>CM034531.1:89935620-89963120 GCA_020002185.1 Paraescarpia echinospica
GGCGGGCAGGCAGGCAGGCAGGCAGGCAGGCAGGCAGGCAGGCAGGCAGGCAGGCAGGCAGGCAGGCAGGCAGGCAGGCAGGCAGGCAGGCAGGCAGGCAGGCTGTTTTTTTACTGCCACCACCACCACCACCACTATTTGTTGTATTCTCCCTCTCCCTCCCTCCCTCCTCCTCCTACTCGCTCTCTCTCTTTTTCTCTTCCACTCTCTCTCTCTCTCTGTCTCTCTCTCTCTATTTCTCTCTCTCTTCCCCCCTCTCTCTCGCTGTCTCTGTTCCCTCTCTCATTCCCTCACTCCCTCACGGAGGAGATAGGAACTACTACCAAAATGAGCCCAATGTTAGCGTAGACCTCGACACACGGACGAGATAGGACCTACTACCAAAGTGAGCCCAATGTTAGCGGTTTTGTATAGATTACTGTTTGCTTTTATCGATGTCCTAGTGGGAATGGTGATATTATTAGTTATATCCAGCGTCGTCTGCGATCGTGACCAACATTGTCTGATATTACAGTTACAAGCATTCTAAAACTAGAAATAGGCCGGAACTTCAGCTACTGATTTGCTGTGACGCATAGCTACTTGAGTTCAACGATAAACCAGTTTCTGAGGCAGCCGTTGATGAGCTGGCATCTCAAGAGGTTCCTCAAGCCTCGGGACGGAATGGCCTTGAAGCCTGACAAGAGTGTCTGCTTGAAGAGAGTATTTAAACGCCCTACAGCGTCGCACCGATACAAATAGGTTACGGACATGTTGAGACACACGCACACATACAACACGCACATACAACACGCACACGCGCACGCACACACACACACATACACACATACACGGACATTGTTGAGATATTGCCTAACAAAACAGCATGGTCTTATAAAATAAGAAACAATGTCGTTGTTCTCATTGCTTTAATAACAAGTAATAGTTTCATTTTCTCCAAAACACTCTGTGACCTTGTATATGGCATACAATGACCCTGAGAATGGAATAAAAATGTTTTACTGCTGTAACTGTATTAGTCTGATCGAATAGTTCTAAATCGTGCAATAAAGTCACCGCTTCATCGCTTCTACGATGGTGCGAACTATATCGACCGCCATGTTGTTACGTTTGTCACGAGATTGGGAAACGGCAAATTGGCAAACATTCGACTCTGGCGACACGGCACTGTTCGTCGCAGCTGTCAAAGCCGTCGAGCGGCATCGACATGATACACAATTGAAAACACGTCGAGTACACCTTCAAACACCGTCCTTCGCACTTCACGTCTCTTTGTAAATCTGAAACGTGTCAGACACGTCGTGATATTACTGTGTTACCAGTCGGCACGAACATGTCAAATCGTCTGTTTAATTGATACATATGTATGAATGTGCATATGTTTATTAATGTACACTTGCACGCCGTTGTTTTATTTATAGATGCATTAAGTGGAGAAGAGATTCTGTTTAATGATTGATTTTCCTTATTAGCAAATTATATAGCGAAGGGGTTCTCTGTTTGCAAATCTGCCTCAAATTATGTTTCAATTTCATTCCATTTGCAACATTCGGCGTAATCTTGAAGATCCCACTCGAAGTCTTAACACCCGTCACAATCAGTTTCAGCCGCGATGTTAAACATTAATATGTCGTCCTAGCTCAGTTACCCCGGCGTTTCAACGTGAGAAAACACAACTATTCATATCTATGTTAAAGCCTCCTCTAGATTAAAGATACTACACGGTGCCAAAGGATAGCTACATTATTAACGTTACTATATAATGCCACGATGGTGTGTGTTACTTGACAACCGTGCTAAAAATAGCAATCGCTCACCCAGCCGGCTACCGTTGAATGTTGATGCAACATGCGATAGGCAGCGCTGACGTTCCGTTTCCGCCCCATCCCATCGGGGTTCCCGGGCGAACTTAAGAAACCGACTAATTCTACGAACCACCCTAATGGATCCGCTATCACGTGTTCATAATTTCAGTGCCCTACATGTATGCGAAACTGGTTGCGATATGTTCGGGCAAGCAGACCGACAGACTCCCATCCAATGCACATTGGATTAGATAAACAAAAAGTGGGTACCTATATTATGATCAGTGACATAATTAAATTTGATAATGAATAACATTACGTTAAAGTACAAGTTATCTGATTAGCCTATTTCTAAACGAATTCTGTCACAGACTCGCAGTTTGTTGGCTGATTTAATCAAAACTACACAACACATATGCCTCGTTGAGCTAGTTTGTTTTATGGAATACTAGTTGGCATGGTGGATATTTCGCGAAGTCATTAAAAGACAAGATGAACGATTTTTTTTAATTGAGGCATGATCTTCCAATATACAAATAGTAATTAATATAATGAACTAATCATTTAGTAAACCCACAGAACAAAGTAACCGCTAATTTAGTCACGTTTATTATTTTACTTTTATTTGTTTTATGTAGCATTGTACATTAATACAACTCATTGTAGAAATCATACCTGGTATATGAAGTGGGGCAGCCCAAATGGTGACGAAACTCGCCAAAATAAGAAACGCAACCTATAACAATATAACACTTATTATAAACACATCAACACGACACAGGAGTTGTGTACAATTAGTTGGAGGAACATGATTACATTTGAACAACAATAGTTTGCATGAATTGCACGACTTTGTAGACATTGCCTTCGTAACTTTAGCAACAACATTTCGTTGACATATTTGACACATAATTTGTCCACATAAAAATATGTACCAATTGATAGGCTAAATTTACAACTCTATTAAAATAACATACTATATTATCAAAACCCACATGTATGCGCGCACGCATGCGCGTTCACACACATTTTGACTAATTCAATACTTTTTGTAACAATTTAATAAACAGTATATTTCACATAACATATCCAGCACTCACACTATCAGTAGATAATAATGATCAATGTGCACTTCAATTTATTTTGTTTTTAAGGCCCCTAAGTGTTTACGTTTAGTATTATTTATTATTTATTTCCTTAGCTTACAAATAACAATCACGACCATTCATAGCTAACACAATCCACATGGGCTACTCTCACTTGGTCTTGAAGTTTGTAAATTAATGTATTCATATGTGCAAATATATATAAAACAAACATTTCGCACAACGTTTGGTAACTCACCACATATATCTTCATCTTGAATGTTGATGTCATTGTGTGCAACCTGCAACACAATTACACCATAGTTGACACGAACGACTTTGCAATCGTATTAATCTAGCAATAATGTTCTTGTCAGCAATCCATCTCCATGCAACAAAAACGAAGGTGAAATATATATTTACGTTCTTTTCCATAACCAGTCATACCAATGAAGTCCATGGTTGCAATGAATAGTTCAATTTAGAGTATTAAAATGTAAGCAGAACTAAAGACCTACCTGAGAAGATGAATATAATATTGGAAATGTCGCAGAAACCACACGGCATTTGAACACACTTGTTCGAAGTGTGTATGTTCTTAGCGTCGGCTTCCAAAATATCCTTCTGAGAGCGACGTGTTGTGCGGTCTGCAATCTCATCGACAGTTTCGATGACATACAAGTGGCAACTCCTGTTATCGTACTATGCTATTCCGATTGCCAAATCCTTGACTCCACATAAGACAACATCCAATTCTAGTGATTGGAATGCTACGTGACAAGGAACTTATTACTTCAGCGAAGTGATTGTTTCGTATGTGAGCGTACCTTCTGTTGGAGCTGAATAATAAATAATAATAAAACACATTTTTACAGCGCCATATATCCGGATAAAATATGCTCAAAGGCGCTGACATTAACACAATATAAGGTGAAATACATTAAATGAGCTAAACATATTAAATGGAAAGATCAAAGACAATTGTTTGATTTAACAGTAGCACATAAAAGTTATATAAAATATAAGTTACATAAATTCGATTAAATTATAGTATAGTATATTATAAATATAAACAAAGAATAATTTTAATGAATTAACGAGTTAATACGTAAAATAAATAATATGCTAAAATAAATAAAATAAATTTATAAGTTAATTAAAAATAAAATGCGTCATGATTACAAATATCGAATGACCAGATTACTGAAATTTCACTGGTGCGAACTGCAAAGTTCCTTGAAAGTGTGCTGGAATAACTATGTCTTTAACAGTTACTTATATGTGGCAACACAGTCTGCATGCCTGACTGCGTGAGGCAGGACATTCCAAAGTATCGGCTCAGCCACCGAGAAGCACGACAGCCGCAATTTTCTAGGTGATGTCTTGGAACTACTAGAAGGTCTTGTTCAGCCGATCGAAGAGATCTGGTCGGCGTGTAGGCTGTCACGAGCGATGATATGTAAGCAGGGCCGAGATGGTGCACAGCACGATATACAAGCAGTAACATTTTAAATTCAATCCGCTGGCGTACAGGTCTTAGGTGTTGTTTCTCCATACAGTCCGTTCTGGGGCTAACCTAGGAGTTGTGCAGTGCGCATTGCAAAGGGTGCGTGGAACTGAATTTCAAAACTAATTTTAAAAGCAAAATAAAACAAATAATTATATAAAATAAGTGCAATAATTTGTGCAGATTAAAACACAGTCTCTGTCTTTATCTATCGTCAAGTAAGGTTGGCTGGAGCAACAAGGTGGATGGTACTCAGAGCTTGTAGGAATGGGTGTAGTGTGGGTAGGCTTATTATTTATGGGGGGAGTAGATTCCAAGCTCTTATAACTCTATGATATAATGAGTATGCATATGTATGTATGCATGCATTTGTATGTATTTGTTTGGATCGCTGTTTTGTGTACGGGAGCATGGGGCTATAAGATGTTGTGGTAGGGTAATGTTCAGGAGATTGTGTTTTATTTTGTAGAAGAAGGTAAGTTGGTGTTGTAATCGTCTTATTTCTAGTCCGCCAACCAAGTTTGCTTAAGAGGCTGGCTACACTTGTGTGGCGGTGGTCATTTAAAGTAAATCTAGCTGCGCTTCTTTGAATTTGTTCGAAGGTATCAATGTTAGTTTGTGTATAGAGATTCCAGGCTACATCTCCGTACTCTAGTTTTGGCCTTACTAATAGGCTGTTTCCGTAACTTTAGATGTTGCAGGGCGGAGAGAGCGTTTAAGGAGACCAAGTGTTCTAGCGGACTGAGATGCAATGGTGTTAACATGCTTTGTCCACGAATCTATTGTGATGCCAAGTAAGGGTGTGAATCGACTTGGGAAACTGGTTGGTTTGAGGTGGTGTAGGTGAAGTTGCTTGGTTTGCATTTATGGATAATTCTGAGAAGTTGACACTTTGATATATTGAAGTTATTTTGCCATTTCACTGTCCAGTCGACTAGTTTGTTTAGGTCTGTTTGTAGGATGTTATGGTCTGCAGGTGTTTGATTTTCTCTATATAGGATCGCATCGTCGGCAAAGAGTCTGATATTTGAGTTTATTGAATTGGTGATGTCATATATGAAAAGGACAGGGCCAAGTACTAAGCCTTGGAGTACGCCGGAGATTACACTTACTGATACAATCTGCATGCGGTTTGATAGAAAAGACTTAATCCGTTGTAGTGTGTGATCTGTGATACCATAGTAGTTTAATTTATTGAGTAATCGCTTGTGGGAACCTTGTCGAAAGCTTTGGAGAAATCGAGGAGGATGACGTATGTTTGTTTCTGGTCGTTCACAGAGGAAGTCCAGTCATGGACTGCTTTCACAAGCTGTGTTTGTCAGGATAGTCCAGTTCGGAATCCATGCTGGTGATGGAGGATAACGTTGTTAGCACTGAGGTGTTTCCACATGTGGCTAAGAACGATATGCTCCATCACCTTGCACAGAATGCATGTCAGGGAAATTGGTCTATAATTAACAGGATGGCTCTTGCTGCCTTTCTTGTATATTGGAGTGACAAGAGCTGTGGTCCAGGCTTGTGGGAGCTTGCTGGAGGTGTATGATTGCTGGAATAAGTGTTGTATTATTGTGGATATTTCTCTGGCAGTCTCCTTTAATACTTTTGCTGGGATTTCATCTGGTCCTGATGCTTTGTTTGGTTTTAGAGCTTCGAGCTGTTTTATTATGCCATTTATTCCGATATTAAGAGTTTGGATTGAAGGGAACGGTGATGGGCCTTTACGTGGGATAGGAAGTTGTTCATTGATGAAAACTGATTAGAAATGGTCATTTAGTGTGTTTGCTTTGTCGTTATTAGTTGTTTGCATCTTGCCATTTGCTCTTAGTGTTGGGATGCCAAGGTTTGATGTTTTTGTTTGTTTAATGAAGGACCAAAATCGTTTATGGTTTGTGACTTTCGCCTATAATGTTATTGATGTATCTGTTGTAGGATTTGGTTATTTCTTTGTTCTTTTCTTAGGTTCTTGAAGTGTTCCCAGTGTTTATGTTTCTTTGTTTTCTTAGCATTAGTTTTTGTCCCGTTTTCTTTGTAGTCTGATTATGTTCTTTGTGTTCCATGGTAAATGCGGTTTTGATTTTGTTATGCGGCTGGGGATAGATTATTCTATCCGTTTAGTTTAGGTTTGGTGAAAGAAGTTACAATTTGTATCAATGTCTAGATTATCAGGAGGTCGGGCAAAGTACTTTGAGCATGAAGGGTACAGTTTGATTTGAGGGCTACCCAGTTAGCAGACTTATAGTTGTACACTGTGTGTGGAGGTGTTGTTTTCTTCACGGGGTTCATATTAATGAGAAAGTGAACAGCTTCGTGATCGCTCATGCCTGTCACTGTGTTTACGCTTAAGATAAGGGCGGGGTTTGATGTAAGTACACAGTCAAGGATATTTCCAGAGTCTAGGAGGGTCAGTTCATTTACCATATTTGTTAAACCATATTCACTGACTATTTCAAGTAGTTTGTTGTATTTTGTTGCTGTGTGCTGGTTTGTTGTACAGAGTTTAGTTTGTGTGAGAAAAGAATACGTGGGGATGCTTGAACCAAGTTTTGTTTCCACTAGGATGAACATGTCAGGGTTTGTAGAATTTATTGTTGCCTGAAGTTGGGATACTTTGGCGGTGCTCTTGACACTGTTGCAGTTGATCAGCATGGCTTTTAGTTTAGATTTTGTTTTAGCGTTTGCTCGGTCGGGGGTAGATGTATTTGCTGGATTAGGTGCAAATGTAGGGATTTGGTCATTGTGATTTTAACAATAAACGTATGAGAATAAAACAAGGATGCACGACACCTGACGCATGCGCACTGACCCTACTCAGGCAACCAGTGAAGACGGTACAGAACAGGTGTTATATGTCCTCGTCTCCTTGTCCCAGTAATGAGATGTGCTGCAGAATTCTAAACCATCGGCAACTTTCGCAAGTGCGTCTCAGGTAGACCATATACCATTGCGTTCCCGTAAACGATACGTGACACGACAAATGTATTAAAATTGTTTTGCAGGCATCAGTGGTAAAACGTTTCCTAATCGACGAGATGATACCGATGGGACAATATGTGGTGTATAACAATTTGCCTGGCAAACACGACGCACTTGATTCATCATCGACATAGTGTTGTCGAGTAGAACGCCGATGTCGCGGATAAACGGTTTTGGCGTAATGACACAGCCACATACATCAATGACTTGATCAACGGATAGAAGAACACGTTTTCGATTGTTCACTGCGGATATGACGATCACCTCGGTTTTGTTCTCGTTAAGCAGAAGAAAATGAAATTACACCCAGACCTTCACATCGACGGGGCAAAGCGATATTCGGACAGTGGTCATCGTAAGTGGCTGATCACGGGGGAAGTCCATATACAGTTGCGTATTATCAGCGTACATGTGGGGGCGCAGTTGATGGTGTTCGAAAACACGGTTAAGTCCAAGGCAATAGATCGTGAACAGTACAGATCCGAGCACGCTACCCTTAGGCACACCGCGGGTTAAACAGACACTTCGTGAAACGATGTTGTCAACTTTAACTGCCTGCGTTCGCTGTGGTAACCTACCAGTGTAGACGACCTGTACAGGCGGAGGGCAAAGAGGAAGGGTAGGCAGATTTCTCTGGATCCCGACCACCCCCTAAATCATTGTTACAATTTGTTACCATCTGCATCTGTTTTCAGGTGCCTCAACTGAGACTCAGTCGCTCTCGAAATTCCTTCATCCCATCCTCTATCCGTCTTCTAAGCAAATGATCTACCTCCTTCCCCCCTCTCTCCAATGCCTGTCTGGCCGCTTGAGAATATGGGTTCATGTGTGTGAGTTTGTATGTGTGTGTGTGTGTGTGTGTCTGTGTGTGTGTGTGTGTGTGTGTGTGTGTGTGTGTGTGTGTGTGTGTGTGTGTGTGTGTGTGTGTGTGTGTGTGTGTGTGTGTGTGTGTGTGTGTGTGTAAAGGGCTACTTGCAGTGTACAACCTATTTCCCTGCTTTTGATGGTTGTGATTTATACTGATTGGTGATTCTTAGTATTTGTACTCTTTTACAACTATATTCTACCATGAGTATTTATTTATAGATCGACAGTATGTGTCTGTATCAAAGGCAGCACTGAGTTCTAGTAACACTAGCATCATGCTCTTCTTGCTATCAAGAGAAAGCAGTATGTCTTCTTGTATGCGTACTACAGCTGTTTCACAGTTGTGCACTGGACAGTACGAACTTGCAATATATCGATGCTGTTCGCATCCACGTCTGTCGCGTTAGCATTGCGGTGAATCTCTCGATGAGCTTCTGTACGAAAGACATATTTGTTATCGGTCGATAGTTCAATAACACGTCTGGATCAAGACCATACTTCTTTAACACCGGTATTACTACGGCATGTTTCATGGCGGCAGAGAGTGATGCCGACACGACAGACAGGATAACAATGCGGGTTAACACGGGTGTGAGGGTTTCAGTGGTAGATTTCAGCATGCTTACATAATTGGCGTCAATGTCGGAAGAAGATTTGCTGGAGGCCTTCTCAACTAGACCGCAGATACGGTGACAACTGAACAATTGAAAGTCGCACAACGGTTCCACGCTAGTGCATTCGATGTCGTGTAGATATGCGAGCAGTTGGCATTGCGTGCATGCCGTCACAAGCCGTCTACTGATATCAGTGATATCGTCTGTGAATTAGGAAACAGACCGCTCAGCCAACGTATCCGGACCGGCGTCACATTCATGGTGCACATGCTTACCAGTACGGTCCATCAACATTGTTTTGGTATCGTGAGATGAAGTTTCGATTTCAGCACACTAATAAGCAGATTTGGCTGCGGCGATGCTCTGCTTAAATGCATCACGAGAGTCAGTGTAAATTTCACGATGGAAAGCAAGTCGCGTGTGACGCCTCTTGCGCTCTGCTGGGATGACACTTTCTATTGTTATTGTGAATTTTTACTGCATACTGAGTTATTATGTGAAAATGGAGGCAGGGCTTTTTGAAGGATTCTCAACATGTACGTAATCGGCTATATATCTACAAATTATAGGGCTACACGATAACATTTTGTGTCAGCATATGGGGAAAAACAAGTCACGTATATGCAACAAATGTTAGATCAACGCTATAGATATAATTGAAATGAAAGCACAACACATACCAAATTATATTTAAATTTTAGTTAGATTTCGTGACCGAATGTGTACAATAGTTCAAAACAATTACTTACATACATGGCACATGGCAACTACATAGCTAATTGTTATTTCAAAATGTTCGGAAAGGTAAGATACGAATTTGTAGTTAATATGAATGCCAATATTGCATACCTATTTAAAAAAGTGACCGAAGGTGTACACCAGTTCACATAATTACTTACACACGTGGCGCATGACAATTGTTTTATCTCGCAACAATCCCAATTCTTTTTCAATTAAAATACCATTGGTTTATCAGACAACGAATGAAATATGTTGCACATATGATGGGAGCGCGGGTAGTCTAGTGGTTAGCACACCCCCCTGGCATGCCAGCGTTCTCAGTTCGAAACCCGGATTTGGTGTAAAAACCTGGCTCTCAACATTGGGGACTGTGTGTCCCTCGTGACTCGAAGATCACGGTAATGTCAGTCCCGTCTCAATTTGGTACATAAAAGAACTATTGAGGAAGACAAGCACACTGGCTGTGACCACCCTCAGTGCCAGCATATAAACGTCGGTTTGGCGATAATGTTCTGAAAAAGTTGAATGAGACCTCATAGAACCATTACACTGTAACCACAATAATACAGATTAGTTAGTTAATAGAACGTTGCCGAGCGCAGGAAACAACTAGAACTAGAACGAGAATACAAAGCCAAAACACAAAACCTACTCCCTTAGTTTTCATAACCACCGTACTTAAATACAATAGGTTATATATCTACTAATTACAGGGCTGCATAGCTAGTGTTGGCATCAAAATGTTTCGAAAGATAACATACATATTTGTAATTAATGTAGATGTCAATATTACAGACCTTCTTGAACGAAAAGTACAACGTAGGCTCATATATTTTAGTTTGGTTTAGTAACCAAAGTTGTACAATAGTTCAGATGCATTACTTACACACATGGCGCGTGATTATTATGTTTTTATCTCACAACAATCGCAGTTCATTTCCAAATTAAACAGCATTACTTTGTCAGAAAAATAATATATTGCATACATAACCAAAACAGTAACATTACCTAACACACAATCGGTTATATGTCTACTAATTACAGGGCTGCGTATGCAAATTGTGTGTCGTTATGTTAGATATAGTACGTTACATATTCGTAGTAAGTATTCATATCAATATTTTATACGTAACTGTAAGTAAAGCAGATATTAGCCACCAGATAATAAACACCTGCAAGCGCGGCAAAATTGTTGTTCATCTACTCAAATCTTCTCATGAAAAGACAATGTAAGTGTACTGTACCACATGCTGATGTAACTAGTCAAGCAGGGCTTGTGTTATTATCTTAAACAAATATTCATATTCTTTTTTACTCCTTTTTTATTCCTTTTATAGTGTAAATTGCAACATAACTTAGTCAAGAACTTTGGACAAGAACAGCTACTGTGTCACAACGACGTTTTACTGTTGTCCGTGATATCATCTTAACTCACACTGGAAGGAACATATCAGAATATTAAGCATTAAGTAGATGTGACATGTAGGTGAGTAGGCTTGGAAAAATAAAACTGGAAAACAGTCCAGAAACATGCATATAGTGAAGCGTATCTTTCTGAAGCCAAATAGAGCAACTAGAGAATCTCGCCCGCAGAGCCTATCTACGGTGTGACAGATAAGGTGTAGTGATAGTGTTTTCGTTTTGCAAGCAATTTAATACCTTGTTTGTTAGACAATATAGTGTTATTTTATTTGGAAAATTTGGAAATTAAGGGGTTATATTTCGAGATTAAAACAATTGTCATGTGACATGAATGAAAGTAATGATTTGAATTATTGTACACCTTCGGTTACGAACCCAAACTAAAACATTAATATCTGGTGGCATTATGTGTGCTCTACTTTCAAGTATGTTTATAATATTGACACGCATTCTTACCACAAATACGTCACGTTCTATATCTATCAGTGTGATATAAAATTAGATATGTAACCCTGCAATTAGTAAACATACAGGTGGGCAGTTCTAAAAACTATTGGGGTAGTATTGGTGTTTTGTTTGTATATGCATTACATTACATTCTTTGATAGACATGATAGTATTGTTTTATTTTGAAATTAACTGGAATTCTTATGAGGTAAAATATTTGTTAACCACCAGATGTGTTGATGCCAACATTAGCTATGACTGTCGCTCAGTAATTAGTAGCTATAATAGCCGACTGTTTTGGCTGAAGGTGGTTATGAAAAATAAGGGGTAGGGTTAGTGTTTTTTTTTGTATGCAATATGTTACAACCGTTGCAGGCCACTTGGCAAGGATTGATGCCGGAAAAATAGGGAAGAGAGCAGAGGCGGAACAGCATAAAGGACACAGAAAAAGGGGAAGGCCACAGCTGACATGGGAGGACTACGTGAGGAAGGACAAGAGAAGTTCAGGGGAGGATAAAAGATGGAGAGAGGGTGCGATGGACAGAAAATTATAGAAGGAACATACACAGCGAGTGGTTCAGCTTTACTGTACTTGACCCTCACACGTGTACAGCAGGGAACAAGGAGGAGAGCGACCAGGATATATTAAAAGATGGGAATACAGTAGAGGATGGAGAGTGAGATAACAAAGGAGTAAGCGAATAAGAAAGTGGACGGCAATAATTTGAATAAAAATTATAGAGAACAAAATTGAGAAATAACGGATATAATGGCATACTGAGGAAAGTGCATGGAGAGGTTGTGTGGGTGTGCGCGCGCGCGCGTGTGTGTGTATGTGTGTGAGTGTGTGTGTATATATATATATATATACATATATATGTATGCATATATAAATATATATATATATATAGAGAGAGAGAGAGAGAGACAGACAGACAGACAGACAGACATACAGACAGACAGACAGACAGACAGACAGACATAGAGAGACAGAGGCGGAGCGACAGAGAGACACAGACAGAGATATAGATAGTGAGAGTGGGGTGAGTGAGAGAGAGAGGAAGAGATAGATAAAGAGAGAGAGGTAGAGAGACGGAAAGAGAGAGAGGGAGACCCAGACAGAGAGAGATAGAGAGAGAGAGAGAGAGAGAGAGAGAGAGAGAGAGAGAGAGAGAGAGAGAGAGAGAGAGAGAGAGAGAGAGAGATAGAGAGAGAGAAAGAGAGAGAGAGAGAGAGAGAGAGAGAGAGAGAGAGAGAGAGAGAGAGAGAGAGAGAGAGAGAGAGAGAGAGAGAGAGAGAGAGAGAGAGAGAGAGAGAGAGAGAGAGAGAGAGAGAGAGAGAGAGAGAGGAGAGAGAGAGTGAGTGAGAGTGAGAGTGAAAGAGAATACAAAAGTTACACTTGTAAGCTAGTATGTCTTTGTAGATACTAATAAAAAATATGTAGATTTGCTTCTTCGCGAAATGAATTTGATATGAGGCGATACAAAACATAATTTTTTTGCGTATGTTGTTTGTAACAAATTGTTCGCTAACATCCGTGTGTTTCTCAAGAGAAACTGGAGAATACACATTCACACACATCAACAGCTATGGTCGACAGTTCTGGTGCGTCGGAGATTCTTCAAGAGCTCTATTTGAACTCAAGAGCAGTGGCATTTCGCGGTACCTTATGGATAGCGGTGGTAAAGCAACGCATTTGCTCAAAATGTATACTTCTCAAGTACATTGACCAAGAGCTGGGCGTGATAACCTAGCGTAGATAGAATTCTTTCGTACTTGATGGTGCCACATTTCTTGAGTATGTGTACGCCAGAATATAACCTTCTGAGTGATTCACTCTTCGCATTCTCCTTGAATATCCGGTGGCGAAGTGTCGATGCTTGATAAACACCGGAGAACCTTTTCTCTTAAAAATGGGCCTATTGAAAGTGTAGCAATTCCTCAAGGTCGCTTATGCCTAAACAGGTAGGTCATTGACAACGAGACGGTACACCGGGCGACATTCATGCGCTTCAAGTGTACTGTTATATATAATTTAGTTGAATGACATTTAACTGAGCATTGCCACGTATTGAGTTGATCGTAGGTTATGCACTGCGAACCAGTGCGACAATATCTTATACTAGAAAATAAGCATAATGGATTATGTTCCATTTGTGTTAGTATATATTAGAGTCGTATCAACCTTGTATACCCAACGTCCTGGCTCCCTGGCGTATCAAACCACATGTTGGTAATTTTAATGCGGCTTATCGATTTTGAAATTGAACAAATCTGTTGTTTTGATGCGCCTCTGAGTTTGGTTTGTAAATGTGCAAAAGGAGCATTATTAGTGTTATTATTATTACCATCATAGAATCGTGTAATAGATCAACCCTCGACCACCACCGATATATCAGATGCCGAATTGGGACTTACAGGATATGTAAAGATAGAATAGGAAGAAAGGGAGGTGGAGTTATTTTATATATTAAAGAATCTATCCAGGCTTATGAAATAAAATTAGAAAGAGAAGCAGATTGCGAAGAAGCTGTTTGGTGTAACATATAGTAGTTACAGGAAACTTAACGTTAACAGTTGGGTTAGTTTATCGAAGTCCAAACATAAGCATAGAAGAGAATAACAAAATACAAAACTCTACAAGGGAAGTAAGCAAACGGGACTGTATTACTATGGGGGATTTTAACCACGGGCATATACAATGGAAATCTCTACAGAGAATGGGTAGTGAGGACCACAAGTTTTTAGTTCTAGTTCAAGATACTTTCCATTCTCAACATGTGCTAGAACCAACCAGGGGTGAGAATGTGTTACACATAGTTTTGTCCTCACAGAATGAATTAGTTGCCAATGTCAAGATATGTGAGCCACTGGGGAGCAGTGATCACAACAAGATGCATTTTATCATCAAAGTAAAATCAGAAAGGAATAATAAAAAGCAGTGTAGGAGAAATTTCCACAAAGGAAGGTATAAGGACATGAGGAAATATTTAGCAAAGGTAGACTGGAATAACACACTAGAAAATAAGACAGCAACAGAATGCTGGAATATATTAAAGAGTGAAATAACGTGCATAGTCGATAAATTTGTACCTTTCAAAAAACAAGGGAAACGGTCCAAAAAGAAACACTTATTGAAAGAAGCCATTAGAAAAATTAAGTATAAACAAATGATGTGGAAGTCATATAGATGTACTGGAAATGATGAAGACTGCAACAGTTATAAAGAAACACTTAACCAAGCTGAGAGAAAACTATGAACAACAATTAGCTAGTAATATAAAACATGACAACAAGAGTTTTTATGCGTATGTTCGAAGCAAACAGAAAGTTGAAGATAAGGTCGATCCTCTAGAAGATATGGCTTAAGAGGGATAAGCTTAGACCTGAAGAGTACTTTAGTCAGGCTAATTATTCACTATTTATCAGACTATTTATAACAATTAATTGTAACACCGGAAATGGTAGCTACGAAAATAAGGGCTATGAAGGGTAATAACTCACCTGGAGTGGATGGTATTCCACCCAAACTACTATTTGAAATTGTAGAACAAATTAGCATACCGCTTGCAACAGTTTTCAACTTGTCATTAGAAGAGGGAGTGGTTCCTTTAGAATGGAAAGAGGCAAACATTATACAGTTATTTAAAAAAGGTACGAGAAACAAGTCAGAGAACCATAGACCAATGAGTTTAACATCAGTGATTTGCAAATTATTAGCAAGATTAATTAATGATCACATGGTGGATTTTCTTGATAAACCCATGTCAACATGTTTTTTTAAAGCGAGGTCATGCTTAACAAATATATTATGTTTTTGGAAGACACCACTAAGTGGGTAGGTGAAGGATCACCCGTAGATATCGTCTACTTAGATTTTCAAAAAGCTTTCGACAAAGTACCCATCACAGATTACTCCTTAAACTAAAGACCCGTGGCATAGGAAATTGTATAATAAACCTGATAGAAAATGGCTGATTAACAGAAGACAACGGGTAATAGTTGATAGGGAGGCTTCAAACTGGAAATCGGTATTGAGTGGGGTACCACAGGGATCAGTACTGGGACCTATATTATTCTTAATATATATCAACGATTTGGATGATAAAATACCAGGGAAGGTGTTGAAATTTGCGGATGATACCAAAGTGTTTAGAAGGATTAAACATTTATAAGATGATCTTGACAAGTTGATCAAATGGTCTGAAAAGTGGCAAATGCTGTTCAATTTTGGGAAATGTAAATGCCTCCACACAGACATGGGAACGAATTTACAATGGGGGTACTGTACTAATTACTAATGTAAAAGAAAAGGACTTAGGGTTATCCATTAGTGCTGATATGAACGTTTCAGAGCAGTGCGGAATTGCTGCTTCAGAGGGAAATAAAATCCTTGGATTAATTAGGCGAAACATAACGTATAAGGAAAAAGAGCTAATAATACCGTTGTGCAAAACAATAGTTAGGCCTCATTTAGAATATTGTATTGAAGCGTGGAGGCCATATCGCAGGAAGGACATAGATATGCTAGAAAGAGTGCAGAGGAGAGCAACTAAAATAATATCAAAACTGATGGATCTTAGTTACGAAATACGCCTAAAAAATGCGGCTTAACAACACTAGAGACCAGGAGATTGAGAGGAGATCAGATAGAAGTGTTTAAAATGTTGAATGGTTATGAAAATATTGATAGAAATCGACACATACCTCAGAAGGGCGAGATACACATAAATAAAAGGGTCGGACTCTCGATAAGCCAAAGGGCTCCCTTGTGCACCTGCTACCTAGAGTTAATTCTCTGGGTGGCAATCTTTTTAAATCTTGTTAAACCTTGTCTTTCTGTATTAATCTTGGTTTTATTATTTGTTTATTTAATAAAATAATTTACGAAAAAGGTGATAAATTTTTGTTTAGCATCGTGTTCATTCCAGTTAAATATCGTAAATTTTTTTGTTTAATATCCTCTTAATCTTTAATCGCCTAGGGTTGCTAGACCACATATGTTTAGACGACTTGGCCAGCTAAAGTATTTCAAGTGTGCTGTAACTGGCTAAAATCCAACACACTTTCATTATTGTGTCAAGAAAACTAATTCATTATATCTCATATGCCTCAAACGAAAATCGAAATCCCCTTCTTGGAAATAGATGGGGGAAACCCCTATTGTGTCAGTGATTTAATTGTTTGATCATTACGTTAAATAATAATTTAAATTTTCATTGCTATTACAAATAAAATGGGTAATAAAATAAATAAAACAATTGGAATTTTTTATAAACTTAAAACACTTTTGCAACAAAACAAATGCGTAATATATTATTCCTCACATTAAATATGGTGTTCTGTTATAGTGTCAACCAAGCATATCGAGCTATTATCTTTCAGAAAAAGCAATAGCAATAATCTATGTGAGTAAATATAATGCACATATGTTCCAAAAACTGGATTATATTGATAACCTTAGTCAAAGACGATCTACCGGAATATTTCTGCCATATCCCTTACTTAAGCAATTTTGAAACACGTCAAAACTACAAATGATGAATAAATACCCTGGTTATTTTCAGATGCAATCATAAATATGCCAATAAAATATATACGACACAACATAATAGAAACAGTTATCAATGCTACAAGAATTATCAATGATAAAATGGGTTCACATAGTCTACATGGCTTCACAACTTATATTAAAAGCTACTTAATAATGAATTATAAATGGCATTGCGTTATCAACAATTGTTAGATGTGATACATCATAGTCTACAATATGTTATGTAAGCATGTATTTGTATTTTGGTATTTCATTACAAGTATTGAATTATGAATATTAGTATTATTCGATTTATTATAATTAAAGGGGGCTTCAATTTTTGCAATATGTTGTGTGTTAGTATCCGTGATATTTCAATTTGTACATTTATGATCAAAATAAATATGTTTGTCTGTCTGTCTCTGTGGAATACATTAATTTGCTCTCCTCTGTATTCGTTTTAGTGTGTCAATGCCCTTCTTATGACACGACTTCCACGTTTGATCATACTATTTTAAATTAGGCTTAACTATGGCTTTATATAGATATATAACAACTGCATGCTTATCGAGTTTGGGCGTAGTTTGGTATTTACTGATTGGTTCTGCATTGTTATTCATACAATTAGTTGATCCATTTTACAGAGGACAATGTACAGCTGAACAGAAACGGCGATAAAAGTAATTCGCATTAAAGTACTAGAAACGTTCTCTTTGCAAGTTGTAAACGCTTGTAGAGTCTAGATTTAATATTCAACTATATACAATATGAATATCACAATTGGGCACTGTTACGCAAAAAGCACCCATTGGACAAAATGGTGTTACTATAATTGGGACAATACACAATACAATTAGTTGACAAAATTGATCAACATTGCTATTCAAGCAACACGTATGGACAAGAGAACGACTGTTTTGACATGTGTGCAAAAGTGGTTCATATGTGGGAGCCGAGTCGTGATCAACTTTCACAACCACTGATGCTGTATTCGAAATAGTGTCAACGAGGTGACGTCATCTGTGCCGCAATAGCCAACATAAGAGGACCACGGCAACCAGGTGATATTTCGTATTTATGTATCATGCAAATACACGAGTGTTAAAACTTATACGGTATCGTGCAATAATATGTATGCTCGTTGAACGATTGCATATTATGATTATACTAAATATGTATATTACAGTTTGTTGACATAGGGTGCAAAGACGACTTTCCTGATGAGAAATATCACGTGGTGTGCGATTGTATGCATGTCACTGTAGTGTGGGTTTGTCTGCGAAAATATAACTGGCGCCATAAATCTCTATATAATTGAGCTAGCTTCGTACCCATGTATACGTACGTGATGTGTGTAGTATGTGTATATGGACAGTTGCGCCAAACTGCCAAATATAATTGCCAAAACAATATGACAGTAAACCTGCTAAAGGACATACAAATCGAAATAAATGTTCCGATAATGGAACATGACAATCTATGTAATACAACACGTGGGATATCTTAAAATGTCATCCACTATATTTGTATTCGGAACTAATGCTTACAACTAGTAGCAGAAAGTACTTCTACCTTATGATGATTATGACGAAATGTTGCATAGCATAACATTCAGCGTACTTGAACCCAGAGGAAGTGTAGCGTATTCGTGATCTTCCACCTTTGTATTTTGGCATAAGCTGTCCCTTTATATAAATAAATGAGAAACGTGGTTAGATGCCACGACCCCAGACACGGCAGTGACACCCCTTGGTCAAGCTCTGTTTAGAGCGGACCGATCGAGCGAACTGACGGACAAGCAGCTGGGTGGCGGCGTGTGCTTTCTTGGGAATCAGCGGTGGTGTAATGACACTCGGCTTGTCTCTTCTTCGTGTTCTCGTGAACTGGAAACTCTGATAATCAATTACAAGCCGTTCTATTCCCCGAGGGAGTTCTCTTCGGTCGTGCTGTTGGGTGTTTACATCAATCCTGATGCCAATGCTACCAAGGCAGTCAGCCTGTTAGCTACTCAGGTGGTGGCAGCAGAATCGACTCATCCTGACAGCGTAGTCATCACTCTGGGTGACTTTACTCACACAAATTTGAAGACGGTACTGACCAGGTACAAGCAGCACGTAGACTGCATGTGCCACACGCAATAGCAAGGTCCTGGATCACTGCTACACAGTCTTTAAGGATGCGTACCGTGCCACCACCAGGGCTTTAGGTCTGCATCACATCCTGAAGCACCTAGAGAGGCCAGGAACCTATGCTGGGATCCTGTTCATTGACTTCAGCTCAGCATTCACCACCATCATCCCATTCAGGCTGTTCGATAAACTTTTATTGTTGAATGTATATCTTGCCATGTGTCACTGGGTCCTTAACTATCTTCTTCACAGGCCTCAATCTGTCAGAGTCAACAACTCTATCTCCAGTCCTCTTAACCTAAATACAGGTGCCCCATAAGGTTGAGTGCCCCTTCCTGTTTACTATCGTCACAAACGACTGTGTCTCCGTGGACCAATCGGTCCTTGTGATCAATGTTTCCGATGACACCACTGTGGAGGGCTGCATTGAGAATGCGGATGAGACGGCATACAGGGAGGAAGTTCAGAGAATGGTTGGCTGGTGTGCGGAGAATAATTTGGAATTGAACGTTTCAAAGACTAAAGAAATTACTGTAATTCATAAAAAAGACTCCCATCCACCCTCTTTCGATAAATGGCGTGGAGGTCGAGCAGGTTGAATCTTTTAGATTCCTTGGAACAACAATTTCAAGCGATCTCAGCTGGTGCACAAACACACTGTGCATTAGAAAAGGCACAACAACACCTGTTCGTCCCGAGGCAGCTCAGGAGATTCGGCATTGCTCAGGAGATTATGATACGCTTCTACCGCGCAATCATTGAAAGTATCCCCACTTTCTCGATTGTAGTGTGGTTTGGCCGCGCCAGTCAGGAGGAGAAAGAACGGCTAGAAGTAACCGTGAAGGGCGCATCTGGAATCATTACCCACCCAGCCAACCATCGCTTTGAACTTCTTCCCTCTGGCAAGTGCGATTGAAGTATTAAGACAAGGACCACTTGACTTAAAATAGTTTTTATCCACAGGCTGTGAGTCACTTGAACCGCGAGATGCCATGATACTGTTTTCAGTCGGTTTATATTTTATGTAGCCATGCTAAATTATGTATTTATTATTTTTAAAATAGTTGTAGTTGATTTTTATTTTTATTTTATTTTTTTATTTTTTTATTTACTAACTTGACTACATGTATGTACATACCTTTTAACTGTCAGCTTAGTTTGTTATATAGTCAGCTCATTTGTTTATTCATTTATTTATTATTTATTTAAGTACATGTATACTTTTTAACTTTTGAGGTAATGTTCAGACGGTATTAATATTATGTTACCAAGTTCACTTTATGTCAATAGATGTACGACTGTCTTAAAATATATTGGCAGTTTGTATATTTTGCGTGTGCATGATGGGAGGAAGGGACGACAAGCGTGTATGTATATTGACGCCACAACGCCAAGAATTCATCGTACATTTTAAAGGCTACTTGGTAATGAACAGTCTGAATCTGAATGTACATATCTTACATATTTTATTAATTATTTACATAATTGTTTTTGAAATCGCATAATGTCAATGAGAATAATAATTATGGTTTCTTGTTCAGTCACGTAGACTTTTTGTCCGCAATAGGGATACAATATGAATGAATAGTTGAGGCTTAACGTACGTGTATTTATTATTTGGAGTGAAGCAAGTGACACAATTATAGAGATACTAACGTGTCACTTATACACGTATGTGTGTGATTTATAGAAATCCCATGGCTCGATTTTGTTGAGTGGTGTGATGACTCATATTTAAAATGTAATGTATGTAAGACCAAGGAGTTAGTAATAGATTTCAGAAAACTCAGTCAAAGTCCTGAAAAACCACCATTCATGATCAAGAGATTGAAATTGTCACCAAGTACAAATACTTAGGTACAGTGTTTGATAATAAACTTAGATGGGATGACAACACTGAAATAATCGTCAAGAAATGTCAGCAACGCCTGTACTTTCTTAGAAAATTAAACTCATTTTCTGTTGATAAAACAATTTTAAACCTGTTTTGCAAGTCTTTTATTGAGAGTGTTCTTTGCTTTTCGTTTATTTGCTGGTATTTGAACCTGAGAGTTAAAAACAAGAACAGTTTACAGAAGTGTGTACGTGTCAGCTCCAAAATAATTGGAGATACTCAGAGAGATGCCACTCAGTTTTTTGAACAACAGGTACTTAGGAAGGCACGTTCTATTTTAGCCAATGATAGTCATGCTCTATATCCCATGTTGGAGTCTCTGTCTTCAGGCAGCCGTTTTAGGTGCCCCTCGTGCAAGACAAACCGTAAGAAATTATATTTTATTCCTGTTGCAATCAGTCTTTTTAACGATGTGAAATGAATGTAGTGTGTGTGTGTGTGTGTGTGTGTGTGTGTGTGTGTGTGTGTGTGTGTGTGTGTGTGTGTGTGTGTGTGTGTGTGTGTGTGTGTGTGTGTGTGTGTGAGTATGTTATATATATTTAGTAGTTACAGTGTGAAGAAATGCACTCCATGTGGTCATTTGATAAATTAGTCTTCTTGTGACCATGATGAAGTGAGCCAGTAATACTATGTTACCTATGTTATATTTTAATATTTATATTTATATATTTGTATACATTGTGCCCGTCCAAACGACAGGGTAATTGCCCTGACAGGGATGAATAAAGTTGTATTGTATTGTATTGAATGAATCTATTAGTTTGGGTCATATATGTCCTTGCTTCCACCCAAAGGTCTACGCATTGGTCATATATGTCCTTGCTTCCACCAAAAGGTCTACGCATTGGTCATATATGTCCGTGCTTCCACCCAAAGGTCTACGCATTGGTCATGTATGTCCTTGCTTCCACCCACAGGTCTACGCATTGGTGATAGATGCCCTTGCTTCCACCCAAAGGTCTACGCATTGGTCATATATGTCCGTGCTTCCACCCAAAGGTCTATGCATTGGTCATATATGTCCGTGCTTCCACCCAAAGGGCTATGCATTGGTCATATATGTCCTTGCTTCCACCCAAAGGTTTACGCATTGGTCATATATGTTGTTACTTTGGAATCACATTACTCGACATCACATCTACTTTTTTTGAATAGTCATGTCTGCAACATTAAAGATTTATTCCATAAGCGTGCTTTGAAGCTACTGCTCCTTCCGTTGATGTGTGTAATTGTTTCGACGCGGCCATGCTCCTACTTCAACAGTTTTGCGGCGGGTGAATCCAGCATCCCGCATATTAATAATATATAACAAAATGATCTTGTTTTTACCGAACTGCGTTGCTAGCAGTTTACCGTAACGTAGTAAAAAATGACAACGAAATGATTTGTTGTTTTGTTCCAATCATCGTGATACCATCAGAAAGTTGCAGTATCGCAAAAAATACGAAATTTGAAAGTTCGGCAGGTTACGTAAGCTGTGGGTGTTGTTGTCAATATTACAAGAATGCCGGTAGAGGGCGCCACACAAATGGCGGAATATTCTCTCGCTTTTTGTTTAGGGGCGTATACTTCACTCACCGAAAAACTAGCACACGATTTTGATATCTCGCATATTTAAGTCACATATCATATTGGTAATATAATGTTTTTATTATAAATCAAAATACATCGCTAGCAACGTCATAAAACAATCTAATAAATGTAGTTTGACCCGAATTCAATTTTTAGCAGAATTCTACATACATGTAGTCCAATTTCACTGTCCTTTAATTATAATGCATACTATTCAGTATTCCTACCACATGTTGATGTTACCGTTAATTCAAGACATGCTCTTCTTCAGCTTAAAACAATGGTATGGTTTACTAATATTGATGAATTGGTTCCTCAACTTTTATATCATATATTATTTATGTAAAGACACCAGTTCAGTAACAAGTACTCCGGTAAAGTAACTAAGTAAAAGTAATAGTAGCTCTCTAAAAATATTCAGTAAAGTAAAACATTTCCTCACAAAAGTAGAAAATACTTTTTTCTTATGAAAGTACCTAAATAAAGTAAGTATCAAAGTAGCCGGCTGCCAGAGTACGACAAGACACCAAATGTATTCCCACGCAAAACAATGCCTTTCAGGCAAACCTCACTACTTATATGGTTATTGGATCTAACATAAATTTATAATTTTAGAACAGGAAAAAAAATGCTCACATGTATTTATTTATATCGACGACAAGCAAAATTAATTACATTACAATACAACTGCTTACAGATCCGCACAGTACAACATAAAGTAAATGTATTGTGTACATTACTTCCACACTGCGTCTAGCAGAGTAGTTATCAACAAGCAAGCAGCTAAGCAATGCCATTGCCATCTCACACCGTCTGATTGGCTCAAGACAAATGCACATATATGTTTTTCACACCTTTGGTAGTCAAAGGGTCAATAGTTTGCAAGCAACCATTATGAAAAGTCAGTAGAAGATCAACCATTACCATGCAATTAATCAGGGAATGAATGGGAAGCCAGTGAGGTAGGTTCCATTAGTTCTGTGCCAAACGGAGTGTCAGCTGGGGATACTCTCTTCAAAGGACAATGAATCCTTTTGTTCAAGCGGCAATCACGATTTCCCTGATTTTTTTCTGCTATGCAAACTCCTGGGTTAGCACAAAAGAAGCCGAGAATACTCCAAATTGTAGTCAGTCAACGGTCACCAATAGAAACAAAAGCCGATCCGAAAAGCCAGGTGAAACTGCTTATCATTGCAGTTGTACATACATAATTGAAATACGGAAGTAGAAGGTAAAAAAGTACAAATAATTGTTCTTCGTTACAAGTAAAAGTTAGATCTCGATAGAGTTCGATCTTAAAGAGCAATGTCTGGTTTATTGAGCTCAGTCGATTTCAATATGAATGCAAGGATTTCCGTTTGTGTAGTTTTGTATGATTCTCCACATACAACATTATACTATTTGAAACGCACATCATAGATTACAACCTCGCTGTGGGCTCCAATGCATTCTCTCTCACGCTCTCTCTCTCTCTCCCTCTCTCTCTCTCTCTCTCTCTCTCTCTCTCTCTCTCCCTCTCTCTCTCCCTCTCTCTCTCCCTCTCTCTCCCTCTCTCTCCCTCTCTCCCCCTCTCTCTCCATCTCTCTTTATCTGTCTTTCTTTCTCTCTCTCTCTCTCTGTATGTCTGTCTGCCTCTCTCTCTCTCTTCGTTCTCTCTCTCTCTCCCTCTTTCTCCATCACCCCCCCTCTCTCTCTCTATCTGTCTATCCATCTATCTATCTATCTAATTATCTATCTATCTATCTATCTATCTATCTATCTATCTATCTATCTATCTATCTATCTATCTATCTATCTATCTATCTATCTATCTATCTATCTATCTATCTATCTATCTATCTATCTATCTATCTATCTATCTATCTATCTATCTATCTATCTATCTATCTATCTATCTATCTATCTATCTATCTATCTATCTATCTATCTATCTATCTATCTATCTATCTATATATATATATATATATATCTATATATCTATCTATCTATCTATCTATCTATGCACATATCTATCTATCTATCTATCTATCTATATCTGTATATATATATATATATATATCTGTCTATCTACCTATATCTATCTATCTATATATGTATATCTATCTATCTATATATAGTTCTATATATATATATATATATATATACATATATATATATATTTATATGTATGTATGTTTGTCTATCTATCTTTCTATCTATCTATCTATTTATTTATCTCTGTCTGCTGTCTCTCTGTCTTTCTCTCCTTCTCTTTCTCTTTTTTTTTCTCTCTCTGTCTCTGTCTCCCTGTCTCTCTTTCTCCCCCCCCCTCGCTCTCGCTCTCGCTCTCCCCCTCCTCTCTCCTTTACCCAGGAATGTTTAAAATTGCATCCCAATTCGTGCATCAGAGCAATACTTTAACGCACACGATTTTTCACTTCACAATATTGACCAGTCGGCCATACCTTTCGATAGTCCTTTGAATTGGCGATAGTACTTGTATCTGAAGGGTAGTAACCATCGCATGCTCATTGAAGTTGCACGTACACAACGATTTACTTTGCGTGCCTTTATATTTCACCGTTATGGAATACCTATAATGTTAAGAGCCAAGAATGGACTGACTGTCGCGTACATAGTGATGCTTTTAAGAAATCCAAAATTTTGCATAAGAGCGAAATGTTTACCCATACTAATGTGCTAAATTGTCAATCAGTTACAAGACGGATTTTTTTATGTTATTAAATATATGGAGAATGTGGCAATTATATTGTTCACAGTCCTGTTAAAGATGGCACAATGTTATCGGCTCACCTACGTGAAAAAGGGATAAAGCATTTTGTATTAATTTTGTATTGTTTACAATAATACTTTTTATTCGAATTACCTTCGGTATGGCTGCTATGTGTATGACATGCAAATGATTGTACTGGGTAGCTATGTTGTTTTGTTTTCTAGTGTTGTTATACTACCTGTTTATGTACGCTTATGGAATATTCCTTGTAACAAGGAATGAGTTTAACTAAACTTCTATTAACTTATCTTAAAATTAAATCGTTGCCTTAGAATCAAATGTTTATATCACACACACACACACACACACACACACACACACACACACACACACACACACACACACACACACACACACACACACACACACATATATATATATTGAGAAGTCAAAATGTTATATATATTTATACATATATATATATATATATAACATTTTGATTGCAAACGGTGTTGAATGGGCCTTTTGACACTGAAATCAAATGCCTATATAGTCCAGCTATAACCTTTTAGTTCTTTAGTACTTGTAATATAAGGAATATCGTATTTTGCGATGCATATCTGTGCATAGAGAACCTCATTGAATATGCTAACACGAGCAACATATGTTCATTTATATTATGGCCTACTCGCCTGAAGAGGCATTGGGACTCAATACAAATATGCAATAGAAACAACGTTAACTGTTACTAAAAAAAATAAGATCCCGTTATGGACCTGACGGGGTGCGACGTACACATTGCAATTAATATAAAATGTCAATTAAAATTGATATGCTAACATGATGCGTTAGAGTATATGGGAAATAGTCAAGCCATCAATTGTTTGACGTGATTTCATCGGTTGTTCGTATGTGTGGTCCTCGACATGGTGTATTTGTACAAAAACTCAAGTATGTTATTGAATTAACGTCGCCGATGTGCCGTCAGGTATGTCTCATTAGTCAAAATAAGTGGATTAGGCCAACCAGGTGATATTTTGTATTTCCTTATCATTTAGACACGGTAACAAGAAAACACAGGATTAATGATGTCGTATAATGTATAATTGTTAGGGCGATTGCATGTTCTGAGTATCATAAATAACGGTCAAATAGGTTGACATAGTCGACTGCCTGGATATTCTGGCGTGTCATTTTTGTAATTCGTCAACGAGTGTTTGTTCGTCTGTCTTCACTGAACCAGTTGTATTAGAAAATTACGAATATTCACAAAAGGGGACAACGCTAGGGATAACTTGTTACTTTATAATGCGCAATAATAGTTAAAAATATAATGCATAGATTATA
Organism: Paraescarpia echinospica; assembly: GCA_020002185.1. Lineage (NCBI taxonomy): Eukaryota > Metazoa > Annelida > Polychaeta > Sabellida > Siboglinidae > Paraescarpia > Paraescarpia echinospica. The sequence continues at coordinate 89,962,270 of CM034531.1, forward strand.
TTTCTCAACCGAAGTCGTCTAAGCTAACTTGCTACTTTTTATATTCTATAGAAATTAATGCCATTGATCGAATGGTAATACTGCGGTAACATTAAGCCTATACAACTCCCAAATTCGAAAACAAAGCCATTCGCTGAAGCTTTTCATGGTATGAAGCTACTTCATGCAATACATATAGCAGTACCGTAACTGTCTATTGAGTGTTTAACATTTAACATTTAATCGCCTTCCAATCGCATATCAGTTTTATTGATGAAACATTATTATGTAATGAAACAAATGCTTCATTAGTATTGGCAATATATTTAATAACAGAACGCCTACTTTTGTTAACAGCAGTCGAAAGAATATTAACTTTGCTCGAGTAACGTTCAAACGTGTTCAGGAATATTGATATCACAACAAAATGTTGATTTGATTTTCAATAGTTAACATTTCTCGACAAGAAAAACCATTTGCTATACAAACTTTTGACATGTTTCTCTTTGTTTCGGTGACATAGAGAGCAGAAAACACGACTTCCAACATGAAAATCTTTATGGTATGTGATTTTATTCGTGTTCATCTTCTGTGGGTTTATCTACAGAAATATATTCTGCGCCATAAATATGTATAATGTAGTTTTACATGCGGGTCAGCGATTTCAACGACACAATTAGCGATAACATTGTAAGGTAAGTTAAGCATCCTGCTAAAAATTAGTTGCTAATTTTATGGGAACATTGCTAAATGACACACAAATCGAAGTGCTATTTTCAGATATTACAATTTGCAATATATACATATATACACTATGTTATATATATATATATATTATATATATATTATATTATATATTATATATATATATA
>CM034531.1:89968120-90128120 GCA_020002185.1 Paraescarpia echinospica
CCGTACAGTAACTCAATGGACGACCCAGTACCGCACAGTAACTGAATAGATGACCCCGTGTCGTATAGTAACTGGATAGATGATCCCGTATCGTACAATAACTGAATAGATCACCCCGTACCGTACTGTAACTGAATATATGACCCCGTACCGTAATGTAACTGAATAGATGACCCCGTATCGTACAGTAACTGAATAGATGGCCCCGTACCGTACACTAACTGAACAGATGACCCCGTATCGTACACTTCTTGTGACTTTGTTCTTAGCCAACACGGTGATGTGGGCTTTTTTCTGTGACTTACTTTCCGCTCAGTGAACCCCTAGGGAAATAAATCCCCAGGAAAAAAGCCCTCTGGAAAAAACTCACCCAAAAAAGGCTCCGTTCCGTACAACAACTGAACGATTGACCCCGTAGCGTACAATAATGGAAAGTTTGACCCCGTACCGTACAACAACTGCAGTCGAAGAAAGTCAGACGCATGCTGTATCCACCCTATCGCCCGGCCGTGGATCGCCTTAGGTCTCGGCTGTCTCACATGGTAAATGTTGGGGACATCGATGAGCGTACGGACCCACCAGGCTCCCACGTACTGACCGTCGCCGTGCACGAATATATAGTCGGGTCTAATAAACTTGTGCACCCCGAGAAAGCTGATATATTGTCGAAACCCGATCTCAGTCGTCTTGCCGAAGTAGATGAAGTGGACGACATTGGGCACTTTGAACTGCCCGCCGAGTGAACCCTTCCTCTTCACGGCCCGACTGATCAGTTTAGGAGCGAGGCCCTGTCGGCGCATCAACACGAGAACGTCTTTACGGGTGGCTGGCGTATGGCGCTGGAACTCTGTCGTAAGATCTCTGATCGGCTCCATCTTGCGGCCTGACGTCCTGTCATTGGTGACGGTGGAAGCGGCGTTCCTGCCAGGCTGGCGACCGGGTTGCTTGGGGGACGTCGTACGGGCCAGGAGGGTCAGCGTCATCAACAGACCAAACAATACGGAAATTGCCGGTGTGATCTTTCGACGTGTCGCCGTATTAACCATGTTATTGCGTCAATAACAATGCGTCTTTCCAGGACAGACTCAATGCTCGCTCAAAGCATCCACAATGTCGGGGTGTCAGTGATAACACAAATCGATCTATTGTCGTACCGTGCCAGCCACGTTGTACCTGTGCTATCCACAACAGCACAGTTTGCCGCTGGCTTCAATGAGCGCAGGCTCCTACCGCTGCCCGTCGCGGTTCACTGACTTGCTAGAACAAAACCGCACAGCAACGCTGGAATAATGACAGCAAAAATAGATTTTGTGCCGGTATCGCGCCCTTTCAATGACCCGGTCTGCGTTCTATGCAGTTGCCTTCAATGATGTTAAATTAAGTTCTTACATAAGGCGGTCTTCATAGCTGCTCAGAACGCTTTACGCTTCACATACATAGGGCTTCGAGGCAATATTTGGCGGAGATAGAAATTGGTGGTGCAGAAAAGTTGATAAACAAGTGGAATTACTGATTGATAAGTATTATTCTTGCCTTAATATCATTCATAAAGTTGCAGTAAACATATATTGAATAGCAGTTGTGCTTAAAGTATTTTAGAACACCTTAGTATAGTGAGTGATAATAGGGTAACTTAGCCTTCGATAAGTTGTAAACAAGATTTAACAAACCTGATTATGTGGTAGAATATATAGGAGATAAAGTAACAACCATCAAATTACTTACATCAGATCTAATATCTGCGTAAGCCAGTACTTGCTAGATATTTTGATTAGGTAGCATTGTTGTTAAAATTAAGCAAGGGCGATAGTCGGGCGGCGTAATCTAAATAAATAAATAAATAAAGCAGCCTAACGTAACGTAATTGATTGTATTTAAATTAGGTCACTGGTAATGTTAGCGTTCGTGATAGAATAAATAGTCGGCTGTGTAATTGAAATCTGTAACATAAAGTGTGCTGTAGTACACAGGAAACAGTCTTTATAAAGACTAAGTTAGTTAAGATATTAAATAAATTCTAATAGGGATATGGCGCCTTGCAAGCGGCAAGTCAAAGCAAAGCTGCACTTGGTGTGCGATCACTGCCACAGCTGGGTAGATTTTGCATTGTCCGGCTGTGGGAAGTCATGGGCAGAAACGTTTCAATGCATTGGGTGTTGGAAGGTGGAGTGTCTGCAGAAGCAGATAGTTAGGTTGACAGATGTGAAGGGAATGGAGATGGGAATTAGAAAGGAGACAGGTCGAATGGAGAGAGACGACAGGGAGAGAGGTGATAATACTGCAAGACTGAAGGAGAATAGCAGTGGCAAGAAAAGTGAGGAAAGGAGATTGAGAGGAGGGAAGGTGATTGGAGGGGAAAGAAATTGGAAAATCGACGACAGAAAACGTGACAAGCGTGAAGGTGACAGGGGAGAAAGTGATCGTAGAGAAGGAGGGAAGGACGATGGGACGGGAGAGGAGAGAAGAAAATGAGATGGGACGAAAGATGAAGGGACGAAAGGAAGTGAGAGCAAATGTGATAGAAGAGAAGTCGATAGAAGGGACGCTGACAGGAGGAAAGGTGTCAAGAGAAAAAGCCACAAGAAAGAATGGATCGGAAGAGAATGTGACAGGAAAGAAGACGACAGGGGTAAAATACAACATCCAGACTCTAAGGCAGTGGTTGAGGGGCAATGAGGAAAGAGACTGTGTTTATGGGCGACTCCATTATGAGAAAGACGGACAAGACACTGAGCGAGGGGAAGGACGTTGTTGTATGTCTACCGGAGGCTATGGTTGAACATGTGACTGACAGGGAAGAGAAGGTATTGGGACATGGCAAGGGAGGTTCAATACTGGTACATGTAGGAACAAATAATGCTGACAGGGAGGGAACAACTGGGGTAGTACAGAAGTATAGACAGTTAGTGAGGAAACTAAAGAAGACAAGAGTGGAAAAGATAATTCTGTCAGGAATTTTTCCAGTAATGGGAGGAAGGGGGGCAACGTATAGAAACTGCAAGAGGATGGCGATCAACACACTAGTTTAGCAGATGTGTGAAGAATAAGGAGTGGGATTCACATATTTATGGGGATACTTTGTTGGGAGGGAAGATATGTACATGAGAGATGGCCTCCATCTTAGTGGAAAGGGAGCAGCAGTTTTCTCAGAGAACCTGCTGCGATCTATTGACAGTGGGACAGGTTGCATCTATTTAAACTAGATTCGCAGGGGGGACTCGCAGAAAAGCCTGAAACTGGAGGCATAGATAAAGACAGCACAAATAAATCAGCAAAGAACAGTCTGGAAAACTTTTCTGAAGCTGGATATCAATGTGTTTGTTTAAACGCAAGGAGTATAGTAAACAAAAGAAATGAACATTATGGTAGAAGATATTGACCGTCACATAACAGATATAACTGAATCCTGGACCACCACCGATATATCAGATGCCGAATTGGGACTGACAGGATATGTAATGTGTAGGAAAGATAGAAAAGAGGTGGAGTTATTTTATATATTAAAGAATCTATCCAGGCTTATGAAATAAAATTAGAAAGAGAAGCAGATTGCGAAGAAGCTGTTTGGTGTAACATAGTTACAGGAAACTCAACGTTAACAGTTGGGTTAGTTTATCGAAGTCCAAACATAAGCATAGAAGAGAATGAAAAAATACAAAACGCTATAAGGGAAGTAAGCAAACGGGACTGTATTATTATGGGGGATTTTAACCACGGGCATATACAATGGAAATCTCTACAGAGTATGGGGAGTGAGGACCACAAGTTTTTAGTTTCAATTCAAGATACTTTCCTTTCTCAACATGTGCTAGAACCAACCAAGGGTGAGAATGTGTTAAACATAGTTTTGACCTCACTGAATGAATTAGTTGACAATGTCAAGATATGTGAGCCACTGGGGAATAATGATCACAACCAGATACATTTTACCATCAAAGTAAAATCAGAAAGGAATAATAAAAAGCAGTATAGGAGACATTTCCACAAAGGAAGGTATAAGGACATGAGGAAATATTTAGCAAATAAGACAGAAACAAAATGCTGGAATATATTAAAGAGTGAAATTAAGTGCATAGTTGAGAAATTTGTACCCGTCAAAAAACAAGGGAAACGGTCCAAAAATAAACACTTATCGAATGAAGCCATTACAAAAAGTATGTATAAACAAATGATGTGGAAGTCATATAGATGTACTGGAAATGATGAAGACTACAACAGTTATAAAGGAGCACTTAACCAAGCTACAGCTGAAATTATAAATTCAAAGAGAAGCTATGAACAACAATTAGCTAATAATATAAAACATGACAGCAAGAGTTTTTATACGTATGTTCGAAGCAAACAGAAAGTTCAAGATATGGTCGGTCCTCTAGAAGACAGTGCTGGAAATATTATATCAGAGGGATTCTTAATGGCAGAAGACCTGAATGAGTACTTTAGTTCAGTGTTTAATAGGGAAGATATTAGTTCACTGCCAGTACCAGAGGCTAATATCAAGGGGGCAGATTCGGACTATTTATGACAATTAATTGTAACCCCGGAAATGGTAGCTAAGAAAATAAGGGCTATGAATGATAATAAATCACCTGGAGTGGATGGGATTCCGCCCAAACTACTATTGGAAATTGTAAAACAAATTAGCGTACCGCTTGCAACAGTTTTCAATTTGTCATTAGAAGAGGGAGTGGTTCCATTAGAATGGAAAGAGGCAAACATTATACCGTTATTTAAAAAGGTTCGAGATACAAGTCAGAGAACTATAGAAAAAGAGCTAATAATACCGCTGTACAAAACAATAGTTAGGCCTCATTTAGAATATTGTATTCAAGCGTGGAGGCCACATCGCAGGAAGGACATAAATATGCTAGAAAGAGTGCAGAGGAGAGCAACTAAAATTATACCAAAACTGAGGATCTTAGTTACGAAATACGCCTAAAAAATGCGGCTTAACAACATTAGAAATCAGGAGATTGAGAGGAGATCAGATAGAAGTGTTTAAAATAATGAATGGTTATGAAAATATTGATAGAACTATTTTGTTATCAGTTAAGAAAGATAGAAAGACTAGAGGACATGAAGTTACATTAGCAAAGGAGCAGTGTAGACTAGATATAAGAAAGTTCTCATTTTCACAAAGGACTGTAAATGAATGGAACAGAGTATCTGCTGATTGTGTGGGTGCTTGTAGCGTGAATATGTTTAAAAATAAAATCGACACATATCTCAGAAGGGCGGGATACACATAGATAAAAGGGTCGGACTCTCGATAAGCCAAAGGGCTTCCTTGTCCACCTGCCACGTAGAGTTAATTCTCTGGGTGGCAGTCTTGTTAAATCTTCGCTACCTGGCAGACCTGTTCAAACAAATGTGGTCTCGACTTCTCAGACAAGCATTCAACCGCGCTGCAGTATTGTGCAAAAGTTGCTCGTACACAAATATCCAACACCGTCTATAACCAAATAATCATTTATACGCCACGCAAATTGCCTGTGCCCCACTAAGTTAGTAGATGACACATGTTTAGTTGGTGGGTCATACTTTGTTACGTTTATGAGTATGGTAGCCGTAGCATGTAGCAGCCAAGAAAAGCAATCAACGTAGATTTTTATCGCGTTTTGGTCAATCAGATATTCGCATTTTGAATATTTCGCCCACGAAACATTCACTTTAAAAAGACGCAGTCTGTTCCCAGTTTTCCATTTATTAATTAATATAATGTTCTTAAGACTATACTAACTATGTTGAAGGTACACTGTCAAATTGTGCATAGTAAGCCCGTAACAACGTTCACAATTTGGAAGATACGACCCCGGAGGATGTTCAAATAATAAACAAAACATCCAGTATCATAGAAAGCTTTATAGAGAGCCGAAGTGATGAGGTCACGTCGCTTAGCAACCCAGCTGGTTCCAACAAATGTTTTCTGCCGTATCTGTTAACATGGTGTTACGTTTTGTTCTACACTGTAAGCAATATTCTGAATGTCATACGTGCAGTTCTTTATGGTTCTCATAAGTTGAAAGTGAGAAGCAAACATGGATGAAACAAATTTAGTATTTTTAATTTTCTGGAACGAGAACATTATTTTGTAACGCTAGCTATTTTATTGCAGTGACAACATGTGTCGTGGTGGAACACAGTTTGTTGTTGTGCATCACGCTATTTTTACCACAAAATGCGAAAGGAGACCATATCAATACTATTTAATTCATGTACGAAATTGCTAATATCGAATGATTTTATAATATCGTGAAATAAGGAACAAAAAAGTTTCAGGCTGAGAAGTTAGGGAGCGGTCATTATGTAAGTTGGAGTTTTTTCGTCACCATCAAGGATGATGCAGTCGGAGGGTTTTGGGGAACCTTACGTGGGGATGCAGTTGGGGATTTTAGTTAGCCTCAAAAGCGTTGCAGTTGGATTTTTGGTGAGCCTACAGTTGGAGGGTTTTGATGATATATTCTTTACGTTCAGACGCATATGTAAAATGTCAACAACATGACTATTAACACATTTTAAAATGTAAATATGCTGTTAGCAAAATGACTAACTATACAGAGTCAATAAACACTTCATGCAGTTAATTAACAGTAATATTAATCGTATATATATACATTGCATATAATAAGTTAATCCACAGATGTCTATGAACATAATTATAGCTGTGAGCCTTGCTACCACGAAAACTGGTTATTGTCTTGGTTTTGAACCAATTTCTTGTAGTTTTCATAGTGTATTTTCAAACTAAGCGCTATCATGAATTATTTAAACGCCATACTAGCATGCACCTCACCCCGAAGAACGCTTGGAAAATAAGTGAAACTATTAACAAGATCAGATCTGACATGATTTTCTCCCCTTTTAAACGGTTTGGGCTCATCTGAGAAGCATGCAGCAAGTACAGAGATAGGGGCCTACTGACACCATTAGCCATATTCGAGCAAAAGTTAGCGAGGCTAGCGGTTTGTTTTAAATGGGTAAATCCCCCTTCAAAATGAGAACCAGCGCTGCAGCGTGACGTCACACTTCGATACTCTATTAGCACTAATACAGCGGTCAGCTGAGTTAACCGCAACTTCCATTGATGTTAAACAACTTCCTATTTTCCCATGTCCAACATAGTAGACTTCCTCTTACAAATGACAACTCTGTTTACATCCGGGTAGAGGAATAGACTGCGTCCGTTTAATGCTTCTGACTGGATTATGGGTCTCTTTAAAATAAAACAAAACAATATCGTGGACAAAAAGGGAAACTGCGACATGATATCTTTCTCCACGAGTGACATATTTCTGAGCAAGATCTGGCACCCCAAGGAGTTGGTCAAGTATTTGACTTATTCATATTCATCACATGACATTGTCGTAACATAAACCGGCAGCACAATATGACATGAGAAAGCACATCGTCTGTGAGCGTGCGTGTGTGTGTGCGTGTTTGCGTGTGTATGTGTGTGCGTGTGTGCGCGCGCGTGTGTGCGTGTTTGAGTGAGTGAATGAGTAAATTAGTGAGTGAATGTCCTGTGTGTGTGTGTGTGCGTGCATGCTGTGACAAACACGACACATTTGATTCAGTCCACAACTTGTAATTAGCTTAGTATACAATCAACTACAATCAACTGGCCAGCCATGCTTGTGGCCTTCTCTAAGGTCAAGGTCCCGATTCCTATTATTATCCCCGGCGATTACCATAAACTATCAATTAGTAGCGGTTACCGCAAACAGAACACTACATTCCTCCCCTTTTCACTATTAGCTAACAACTATAATTAATTCTAATCTACCCTTAACAACTATCATCATGTGCATTCTAAGTCCTTATGCTGATTGCTCAGATATGTGTAACATTAAACGTATGTGACTATACCAAATGTCCACATGTCAAATTTGTGTTAATGTCTTCATTGTACGTGCGCTTCTATTAGAGTGCATAGTCATCGAGACGTTGAGGGGCGTAACGTCGTCGTTGAGGCCGTTGTCGCTTCTGTGTCTCGTTGGGGGACATGGATGTTCTCGACGCATAGTTGACATCTCGTGACGTGGGGGTTCTAGTATATAGAACTTCGGGCTGACTTTTCTCTCGGTGTGTCACTGGTGTCGCTGTCGTCATCTTAGGAATGTCCACAGTATCTGGGACCTTTTCTATTTCCACCTTTTTTTTCCAGACAGGAAGTGGCTTAAACATATTCTTGAACCGGGATGCATTGCGACGAATGGTGTGCTTGTCATTCGCTGCGGTAACAGCTGTACCTTTGATGTTGGTGATCACCATGGGTTTAGGAGAGAACGGAGTGGACAGTTTGTTCGATTTCTTGTCATTACGCATGAGCACAGTGTCCCCCACTTGCAGGTCATTGTGGGTGGCCCTGTTTCTGTGATCAGCATATGTCTTTTGTGTCTGTTTTGCCTGTTCGTCGTTCCTTCGTGCTGCAGCGTGGATCTCGTTGTTGTCATGGTCATCATTCACTGTAATGTACGGCAATTTTGTTGCAGGTTCTCTACCAAACAGAAGGCGATGAGGGGAAAACTTTGTTGATGAGTGTGGTGTAGCCCGGTATTGCCGTAAGAATTGGTACATTGCCTGTTTCCAATTCTTCTGTTCTAACACAGCTGATCGAATAGCCTTCATCAGGGGTTTGTTGAAACCTTCCGCTTGTGCATTTCCCCTTGGCCAACATTCAGTGACTCTTCTGTGGCGAAATCCACTGTGTTTTGCAAAAGAACTGAACGCTTCCGAGTTGAATGGAGGTCCGTTGTCAGATTTGATTACCTCTGGATAACCAAACGTTGTCAATACTTTGTCAAGCACCGGGATGACATTGTTTGCCGACACTGAGCGCAAAATCTCTACTACAGGATACCTTGAGTATTCATCTACCAGGATCATGAGTTCTTCGCCTGATGGTAGAGGTCCAAGAAAGTCAACACTTAACTTTCTTCATGGCCCTGCTGGCATATTTGACATCTGCAAGGGTTCAAGGTGTGGATGTCCGTTGTATGTGCATTGGCAGGCAAAACACTGGCGTACAGCCGTCTCGACTTTGTCGTTCATTTTCGGAAACCATACCTTCGATCTGATGAGTTCCTTTGTTTTGGCCATTCCTTGATGACCTTCATGTGCACGAGACACAGCTTGGTCTCTTAGGGATGTTGGGATAACTACCTTTGAGCCCCGCAGTAGTATGTCGTCGTCTGTGACCGTCAATTCTTCTCTAACTTTGTAGAACTCTCGCAACGTGGGGTCATCCGATTAACAGATCTCGAACCATCGTCCGTTTCTGCACAGAGAGATGATCGTCTGCATCATGCCATCTGTTTTAGTAGCACGTTTGACATCCTCATTGTTCATGGCATTGGAAATATTGGATGACCCGATAAAGTTCACATACTGTTCGGCCATTGTTTGGTGACGGAGAGCCCCAGCCGTGATTATCGGATTTCTGGACATATAGTCGGTTGGGTTTTTGCTTCCCGCCATATATTTCAGAGTGAAGCTATATGGCTGAAGTCGCAAACCCCATCGTTCAATGCGTAATGGCGGTTTAGGTTTCTTCCATATGTTTAGCAGTGGTTCATGATCAGTGATGATTGTGAAGTGAGGATCTCCTTGGAGGTACTGGTTAAAGTGTTCACAGCTCCAGTTTGGCTGTAGCGGCCTTCGACGTCTGACAAGGAAAGACTCGCGTACGCAACTGCCCTACCCTCTTGCGTTAGTATGCTGCCTAACCCTGTGGGACTTGCATCAACGATTATTGTCGTTTCTTTCTTTATATCGAAGTAAGCGGCACACGCATCTTCCACAAGTAGGTCTTTCAGGGAGTTGAACGTGGCTTCATGTTCGCGTGTCCACACCCAATCGGCGTCTATCTTGGTGAGACGTCTAAGTTTAAGTTAAGGAAACTTCTAAGTTTTGCAACATTTGACGGCGATGGCATTTCCTTGATAGCCTGCACTTTCGTAGTGTCAGGTGACACGCCATATTTGCTGAAGACCATCCCGTAGTATTGGATCGAGGATAGATTTGTTTCACATTTATCTGGTCTGAGGGTCAGACCGTTTTCTTGTAGTGCCTCAAGAATCTCGGCCAGTACATTGTCGTGCATCAATTGTGCGTTTTCTCCCTTTCTATATACGATGATGTCATCACTAATGTTTTTCGTTGATTTGATGTGACTGATCACATTTCTGATGTGTTCCTGGAATATTTCACACGCTGACGATATTCCAAAGTTCAGTCTCTTGTATCTGTACAGGCCATTGTGAGTTCTGAACGTCGTGATGTGCCTGGATGACGGATGAAGCTCCAGCTGGTGGTATCCATTGCACATATCAAGTTTACTGAAGACGGTTGCTCCGTTGAGGTCATGTATGAGTTCATCTAACGTCGGCATGCTATGACGTTCTTGTATGATCGCCTTGTTTGGCTCACGCATGTCGATGCACAATCTGATAGAGCCGTCCTTCTTCGGAGGAGTTACAATCGGAGATACCCACGGCGTGGGTTCACCAACTGGTACTCGCTCTATTATGTCTTCGTTAAGAAGTCGCTGTTCCTCTTCGTCAATCTTTGATCTGAGGTGAAATGGGATCTTCCGGTTTGTGATTGCGACTGGTCGCACGGATTCATCAATGTTTCACCTGTACATTTTTCATTTTTCCGATCCCGTTTGTGATGCCGGGGTATCTTTCTTCCCACTCACATTTGATGTTGTTGACAGAAATATCCACCAGTCCTAACTCCTGAGCCGTGGTGAAACCAATGAGGGATCCACGTGCTCCTTTCACGACATGGAACTGATGACACCGAATGGCGGATTTTGATTCGAGTGTCACATCACACACTCCCAGAATGTCAAGAGATTTGTTTCCGCCGTAGGGTAGGATTTTAGGTCATCTGTGTTTCCGCAACACTGGTTTCTGTATCCTCTCATAGGATCGTTCATCCATCACGTTCACTGATGCGCCTGTGTCAATCATCATTCTTATGCTGATATCATTCACAGCAATTGTGGTCATAGGTGATTTTCGTTTATGTTGTTTGTTCGTCGGCAGACTGTTGATTGTCCAAGCATAGTCCTCTTCGCTCGAGGTATCAGTCGTTTGCTGTATATTTGTCTCTGGTTGAACTCGTCGAATCCGTTTTCGTTCTTGTTTCTTCTTTCTGCATACTTTCTCAAAGTGATTAGGCTTCTTACAGAAGTTGCAGATTTCTCCTTCCGCAGGACACACTCCGTCAATGTGATAAGTGAACCCGCACTGTTGACACATTATCCTACTGTCTGGTGGTGGCTTATGGCTCGCCAGGCAAGACAGCCCTTGTTTGTTTTGGCGTCCTTTCACAACATCCCACGTACGGTTTCTCAAACTTGCCGGTCTTTTTTCGCGACCATGTTTTGATTTATTGATCCTGTTGACGGTTTCCGGGTGAATGGCCTTACTCTGCAAACTTGCGTTTTCTGCTGCTCTGCAGGTGTCAATTGTTGCTTTCAATGTTATGTTGCGTTCCTTCAGTTGTGCTTCCTGGATATCACGATCTTGAATACCCAGAATGATTCTGTCGCGTAGTATGGAGTTTCTGCAGTCATCGCAGAAATTGCAGGATTTAATGAGCACCCGTATTGCTGTTAAGAACTGCTCGAATATCTCGCCTGCTTGTTGGTTTCGGTTATTGAAGATAAATCTCTCATAACATTCGTTGGCCTCTCCGACTGCAAAACTATCAAATTTCGCTAGGATTTCATCCACCGATTGGGTTTTGTCGTCCGTGTCGAACGTAAATCCATTGTAAATTCTTAGAGCGTCATCGCCGATCGTGTGGAGTAACAAGGCAACTTGATAATCGACAGGCTGCTTCCCGAGTTGCGTGATTGTGGCATAGTTCTTCCATTTTTGTTTGAAGAGCTTCCAGTTTTCTGCAGTGTCTGACATGAGATTCACTGGTGCCGGCGATCGTATCCCATGTACAGGCGGCACCGGTGGCGCCGCGGCGACAGCTTCGTTGTTGTCAGACATTTCAGGCTGGTACGAACAATGACACACAGACAGCTTATGTGCGTGCAACTGACGACATCAATGTACAGTTCACCTTGTCAATGCAATGGTCATCATGTGTTCAGTATTGTTCGAGAAAACGCAACATCAGGCTGTGTCTGTGAGCGATGATGTGATGACCTACACATATCACACGTACCGACTCGGTGGATGCAGCGTATCCTAATTCAGTACTAATAGCCAGATGTGAGTACTTTGGATCCCATCCTCGTCGCCATTGTAAAGTTGTGACAAACACGACACATTGGATTCAGTCCACAACTTGTAATTAGCTTAGTATACAATCAACTACAATCAACTGGCCAGCCATGCTTGTGGCCTTCTCTAAGGTCAAGGTCCCGGTTCCTATTATTATCCCCGGCGATTATCATAAACTATCAATTAGTAGCGGTTACCGCAAACTGCAGAACACTACACATGCGTGCGTGCGTGCGTGTGTGTTTTGTGTGTGTGAGGGTATTGTGCGTGGACTGGTCAATAAACATCCTCATACATTGACTCTCCTATCATTTTCTTTCGGAAAACCTTGTCAAGCCGACATTCGAAGGGCATCTTCTACTCTATTTAACACTTAAATAATGCACTGTGATGGCATGTCTTCTAAATTACGTTTTTATTAATGCACTCTATAACGATGAACTAATACAACAACATACCTAGAATACAGCGAGCGAGCTTCTAGGGACTACGTGTGTCATTTCAATGTCAACGCTCAATTGCTTTGACCGTTCCTCAATGATATTGCCGAGGGGTTAGTAAACTGCACAAGAGAAACGCAAAATAGTATTTCACACTTAGACGTTGAACATTCTTAAGTATTTGTCAGGTTAGGTGACATAGTTCAATCATTTCCTTGGCTCGTGGTAATCCACTTGCAAATATCGACACGTTTGACCGCAGCTAGAAATGTTATTATGATTGGGTTAATTAAATAGTATCTACGCGGTCATTTTCTCGTTGTGTAAACATCCAGACAAGACATAGTTACTCAGGCTGCACACAGTTAATATATGATATTATAATGACAATTTGCCGACATAGGCAATCGTTGTTGTCTTCTTGAGAGAGATTTTCCGTCAATACGTCCGTCGCAGAAACAACTTTAGTGTCACAGTTTGTTCCAGTGTCGACGACAAAGATTCGAACGATCAGTATGAAAAATATTAAGGTAAGCTTTCAGCATTCATCTGAATATTATTAGTTTCTTTGTGCCTGTGTTGGATGGTGGATGTTGAAATGAAAATTTATGCAACGCCACCATTTCTATTGTGTATTTAACTGCAGTTTACGATGGCATTGATGACTTCCATCTATGTTCTGATTACCGCCATGCAAAATAGACTTATCTTTTTGCTAGACAGTTTATATTACTAACACATTAACGTGATAGATCATGATAGACAACACAATTATGTCTAGATAGTATAATGTTACACAACACTTCTACTACTGCTACTGCTGCGTTGCTAGTAATACTACTACTACTAGTATTACTACTACTACTACTTCTACAACTACTACTTCTACTACTACTACTACTACAACAACTACTACTACTACTACTATTACAATAACTAATACCACTACTACTACTACTACTTCTGTTACTACTACTATTAGTATTGCTACTACTACTACTACTACTACTACTACTACTACAACGACCACTACTATTTCTACTAATACTACTTCGACTACTGCTACTACAAATACTACGACTACTTCTACTACTCAAATTCAAATCAAATTTATTGTGACTCATTACAATACAATACATACAATACAAATCAAATTAAGACAAATCCTGTAAAATAACATAATGAGCACAACAAGGGAAGAACATTAAATAATGTTATACTCCCTTTTGTATATTATATTGAAAACAAAAACAGCGTACAATTGAAGAATATATAATCGTGATTGAAAATTATGTTATATAATTTTCAATCACGATTATATATATACTACTGCTCTGCTACTTCTACTACTACTACTACTACTACTACTACTACTACTACTACTACTACTACTACTACTACTACTACACGTATTGCTACTACTACTATTACTAATACTACTTCTACTACAACCACTACTATTGCTACTACTACTACTACTTCGACTACTACTACTACTACTGCTACCACTACTACTACTACTACGCCATCCACCACTACTACTACTACTACCTCGACGACGACGACGACTATTACTACTGCTATTACTACTACTACGACCACCACTGCTGCTACGACGACGGCTACTACTACTACTACTACTTCGACTACTACTACTACTACAACCACCACTACTACTATTGCGACTACTACTACTACTAAATACTACGACAACCACAACTACTACTACTAATACTACGACGACGACCACTACTACTACTATTACCATTACGACTACCACTACCACCAACACCACCACCACCACCACCACCACCACCACCACCACCACCACTACCACTGCCACTGCCACTACCACTACCACTACCACTACCACTACTACTACTACTACTACTACTTTATTGTGTGTGCTGTGGTTACGCTGAGCTTGAGGTGATGGTGTGGCTGTTACAGGTGGCAGTCATGTGTCTGCTGCTAGCGTTCGCTGTCATTCCAACTACAAGTACAAAAGAAAGTAAGCGTCAATCACAATCGAAGCATTATAATAGAAAGGATATCACATTATACGAATACTAAAATGTGTGCGTGTGCGCGTACGTGCGTGCGTGCGTGCGTGCGTGCGTGTGTGTGTGGCAGGGAGGTCTTAGACTACAATCCTTGGCTGTCTATACAAATTAATTTTTTTATATAATAGTTTAAAGACTAAATAAACTTAATACTCTTGTCAAGTACTGTGTCAAATATGAAACCTGTTCATTCCGAACTAATGTCACTAAGCCCGTTAAAACGTGGACATTTGCTTGTCACAAAGCAACCAGCCTGTCAGGTGTTGTTGACGTCACCACAGGCAGGACCGCTGAGCGCGCCTTATCCTTTAGCACGCAAGCGGCTTTGCATCCTGTTGTTTCAGACTGTACACGACATTTCAATCGCGGAATATAATATATTTTATATCACCGTATGTCGCTCGATGTACACATGAATTGTGTTAACCTTTGGAATTATTACCGTTTGAACTTCGCGAATGCTCAACCTTGTATTATATCCGCAACCGCTTACATTGCAGGACTAAGCATTCGCGATGTTCAAACGACAACAACTAAACGTCTACAAACAAATCCTATATACATTCAACGGCATATTTGTATATACGATTACTATATTTACTGTTAAATAAAATATATTAAATCCCATTGCAAGTTTGAGCATTCGCAATGTTCAATCGGCAAAAAACTATAACAAAAACTAAAAAACATTCATGTGTGCATCCGGCGACACGTTTGTAGGAACGATTGTTATATTTACAGTGATATAAAACATATTAAATTCCGCGAATGCAATTTTAGGTACGGCCTGAAACAGTAACCCGCATAAAGGCGCGCCATGCTAAATCCTAGGGTTGCAACTTGCAGTGACGTCACAGGTATCGCAACTAACTGTGCAGAAAATTAACATAAAAGCGCGACCTTGAACAGAGTGGCGGAGGTGGGTAATAATTAGTTGAATAACAGGACACTATTTTTAGAGTATATTTCATTCAAATTGGAATAAAAACGTTTCATTTCGCTAAGTTTTTAATATACAACACTGCTTCCACAACTACGATACTTTCCATGTTTCAGATTACCGCACTGAATGCATGCGGCTATGCTGGAAGAAGGTGTCACTCTGTGAATACTTATGTCAACACGACTTGAGTGGAATGTATCTATTTCGCTGTACAAGGCAGTGTTATAAGGCGGGTAATTCCTGTGCAGATACCTGCCTTCTTTGAAGCGTCAGTGCCGTTATATATATATATATATATATATATACGTATATATATACAAAAACACACTGCAGTTCAATTGAATTCTCCAAATAACAATAGTAAGGATAAAACGTTCACTGTTTCTGAGCATGTATCAACGTCTGCCATATATATTGCATCAACACAATTGTGTAAAACGATGCTTAAAACACATAGGCGTCTAATATGTCTTTACCGATAGCTGGCGAATATGTCAATACTGCCAATTATATATTCACGTTGTTACTGATTTTTTTGACTGTCTTGAGATGAATGTATAATTTGTATTGTTATGAAATTTATTAAATCCGTGAATAATCTGCAGTGTCAATTCGTCTTATTTGCCTTTTACCAGATACAGAGCAAAACATAGATAAAGGGCTTCGGCGTCATCGCAATACATTAAGTCATTCGAAACTGGAGTTTCTTGTGTATTGGACTGGAATTTATTTTTCGTCAATAATAAGTAATTATGCCATTTCATTTCAAACTACTGAGCAATTACCTTAATCTCTGTTCCTGGTAAAGTGTTTTGTAAGATGATACTCACAAGAATAGAAGCCACCATTGATGGACACCTGTCAAAACAGCAAATTGTATTCAGGAGACACAGTTTAATGATAGATGTTATCTTCATAGTATGCCAGATCTTACAAAAGGCAAATGAACACTATATTCCACTACATTTAAACTTTGGGGACTGCAAGGCCGCATTTGACACCATTTTGAAAGATGCATTATGGAAAATGCTGAGATCTATTGGGGTGGACCACAAACTGACATCACTGATAGAGGCCATGTATGAGAATGTCGAATGTACTGTTATCGTCAATGGTCATTTGACAGATTGGTTCAAAGTTGAAATAAAAGTGTGGTAGGGCTGTCTGTTATCACCTATCCTGTTCACCTTGTTCCTGAGTTCGTCATAGCCGACCTGAAGAGCCTATCTAAGGAGTTCAAACTAAATACAGACCTCAGTTTTGACATCCGGTATGCTGACAACACTAATGTCAACCATGTTCGAGATACTATAACTTTCAATTGAAGAGCTTCAAGCTGCCAGTAACAAATGGGGTATTAAAATAAACCTCTCAAAATGCAAAGTAATCACCTCATCACACAAGCATATCACCCTGGAAACTGAATAAATCGAAACTGAGAATTCTACTTCCTAGTCAGCATAACACCTTCTACAGAAAGAGATGTTGACAGAGACGAATAGCCTTTGAAACAGCAGCCTTTGGAAGATTCAGAAACAACATGTTTTCAAACAGATTCATCTCAATAAGAATGAAAGCCATACTATACGGACCATTATTCTGCCCATAGTCATCTATGGTGCAGAAACGTGGACACTACGATCGCAAGAGATGCAGTGTCTTGACATTTTTTAGATGCGTTGCTTGTGGGCTATCAGGGTTTTACTACGGCAGACAGAGTACGAAATAGACAGTTAGACAGGATACAGGACTCCCACCAGCTCTAGACAGGACGAAGTGGAGGGGTGTGACACCAGGAGGATACAGAGGAGTCAAATTGGTCTACACATTTAAGTCAATTTAAGTTAAATAAGTAATGCCACGCCCTTATATGTTTTACCAAACCAATTCGTACTGATCTTTGTTGGCTGTCCTCGTGTGTTAAGCTATATGCACATTCACACACACACACACACACACACACACACACACACACACACACACACACACACACACACACACACACACACACACACACACACACACACACACACAGTATTTATATAATTATATAAACCAGGCAAGGCGTGCAAATAGCATCACAATAAAATTGCATTCTTGTCCGGAGTGTCATTTCATGAGTGTTTGATCGCGTCCACTGTTTGTTCACAATTAGGCACGTACTATTGATATAACTAAAGTGCCAACACAGTCAGATCAATTCGTTGAGTGTCTACACTTGGACAGAGAGACAAATAGTGTTTGCCTGTTAAATATCTCACAATAGTTATGCTGTTAGGTATATTTCCTGAACTTGAAAAATACTTCTCTTATTATAATCTGCATGAACTCTGGAACTTCCACTGGGCGCGTTGGTATTCCGACATTTCGATATGTTCACATTGTTGAATTAAATGGGGTTATCAAGTGCAGGTGTGTCTGTCGTCGTGGAAAATAATTGTTTGTCCTTCCACAGATTCATATTGATATCTGAAACACGTTCGTTTGATATGTAGCATGACGCGGAAGGTGAAGGTTACTCATTCCAACAAGTAGTACTCATTTGAACGCTGGCCTTCGGATCAGGAGTGAGCTTTGCATTACAGAGTAGAAGTGAACAAACTCAGCTTTCAGCATGAAAAAGTCCACTGTGGTAAGTTTTCTTGTTCCTCTTCCGCTACGATCCTCTTCGTTTTCTCTTTCGCAACGTTTCTTGTGACATCTGTCTCCCTTATCTCCGATTGATTTGTGTTTATATTATAAAAATACACCAGTACGTTGAGATGGTAAGTTTACAATTTAGTTGACTGTTCAGATTTGTGCGTGATTGTTTTGCAATACACATCACTATCTCACTGCCTTATTTAACATAATTAAACATATTCGTTGCGGTGTTTGTTCACATATCACCCTGTTTGCATTATATCGTTCACTGTATTATCAACAAATGGAATCATGAACAGTTCAATAGAATGTCACCTAACGTATCCAGATAACGGATATTATAATCCCGATTGCTAGCTACTGTTTATTGCACTAATAGTTGACGTATATTTACATGTCCAGTAACTGTATTATAGAAGGATTGCATTAGGCCTACACTTATTATAGTTGTCAAGTATTCGAACGGACCGAGGGAAACTGAGACGTGTAAATGTACCCCGAGATTAATATGGATATATGTTCGCTTAGCAAATGTCCGCCAGAAGTTTAGTGCAACACTAGATAGGATCGTTGACGGCAAAAGAGTGTTAGTAAAGTCTGAACAATTGTTTTGCTTAAATGTTACCAATTTCAAGCTATTTAGTGTATCATGTAGGCTAAACGTTGTGTCTCTTCAAATTATATTTCAAATTGATATTCGAATAAACGTTCTTGATTGATTTATGTGCAACGGGGCAGTGTATTATTAATCAAATTGTATGCATTTGTCACGTCTGTGATGTAAGTTCACGAGTTGGCAAACCTTTTAGCATGTTCAATTCATGTACATTGAGTACTGTAATTGCTGCCAACAATGGCAAACATTTCACACCAAATCATACATCATACTTGATAGACATATTATACATAAAAGTAGCCTTGCTGTAGCAACTGTTTAGTTGTAAGTGCACATGTCTTGTCGAAGAAGGCTGATTTTGAAAGCCTAATTTGTGACATGGAAACAGGGTAAATTTGTTTTTAGTGCCAAACTGTGAATGAAACAACATGCATTTTATTTGATGCATCCTGGCATAGTTCAATGTATGTATTACTTGGATCCGACAAAAAAGATGGAATACCATGTGTAGCATTGATATGGGGTTGCAAACTTGTGGTTGCACATATAACATGTGGAGTCCACTTTGGCTACACGTTCAACCACATCCCTGTATCAATGTTTTTAGGATACCACTTGCTTTACACATACCACACAGAAAGGGTATCATATATAGATTATTACATCATCAGTGAATTTAATAATACTGCATTTGAAATGTACCAAACATGTCATAGAGAGTTTATGTATTTATCGAGTCCTCAAATATACGTTACACACGCAACCATGCATCAAACCTGACAGCTGCAACATTGTGCCATCTTTCAAGATAATGTGTATGTAGTGTGCAGATACTGGCATATAGCATCATGCCATGATGTCATTAGCCACTTTTCAAAAAATAGCAAGCAATGTACAGTGAGGGTAAGTTTGGTGTGTTAAGTTGTTACCTGCACAATTGTGTTACACGTGAACCAATAATACACATATCATATTAATTTGGATATTTCTATATGAACCTATATTTGTGATTATGTTTACCTTATTGGTGGCTAGCAATCTGGTGACTTTTATGGAAATATCACCACCTGTTGTTTCTGCCTGGTACACCATCTAGTGGACACAATTTATATTTGGTGTCCATGGTTACAACTATAACCCTATCACTCAATATATTTTCCTTTAAGCCCAAATTATTGGGACTTTGTAATAAGTACTAAGATACATAATTCAATAATGGCTGATGTAGTGATGCTACCATGGTGTAATACATTGTTTGCATAATGTTTGTGTTCATGTAACACGAACAACCTTTGTGTATTGTGTTGCTCCTGTACCATTTTTGTCATATTTGGAAAAGTTAATCACTGCATTAGTTGGCCTATTACATGTGTTCTTATTTCCTTAAACATGTATTTGCTTCACAAGATTATGCCGACTAACATACTAATATCACAAGACAAGTACGATAATAATATGTTTAAGTATCTCGGTCTTGAATGTTTTCATACTTGTTCTGGTCGACAACGTAAAGGCCAAGGCCTCTTTTAACAGCAATTTCGATGTAGGAATAATAAAAATATATGACATTCTGTTGAAGGATGCATGTGTTTGTATGCGAAATTGCCTTTAAATAGTGTCCATATTACTCGTGCAACCGATGTGTTGGTAGTTCAGTTGCATGTTGAAAATCAATAGATATAGTTGCGGCATAAAAAAAAATTGCGGGTGGTGAATTGATTTGAATTTGGTGCAGCAAACTTGCGAAAATATAAGGATATTTGATCAAGATAAGTGATATTATTGAGCGTATAGCATACATAACGTAATTATAGATATATATTAAGCAATATTTTTTTTTTAAAGTTAGCTAGAGGGAGTAATCTAGGGTGGATTAAAAGTAGGCGATCTGCGAGCGATAATTGGGGACGTTAATGTAATCGGAACGTTGTTTACAAAGTAGGTGACTGGCGAAGTTAGCGTACCGTGAACGACAATATAATAGCGTTATTTGAGATAATCGGTGTAGTTAGATGAGTGATTAAAACCTGAAATAACAATCTTTTAAAGTATATAATAGTACACAGGAAACAGTCTTTGTAAAGACTACCTTGTATCTAAGCCTAACTTGAATACATTGTCATCGACATCGTAACTAGGAAAGGCACGGTGTGTCACTGTGTGTTAACAAATATAACTAACTATAACCTAAACAATCTGGTGTAAATTGTACACAGAAAAGTCTTTTCAAAGACTACATAAAAACTACTTTGAACATAAATAAATTCTGATATGGCACCTTGCAAGCGGCAACTCAGGGCAAAACGACACCTAGTTTGCAACGACTGCCAGAGCTGGGTGGATTTTGCGTTGTCTGGCTGTCCAAAATCATGGGCAGAGACCAAAGATGACGGATTCACATTTCGGTGTATGGGGTGTTTGAGGGTGGAATGTCTGATGAAGGAGGTGTGTAAGTTGACGGATATAGTGAAGGAGATGGAGGCGAGACTCAACATAGAAATAGATGGAGCAGAGAGAGATGGCGCGGAGAGAGTTGAGAATTCTACAACACAGAAGGAGCAGAGTTGTGACACGGAGACTGAAGAAAGGAGACTGAGAGGAAGGAAGGTGACCGGTGTGAAGGAACAAGACATTGAGAAAACAGAGGGACGGAGGAAAAGTGTTCGGCAGAGGAAAATAAAACGGGCCAGTGGGGATAGATCAGCAGGTAGTCAGACTGTAGAGAACGAGGAGAGACACGATAGCGATACAGGAGATGAAGAGGTAGATACCACAGATGCAGTTGGTAAGACTGTGAGACAGAAGACTGATGGAAGAAGACAAAGTGTTCAGCAAAAAACAGAAAACATGACAAGCGTGAAGGTGACAGGGGAGAAATTGACCGTAGTGAAGGAGGTAGCCGGGGAAAAGGGACGGGAGAGGAGAGAAGAAAATGTGATGGGAGGAAAGAAGAAGGGACGAAAGGAAGTGAGAGTAAATGTGCTAGAAGAGAAGATGACAGGAGGAAAGGGGACAAGAGAAAACGCGACAGGAAAGAAGGGAATGGAAGAGAATGTGACAGGAGAGAAGACGACAAGAGGAAAAGACAACAACCAGACATATGCAAACCGGAGGAGCTACTCCGAGGCAGTGATTGAGGGGGCAAGGAGAAAAGAGAGAGTGTTTATGGGCGAATCAATTCTGAGAAAAACAGACAAGACTATATGCGAGGGGAAGGACGTTGTTGTATGTCTACCGGGGGCTAGGATAGAACATGTGACCGAAAGGGTAGAGAAGGTATTGGGGCATGGCAAGGGAGGGTCTATACTAGTACACGTTGCAACAAACAAAGCAGACAAGGAGGGACCAACTGGGATAGTTCAGAAGTACAGACATCTAGTGAGGAAGCTAAAGAAGACAAGAGTGGAACAGGTTATTCTCTCAGGAATTTTGCCAGTAATGGGAGGAAGGGGGGCAAGATACAGAAACTGTAAGAGGATGGCGATCAACGCACTAGTTGAGCAGATGTGTGAGGAAGAGGGCGTGGGATTCCTAGATTTATGGGGGTACTTTGTTGGGAGAGAAGATATGTACATGAGAGATGGCCTCCATCTAAGTGGAAAGGGGGCAGCAGTATTCTCAGATAATCTGCTGCGATCTGTTGACAGTGGGACAGGTTGCATCTATTTAAACTAAATTCGCAGGGGGGACTCGCAGAGAAGCCTGAAACTGGAGGCATACATAAAGGCAGCAAAAATAATTCAGCAAAGAACAGTCTGGAAAATTGTTCTGAAGCTGGGTATAAATGTGTTTGTTTAAATGCAAGGAGTATAGTAAACAAAAGAAATGAACTAAACATTGTGGTAGAAGATATTGACCCTCACATACTAGGTATAACCGAATCATGGGCAACCACCGATATATCAGATGCCGAATTGGGACTGACAGGATATGTAATGTTTAGGAAAGATAGAATAGGAAGAAGGGGAGGTGGGGTTATTTTATATATTAAAGAATCTATCCAGGCTTATGAAATAAAATTAGACAGAGAAGCAGATTGCGAAGAAGCTGTTTGGTGTAACATAGTTACAGGAAACTCAACGTTAACAGTTGGGTTAGTTTATCGAAGTCCAAACATAAGCATAGAAGAGAATGAAAAAATACAAAACGCTATAAAGGAAGTAAGCAAACGGGACTGTATTATTATGGGGGATTTTAACCATGGGCATATACAATGGAAATCTCTACAGAGTATGGGGAGTGAGGACCACAAGTTTTTAGTTTTAGTACAAGATAGTTTCCTTTCTCAACATGTGCTAGAACCAACCAGGGGAGAGAATGTGTTAGACTTAGTTTTGTCCTCACAGAATGAATTAGTTGACAATGTTAAATTATGTGAGCCTATGGGAAGTAGTGATCACAATCAGATACATTTTACCATCAAAGTAAAATCAGAAAGAAATAATAAAAAGCAGTTCAGGAGAAATTTCCACAAAGGAAGATATAAGGAAATGAGGAAATATTTAGCAAAGATAGACTGGAATAATACACTGAAGAATAAGACAGCAACAGAATGTTGGAATATCTTAAAGAATGAAATAGAGTGCATCGTAGATAAATGTGTTCCCTTCAAAAAACAAGGCAAACGGACCAGAAACGGACCAGAAAGAAATACTTATCGAAAGAAGCCATTAGAAAAATTAAGTAAAAAAAAATGGTTTGGAAGTCATATAGACATACTGGAAATGACGAAGACTACAACATTTATAAAGAAGCACTAAACCAAGCTACAGCTGAAATTAGAAATTCAAAGAGAAGCTATGAACATAAATTAGCTTGTAATATAAAACATGATAGCAAGAGTTTTTATGCGTATGTTCGAAGCAAACAGAAAGTTCAGGATAAGGTCGGTCCTCTAGAAGATAGTGCTGGAAATATAATATCAGAAGGATTCTTTATGGCAGAAGACCTAAATGAGTATTTTAGTTCAGTGTTTACCAGAGAAGACACTAGTTCACTGCCAGTACCTGAGGCTAAGTTCAAGGGGGCAGTATTAGACTATTTAAGACAGTTAATTGTAACCCCAGAAATGGTAGCTAAGAAAATTAGCGCTATGAAGGAAAATAAATCACCTGGAGTGGGTGGTATTCCACCCAAACTACTAGTGGAAATTGTAGAACAAATTAGCATACCGCTTGCAACCGTTTTCATCTTGTCATTAGAAGAGGGAGTGGTTCCTTTAGAATGGAAAGAAGCAAACATTATACCGTTATTGAAAAAAGGTTCGAGAAACTAGTCAAATAATTATAGACCAGTTAGTTTAACATCAGTGATTTGTAAATTATTAGAAAGACTAATTAAAGATCACATGGTGGATTTTCTTGTTAAACATAACTTGATAAACCCATCTCAACATGGGTTTCTAAAAGCGAGGTCATGCTTAACAAATATGTTATGTTTTTTGGAAGATATCACTAAGTGGGTAGATGATGGATCACCAGTAGATATCATCTACTTAGATTTTCAAAAAGCTTTCGACAAAGTGCCACATCAGAGATTACTGCTTAAACTAAAAGCCCATGGCATAGGAAATGGTATAATTAACTGGATAGAAAAAAGGCTGATTGACAGAAGACAACTGGTAGTTGTTGATGGGGAGGCTTCAAACTGGAAATCAGTTTTGAGTGGGGTTCCACAGGGATCAGTACTGGGACCTATATTATTCTTAATATATATAAACGATTTGGACGATAGCTAGCAAGGTGTTGAAATTTGCAGATGATACAAAAGTGTTTAGAAAGATTAAAAGTGATGGGGATAGACAGCATTTACAAGATGATCTTGACAGGTTGATCAAATGGTCTGAAAAGTGGCAAATGTTGTTCAATTTTGGGAAATGTAAATGCATTCACACAGGACATGGGAACGAATATGTAGAATATACAATGGGGGGAACTGTACTAAGTACTACTGTAAAAGAAAAAGACTTAGGGCTGACAATTAGTGCTGACATGAAGGTTTCAGAGCAGTGTGGAATTGCAGCTTCAAAGGGAAATCAAATCCTTGGATCGATTAGGCGAAATATAGCATATGAAGAAAAAGAACTAATAATACCGCTGTACAAAACAATAGTTAGGCCTCATTTAGAATATTGTATACAAGCGTGGAGGCCATACCGCAAGAAGGACATAGATATGCTAGAAAGAGTACAGAGGAGAGCGACTAAAATGATACCAAAACTGAGGGATCTTAGTTATGAAAAACGCCTAAAAGAATGTGGTTTAACAACACTAGAGACCAGGAGATTGAGAGGAGATCAGATAGAAGTGTTTAAAATATTGAATGGTTATGAAAATATTGATAGAAATATGTTTTTTTTCAGTTAAGAAAGATAGAAAGACTAGAGGACATGAAGTTACATTAGTAAAGGTGCAGTGTAGATTAGACGTGAGAAAGTTCTCATTTTTACAAAGGACTGTGAATGAATGGAACAGATTATCTGATGATTGTGTGGGTGCTAGTAGTGTGAATATGTCTAAAAATAAAATCGACATATACCTCAGAAGGGCTGGATATATGTAGATAAAAAGGTTGGACTCTCGATAAGCCAAATGGCTTCCTTGTCCACCTGCCATCTAGAGTTAATTCTCTGGATGGCAATCTTGTTAAATCTTGTTAAATTATCTCCTTGTGTCTAATTACTTACATTTTACATATTCTACACCACATAACAGGAAAGAAACATTGAAAATATAAATTTTTCACCACAATGTCACACATTGGTTTGCCAACTCGTGAACTTACCCATTATATAACGAATGGATATGGGAGACTTAACCTTTGGTATTATTCAGATACTACTTTACCCATAAACGCCATTAGGTACTAGAATATATTATTAGCAAAGAAATATTTATTTGAAACATTTGCCTAACAGAATGTGTTCAAATAACCAACAAAATGTTTTGGAGATGTTCCACAATCGAAATGATCAATTATTGCATGCTATTTTAATCATTTTAGTTGGCGCTTCTGTTAACTATGGCCACATCCATCTTCTGGTCTACAAGTAGAGCTCAGGAAGGTAAGCTCTTAAGTAAAGTAAAAAAGTAAATGTAAGTTCATATTATTATTATATATAGCAATATTCAGTCCTCAGGACTGCTCAAAGCGCTTTACACTCTACTCCCTGGCAGACCTGTTCAATCGAACACCATCTAGACGTTTCTGGGAAGCAATATCATACTACTTCTTCTTTGTTGTGTTTTGGTACACTAATTCTCTTGCACCCTTTCCAACCACCATCACTACCGCCGTCACTAATTTCATCACTGTTTTTACATGTATTTGCGCGCATGTTTCAGTTAGTAAAACATGTTTAATATGTCCATTGTGCTTTCCAAATAAAACTGCATGTGGCCGAACATTGGAGCCTCTGCTCCGTGCTCCAGGTGATACAGACTGCATGATGTACAGCGAACGATGGCAGCGCTGCTGGACCGTCTCCGAGGAGTGCGAGAGAGACTGCTTTGATCAACTCGACGTCGCCGAGTGTGTCGAACTGTGCTTGCAGGTGCGAGACGAGTGTTTGGACAATTGTGAGGTCTGATACAGTCGGCCGTCCCATCGCTGCATTGCAACGCTGTTTTTTGCTCTGAAATGGACCTCGCTCAGTATAAGCAAGGGGCCGGCTTCAAGAATCGTACTTAATGTTACGCAAATACTTAGCGTAACGTGTTTGCATAAACTCCTATGTTCGCTTATATTAAAAATCACGTCATTTATTAAGATTTAGAATCTTGGCGTTAAGAACGTTCTTAGCCGCGTCATGAAACCGGCCCCAGGCTCCTACACTGTCCACTCCAATACAGTTGGTACATGTTTTCACTATTGTGTGATCTATGAATCCTAACGGAGTTGAGTGTTCGTTTGTATTCGGAACCCTCCTGGGAATATGACTGATTGAAAATGATTGATAATATGGATTTTGTTGAGCATTTAATTACCTAATAAGTTTTCTAATATAATACGTAATTATGAAATCGTTCTGATATAATGCTGAAACACAAAATCATAGGTCATAGGTCGGGTACTCCAAACAGCCCAATCTTGGGCTAAAACAGGAGTTTATTGTATTTGTGCACATGGTCTGTGGGTTGCTTAAATTAATAAATTATCCAAAGGCAGTTAAGATGATTGGCATGGAAGGTTCATGATGGCTGTTTGGAAAGCAATATTTCAGTGATTTGTGTTGGAATCATGTTCCATATACGAATTGCTCTGGGGTAGAAGGAGAAAATAGCTGTATTATTGCGGCACCAGGGGATACATAGTGGTTTCTTGACTGCGTTAGATGGCCTAGCGGGGTTGATCTTGATGATGTTATTTAACATTTTATAAAATGTTATGGCTTATTTAATAATGCATCGTCGTTAAAGAGGTGGCCATCCAAGGGTGGTTACTAGGTCTGCTGAGTTGGTTTGGCGTCTATGATAATTTCAAACAAAACTGGCAGCATTTTTTCAAGGTGCTTAATTTGGGTGGCTGTGTGTGGGTTCCATATAGGAGATGCATACTCGAGCATGTTATAAGCTATTTCTTTGAATTCGGGTGTGCACGGGCCAAGCATATTTTAATTATGCCTAGGTCTTGGATTTGGAAACTATGTCGGTGATGTGACTTGCCCAGGTTAATTTTTAATCTAATTTTACTCTGAGATACGAATGGGTGGATACGGTAGCGAGTGACATGCTGAAGAGTGAATAGTGTAGTCTGGGTTTAGTTTTATTTGTTATTGGGAAGTGGACACATTTAGAAATGTTAAATTCCATTTGCCATTTGTCAGACTATGTTTGGATTTGGATCATGACAGTTTGAAGAATTTCATGGTTGGTTTCGGAGATGATTTTACGATATATAACGCTGTCCTCTGCAAACCGGCATATGGGAGGTTGGATGTTTTCGTTTATGTCAATTATTTAGAGTAGGAAGAGGACTGGTCCTAGGACTGAGCCCTGTATAGCAGTCATCCAGTCATGGTTTGTATCGATGAGTTGAGATTCACAAGCAGTCGTGATTGGAATCCATGTTGAATCTGTTGTATATTAGACATTGATGTATACTCAAATTAATAGTTAAGCTGGTCTTATTGCGTTGTTTATGTATTTATTTGCAATATATTTATGAATACATAACAATGTTTGAACATAATTTGGTTTTGTTCCTCAGTTACACACATGTCTCGCCCAATACGGTAAAACGTGAATATGCGGTTGTCTAACAACAACAAATTATTTTCTGAAATATTAATTGTGTTAGACAGGTTTGCTGGAAGAATCCAAAAGCAAGAACAACATTACAAATACTATTTAGTAAAAAACAAAATACCACGGAGGACGGAATTTTCGAGGATATTGGCGCTAACTAAGTATGTTTACTTTATTAAATATAATATATACTCATCATGCAATGCATAATTTATTAATTTATTTACAAAATAATCATCACATATTGCTTAAAGTTTGATAAGCATAACTATGCTATTCACAGACAACTAAGAAATTGAAACTGCGTCGTCTTTTTTCATGAACGGTCAATGATTCCATTACAATCGCAATCTAGTGTATTGTTTGAGCATACGCATATTATACACTGGGCAAAGTTTCAGTTGTGAAACAACATTTTCGAAGGTATCTCTTTTACGTCAGGAACATCTAAATTATAGTTTGTTGTACTTTACTGAACTATGCACACATTCTGACTCTCCTGGTATTGTATCGCTTCGTTCCTCTTTCGTTTCAACATTCGTTTCCATTGCTGGCGTCCAACAGCGATCCGGATCGCACGCTTCCCGTGCTCCTTGGATATTCTCCATAACTAAGTCATATACCGGATTTTCCATACGTAACGATTGCAGTGCACCCGGGTAATATGGCGTATCTATAATTATCCTCACCACAGGTGCTTCAAACACATCGCCGTTGATTATTACCCAGAGTTTCTTCTCACCTGTACAGTTGCGGGCAGTACATCTGCTCCATCCTATGAACATCCTGTATTCCACAAGACGTTCACATTTCCTTCGTATCCACATATCCTTCCTATGACAACTGGCATTTCAGCTGCTAATTCGGGGTTTAACACGCCGACCTCCACTCCTCTTTCTACTCCACTGTGTTCACCTTCTTGCTTCGGTTTAGCGATCACTCCGGCACTCGTTCGCTTCTCTACCTGCCTCGCGTGCTTGGCTTTCACGTTGCCTCGATAAGGAAAACGTCTGTGTTTCTTAACAACCCGACAGTCACTAGCAATGTGGCCTTGTTTGTTGCATAGAAAACACTTCCTCGTCAAGTCTGTACTTTCTGGCGAACTGTTTAGTTGTTCATCGGCACATTTGCCCTGACTATAATAATTTCTTTTCAAAACTACTTTGATTCTGCCTTGGCTTGTTATCAGTGTTAGCGAAGTTGTACGTGTTCCCATGTAACTCTAAGTACTGCTCGGCTAAAACACTCATCTCTTGTACGTTCCTAGTTCTCCGTTCCTTGATGAATATCTTCAGATTTCTAGATACTACATTCATAGCTTGTTCACGTAACAATGCATCTTTCAACCCATTAAACGACTTCTCTATGTGACCCAAATCGATCCAACGATTAATGTGTCCTTCACTGCGTGTCATAAGCTAACCAAACGACTCGCCTCTTTCAGGCTTAGATTTTCTCTAAAACCTTATCTGGCAAAATAAATCTACGCAACAGTGCTTCTTTCAGCATGTCATAGTTATCCTCCTCGCCAGTTGGTTGCCTGTCATACACGTCTAACGCGACCCACTGTAATAACGCGTTCAAGTGTATTGCCCACTTCCCGCGAGACCATTCCAGCGACGTAGTATACGACTCGAATCTTTGGTTGAATGCATCCATGTCGTCGCGGTTGTCATCGTGTGACTATAACTTGGGCATGGTTCTCAGAATCTCTCTGCGTTCGTCACCTAGGGGATGATATTGGATTGTAATAATATCGCAATAACATAAATTAGCCGAATTAAATTTAATAAAACATACGTAGAGTATATATTGCCGTCTTGAGTTATAAGCTCTAGATGGCGTACGGACAAGGAAGCTTTGGCTTATCGAGAGTCCAACAATTGTTCACCTAATTATAACCCGCCTTCACCAGATAGCTGTCAACTTTATTTTTAAACATATTCACCCTGTTAGCATTAACACAATCATCAGATATTTTGTTCTAGTCATTTATTGTCCTTTGAGAGAATGAGTACTTTCTCATATCCAACATACTCTGTTCCTTAACTAATGCTGCATTGTGCCCTTTGGTTATACTGCCTTCTTTCAGTTTGAAGAACATGTTTTTATCAATATCCTCATAACCATTCAATATCCTAAACCGTTCTATTGGGTCTCCTCTTAGTCTCCTAGTCTCTAATGTTGTCAGCCCACTTTCTAATACTCGTCTTTCATAATAAAGATCTTTAAATTCAGGAATCAGCTTAGTTGCTATTCGTTGCACTCTTTCTAGCTTAACTATGTCCTTCTTACGATATAACCTCCATGCTTGTATATAGTATTCCAAACGTGGCCTAAATATTGCTTTGTACAGTGGTACAATTAGCTGTTTCTCCTTATGTGTGATATTTCTTCTAATTAGACCTAGTATTTACCCTTTGAAGCAACAATTCCACATTGCTCCGAATCGCTCATGTCAGCACTAACTGCAATTCCTTAGTCTTTTTCTTTTACAGTTATCTTAACATAGTACACCGATTATGTAGTCTTTGTTCACATTTTCAGGTCTTATGTGGGTGCTTTTACACTTCCCAAAATTGAGTAGCATTTGCTATTTGTCAGACCATTTGACCAATGTGGCTAGATCATCCTGTAAAGTGTGTTTATCGGCACCTGTTTTGGCTGTTCTGAACACTTTTGTGTCGTCTGCGAATTTCAGTAATTTGCTTGATACATCATCATCCAAGTCATTTATATATATCAAGAATTATATAGGTCCCAACACCGACCTCTGTGGCACTCCACTCAAAACCTGTTTCCAGTTTGAAATATCCTCCTCTACTATTACACTCTGTCTTCTGTCTGTCAATCATGTTTGTATGGGCTTTTAGTTTATGTAACAATCTTTGATTTGGCACTTTATCAAATGCTTTATGAAAACCTAAGTAGACAACATCCCCTGGTGACCCATCATCTACCTACTTTGTAATTTCTTCTAAAAACTTAAGAGATTGGTTAGACAAGACCTATCTTTTAAGAAGCCATGTTGAGATTTATTTATTAATTGTGTTTTATAAGGAATTCCACCATGTGGTGTATAATAAGCGTTCTAATAATTTGCATGGTGTAATGTTTGCTTCTTTCCATTCTAGTGGAACGATTCCCTCTTTAAGTGACACGTTAAAGAATATAGCAAGAGGTGCACTGATTTATCTACAATTTCCGTGAGCAGTTTTTGTGGTATCCCGTCAACTCCAGCAGATTTGTTTTCTTTCCTCATCCGACTTTTCTATGAAATCATTTCAGAATTAACAAACCACTGCCCAGATTGATGTGATTCATCCCCCTCAAATTTATTAACTGATAATTGCAGTGTACTTATATCTTCTGTGGTAAACACTGAGCTGAAATACTCGTTCAGGGCTTCTGCCTTTGAAACCCATCATATATTACGTTTCTTGCACTGTTTTCTAGTGGTCCCACCTGATCACGAACCTTCTGTTTACTCCTTACATAAACATAGAAACTCTTGCTATCATTTCTTTTATATCATTCGCCAATTATTGCTTAATAATTCGGTTGAATTTTCGAATTTCGGTAGTAGCTAGGTTAAGGGCCTCTTTGTAGTTGGTATTGTCTTCAATATTTCCAGTGTTTCTGTAAACTCTCCACATAATTTGTTTTTAAGCAATCTTTCGTATAGCTTATTTTGATACGTGTTTCTTCCTAGATCGTTTCCCTTGCTTTTTAAGGGAACAAATCAATAATGTCATCAATCTCATCTTTCAAAATGGTCCAACATTCTGTTGCTGTCTTACCCTTCATTAAGTTAGTCCAATCTATGTGTGTAAATATGTTCTCATCAGTTTATATTTGCCTTTGTTAAAGTTTCATCTCCATCGCTTTTTACCATTATTCCCTGATTGTACTTTTATACTAACATGGATCTGGTTATGATCACTAGATCCCAAAGGTTTATGTATTTTAACATTATTGACTAATTCGTTTTGAGAAGAGAACTCTATATCCAACACTTTCCCATCTCTAGTTGTTTCCAAAACATGTCGGGTAAGGAAACATTCCTGTATTAGAAGTAGAAACATCACCTCCAGCACTCTCTAGTGATTTCCACTGAATATGTCCATGATTAAAATCATCCATTATAACACATTCTCCTTTACTTATCTCCATGATAGCACTGCGCAATTTTACAACATCCTCTTTTCTTATATCACGACTACGATGAATTAGTCATGTTGTTAATGTTGAGTTTCTGGTAACTATGTTGCATCAAATAGCATCCCGGCAATCTGCTTCCATTTTCATTTGTACGTCGTATTCCTGTATATATTATGTAATATACGGAATGACTCTGCCCCCTTCTCTCTTGTATGTCCTTTCTAAACATGACATACCCTGATACCATGTCTTCATGCGCCCATGATTCTGTGATGCCTATAATATCGGGGTCTATGTCCGCTTTCTTTCATGATAACATTATCTAAATCGTTGCTCTTATATACTATGCTTCTGGCATTTAAACATACACATCTAAGTTCATTTTTATGGATATTTGGTGAACCTTTCCTTGTAGATTTGTTTGTACTATTTCTTTGAGATGGTTCTACCTATCCTTCTCGAGCATCAGTTTTAAATACTCAACTGTGCCTGTACCTTCAAGTATGTACCTATTGAACTCGCTCCATAGAACTGCTGTTCCTTTTTCTGTCATATGTAGCCCATCACTCATAAACAGATCTTCTCTCCCTACAAAGCTTGCCCACATGTTTACGAAGCCAACTACTTCCTCCATATATAACGTCTGTACCAGTGTGTTGATCGCCATTCTTCTGCAATTCTTGTAGTATTGTCCTATGCCACCCATTATCGGCGTACACCCGATTTGACGATTTGTCCAATCTGATTATTGGTGCCCACGTGCACAAGAATAGTTCCTCCGTTGCCATTACCCATGAATTGGCCTACTCTTTATGTGACATCCTCTATTTTTGCCCTTGGTAGACTTACAGTCATAATTCTCCCCTTGTTTATTGTCTTGTCCAACTTCCAATAGATTCCCCCCATGACCATTCGAAGTTTCCCCTCTTTCCATTTAAATACTGCATCTGCATAACTGTTGCGTTCCTTCTGTTGCAGCTCCTCAACACCGACCTGTTTACCTTTCGTTTGCTGAACATTATGTCGTCTGCCATCTGTCTTCTTCTCTTCTTTTGTTTCACAATCTTACCAAGTACCTCTGCGGTATTTACCTCTTCACAACCTGTATCGCTGTCGCTTCTCTCCTCGTTCTCTACAGTCTGACCACCTGTTTTCCTTTCCTCTGCCGAAAACGTTTCTTCCGTCCCTCTGTCTTCTTCTCATGTCCTTGTTCCTTCACACCTGTCACCTTCCCTCCTCTCAGTCTCCTTTTTTCAGTATCCGTGTCACAACTCTGCTCCTTCTGTGACGTAGTATTCCCAACTCTCTCCGTGTCATCCCTCTCTGTTCCATTTATTTCCATGTTGTGTCACACCTCCATCTCCTTCACTATATCAGTCAACTTGCACATCTCCTTCATCAGACATTCCACCTTCAAACAACACCTCATACACCAAAAAGTGAATCCGTGTTCTTTGGTCTCTGCCCATGATTTTGGCCAGCCAGACAACGCAAAATCCACCCAGCTCTGGCAGTCGTTGCAAACTGTCATTGTGCCCTGAGTTGCCGCATGCAAGTTGCCATATCAGAATTTATTTATATTCAAAATCGCTTTTATATAGTCTTTAAACATACTTTTCTGTGTACAATTTACACCAGATTGTTTATGTTATAGTTAATTATATTTGTTAACACGTAGTGATACACCGTATCTTACAATGTATTCAAGTTAGGCTTAGATTCAAGGTAGTCTTTACAAAGTATATTTCCTATGTACAGATACACCCTTTATAAGTTTGTTATTTCAAGTTTTAATTACTCATCTAACTATATATGAACTAACCTTATTCTATTGTAGTTCACGTTACGTTAACTTCGCCTGTGACCTATTTTGTAAACAACGTTCCGATTACATTAACATCCCCAATTATCGCTCGCAAATCGCCTACTTTTAAACTACCCTAGCTTATTCCCTCTAGCTAACTTAACAAAACATCTTATTAAATATGAATTTACAACTACGTTATGCATGTAGAACCTTTATATACGTAATATTATGTATGTGGGAGTATACTATATGAGTCTGGTTTAATTGGCTAAAATTCAAGCTCGATAAGTTTTGTTTCTTTGGTAGCCACCTCATCTGTGTTACATTACTCTTGAATTATATTGTATATCATCTAGATGAGGAAATAAATTTACTTACTTACTATACACTCAATAATATCACTTATCTTGATCAATTATCCGTATGTTCTCTCAAGTTTACTGCATCAAATTCTAAACAATTCACCACCGGAAGTTCTCGCCAAGACGCTATCTATCATAACACTGTAAAATTTATAGTCCACCCGTACTATCGCGGTGCATAGTGAATCACACTGCGTGATTCACTTATGCACGTCTGCATTGCATCTACACGCCATGTGTTGCCGCTCTGCGACGCTGTCGTCCACTGACATGGCGCATCATTGATGCTTTTCGTTTGTCTTGCGCCAGCCCGGTCGCCTTTCCACGCGTGTGACGCTCCGCTGCGTGTTCACTCCAGCGGCGTTTACTCCAGCGCAGCCCGGGCTCATGTCCCCTAACATCGACCGGCAATCTTCTGTTCCTGTCATTTGCACAGCGTCGAGTGACAGTCCACTACACACGTTCCGCTGTCGCCGCACAATGTTGCATAACATCTCTACACACGTTCCTTTCTGTTCGCCGTACTATATTGCGCAACATAACGTGCACATCTAAATCGCCACAGTAAACAAAAGGTATAAAGCGCGCGAAACCCAAACCACCCTCAAATCAACTCATATAAATATGTGCATTCTTCCAGAGACATAAAGTTAATTGTGTATTATTATAATTACTAGATCTACTGATAAATTATCAGAAATCACCCTGAAATAAAAAGTAAACACAATACACAATAAACTGCGTACCAGTAAGAGTGTGAATAGAGTGCACACAAGGAAATATCGGCCAAATATGGACCAAATCCCCGAAATTCATCAACACCTGAACGTACCTGGAAAACCAAACGAAACACACTCAGTGGTTTTCTGATAAACACCAACAGCGTCAAGAGCATTGAAAAGACAACCCAACTAAATGCAACAATCCAGTCAAACAATCCCGACATCATATTCCTATTCGAAACCAAAATAGATGAAGCCTATCCCACCTACTCATTTCTACCACCAAACTATGATGCCACCAGAAAGGACAGCACTGTTGATGGCTGTGGAGTTCCCATAGTCCTTCGCGATGACATCGTTGCAGAACCACTTCCAAACCTTAACTCCAATTGTGAAATAGCATGGGCAAAAACCACTTTGCACGAAACAAATTCATATACATTGCATTCTATTACCGACCCACAGTGACCATCTCCAATCTATCCAAGCTTTCTATGAATCATTGACGAACCTACACAATTCACAAAAA
Source organism: Paraescarpia echinospica (assembly GCA_020002185.1). Taxonomy (NCBI): domain Eukaryota; kingdom Metazoa; phylum Annelida; class Polychaeta; order Sabellida; family Siboglinidae; genus Paraescarpia; species Paraescarpia echinospica. The sequence goes on from CM034531.1 coordinate 90,003,897, forward strand.
AACTTCCCCTAACGTAGTCATAGCAGGAGATTTTGACCTTCCTGATATCTACTGGCGCAACCAACAATCCACAAGCAATAGAACTGCCAGCAAACACAACAAACTACTAAACTAATGAGTAAATTTGATTTGCAAAACATGGTAAATGACCACACACGAATCGATTCTGGCAATATAATTTTTACCTAATACTCTTCTCAAATCCGTCCATTATCGTCAACACTCACACCACTGCCGGCATGAGTGATAATGAAGCCGTATCCTTAATTTTCAACCTAAACACAGTCCGCAACAGGAAACCACCGCACAAAGTATGTCATTGCAAATCCGCAAACTTGAAAACGGCATAGCCCAATTAACAACAGAAGCTCTGACGTGGAACCCACTTCATGAGGCATTAACACAAACTGGATTTTTTTTTAAACAAAACGTGTCACACTGATCAGCAATACCATCCCTAGTCGCAACACCTCTCCTGGATAACACGGAAAATAATAAGAATGCAACGAAAACGCAACAAGTCACACAAAAAAAACACTGGACTCGATAGCGACTAGGAAAAGTTCAAAGAACTCAGAAGGCAAATGGCATTCCACACTGCAAGTAAACGAACAACCAATTATGAATGATCATGGAAAATAAATGCACTGAACAACCAATATAGTTCCGTGTTCATCCAATAAATCTACCCTACCCCCAAACAAGCACCTTCCTCCTACCCTAATAGGCACTCTTGAAATCGGGATTGCTGGAGTAATCGCGACATTATCCAGCCATCCGTATCTCGGAGTAAAATTAGATTCAAAAAATTAACCTGGGCAAGTCACATTACCAACATAGTTTCCAAATCCTCAAAACTCCTAGGTATAATTAAAATAAGTTGTGATGATGATGATATTGAGCAAATCATGTGTCTCGTCATATGAAGAGCGGTGAGTTTGATTCGATATAACAGTAAGTTTTTATTTTAAATAACGCTGTATCATGTCGTTAGGACTGCTCAAAGCGTGTTACACTTTACTCTCTGGCAGACCTATTCAATCGAACACAATCTCGACTTATCTGGGACGCATTCAGCAACGCTGCAATTGATGCGCGAAGACTATTAGTACACAAATCACCACTGTCTGGTATACATTCATACAGCAGAGCGAACTGCAGCTATGTAGAGTGTACGAACTTGCCCAAGGTTCGAGACGGCACTATAGAATTCGAACTCAGGTTCTCTCGATTGAGAGTCCGTCGCTCTTGCCACTGCACCAACACGATATGTAATACATGGGAGGAAACACACTTGACACTGTATGTGATGTTACTTAATGGACCACGACGATCATGTCCAATACGTTATTAACAAAGTGTTCTTTCCTCAAAATAGTGGACGTGTATTCTTTTTCTATAAAACGGAGACAAAACGTAACACATTTTTTTACCCATAAAACTAAACTTATAATACCGTTCTTCTACATAGAAAACTCGGAGAGGCAACCGCTTGTCTTTATCGTTATTTATTTCTTTATATTATTAGTATTAATGTCGCCTTGCATATATTCCGAACATCGATAAATAACTGTACAACTAGTATGATATTTATATATAAATATCACCAGCTCTGTTACTGTCTCGCCCGCAGTCCAGCCCTCTATCCTGCCTTCTGTACCACCTTCTGTCCCGCCCCCAGTCAGCAGTTCACTGTTAAATACCACTATACGTGCAATTATCAAAATCAGCTTAAATATAGAACCTGGTTGAAGTGGTCTATATATTTAATTTTAATGATTTTAACCAAAACAATTCCTTTTAAAATACAACACGTATGTGTTCGGTGTGTGTGTGAGTGTGTGTGTGTGTGTGTGTGTGTGTGTGTGCGTGTGCGTGGTTGTGTGGTTGTGTGAGTGTGTGTGTGTGTGTATGTGAGTGTGTGTGTGGGGGTGTGTGTGAGTGTGTGTGTGTGTGGTTGTGTGAGTGTGTGTGTGTGTGTGTGTGTGTGCGTTAGATACGTTAGATACAATAATGATTATGTAAGTAAGAGTATGACCCAAATAGATACACAAAATATAGAACCAGTCCCGACACCATACGAGCCCGATTGGCGATGCCATCTTAACGTGTGTGCATTCGTACAATTACGTCGGACCGTTTGATTCTGACGAGTCACTTGTACGATTCAGTCAGTCCGATTGTATCGTAACGTGTAGGGCTGGCTTAAGTATTTTTGTATTCCAATAGCATCAATGATAAGCGCTGTTGTAGATTGGACGGTTGAGTGTTTCTAGCCACGACCTTGTTGGTTATTGGTAAATATAAAGAATATTCCAAGATATATAGTAATAATATGTGGTTCTGTATAAATAAAAAAAAACAGTAGGTAAAAAGGATATTGGTATACAACTTGAAAATTCATTTAGCTACTGACATATTAACGTGTAGAAAAGTTTACTATTTGAACAGTTTAATTGGTCGTGCACTGTTAAAAGTCATACTGATGTTACTTAGGATAACAATTCTCTCTAACACGACATCCTACTATGCGCTTCTAGTCACAAGAGTACATTTCCATTTCGCAGATGGCTAACCTCCTTTGTGCCGGAACTTTGACGAACACAACGCCACCGTACCCCGTCGCCGCATTAAAAGATCTAAACCTTGGGGGCAATCAGTCTGGTCTCACACGTTACGTTCCTTTCGGTGTCCACCTGCATTAGTTCGACTGTTATACTGCAGAATGTGGTATCGGCATCTGAAGCGCCTCGACCTGTAACTGCAAGTTTAAAGTCACAACGTAGTCAGCAAGTTTCCACCAACTAGTACAGATTTTACAATGAAGGTGGGACACAAACCAAAATGAATGTACTGTACTGGTCAAACATTGAGAAAGGCAAGTTTCTGATGTATGTCCTATATGTTTTGTGAATGGACATGTCATCAGTAGTGTGTAGAAATTTGATGTATGGATGGGTGAGATAATGCGCTCTCTGACAACAATCAAAGCTTTGATTCTGGTTCGCGTTGACGTCGTGAGTCTCATACTATTCTTCAACCAAGGCAACTGCTAACTTATCCTACGCCGGATACCCTTCGTCCCATTATTGGAACGGGATTGTCTAAAATCGTAACGGGTTTTTCTGTTTCACATAACGAGCTTTTTGTTCTTTAGATAACGATATTAAAAAAATTAAAATACCATGATTTTGTGTTTCAGTTTCATTTCCAAAATAACAATGTCAAATTTTTTTTTTCATTGTCATAAAAATAGGCATTTTGCTGTACGTTATGGAAACACACACACACGCGCACACACACGCGCACACACACACACACGCACGCACGCACGCACGCGCGCGCGCGCTCATAAGCACACCACACCACACCACAGGCGCAATCACGCATACACATGTAAATTCATTATACATACTAATATATACTATATCTAATATATATATATATGTACTAATATAGACTAATGTTCATATTAACATTCATTTATTCATTCAGACTCAGACAGTTTATTGCCAACTAGCATTTTAAAACAGAGAACAAGGAATGTATGGCTTTTGGCGTTAACATTTCAAATACCCTTTCAACATACAAATACTCTTTATTCACGCTTGTCACCACGAACTCCCCCTGCACACAAGCGCGCGTGCAAACTATACAAACAGGAAACATTACAAACTAGTCTACATGGCTAAATCTTGAGTACAAAGCCAACTCCCAACACATTTTAAAAGAAATTCACAAGTCTCCAAACGTAAACGTGGATGCTAACAAAATATGCTTCTCGTATGTCTACTCTCATGCCAATAGCATAGCAACACTATGACAGCATATCAGGCTCACGTTTAATTATTTAAAGGATTGCATTTAATTAATTTAAGGCATGCATTTAATTATAGTTATAGGAGTTGTGGTAACATTAAGATAATGCTTTTAGTTAATTAAGTACGGATATGTAAAGTTAAATGCACACCTTTAATTAATTAAGTACGCGTATTTAATTGTAACCAATCAGAACCAGCGAAATGTATCGACAGAAGTTTGTGTTGCTGGTTCTGATTGGTTACAATTAAATACGCATATTTGAATAATTACAGGCATGCCTTTAACTTTACATACCCGTTTTTAATTATTTAAAGACAAGCCTTTAAAATATATACGCGTACTCAATTAATTAAGGACATTATCTTAATATTACAACCACGCCTCTAATGTTACATACCCGAACTTAAATAATTAAAGGTACGCCTTTAATTAATTACGTACGCTTATTTAATTGTAACCAATCAGAACCAGCGACAAAAACTTTTGATAATACACTTCCCTGATTCTGAATGGTTACAATTAAACACGAGTACTAAATTAATTAAAGGCATGCCTATAACTTTACATACACGTACTTAATTATTTAAAGGCATTACATACGCGTACTTGAATAATAATTAAGGGCAATATCTTAATGTTATAACCATTAAGGTGAACCAATTAAAAGTGAGCTTCCTATGCTGTCATACAATACGAATATTAATTGACATTTCTACACAGTCACGATAGAGTCTTTCGATCGAAGTCAACTTCACATATTCTCCGACCTTCGTAAGGTTGAACGTACAACGGGTATTTACTAGAGCGTTATGGTATTTATATAAATGTAACGATGCTGGGTGTTTTCTAACATTTGGTAAATATTACTATCACGACTGTCAATTGCCAAATCATCCTGTCTGCGGACAGGCATTTCTGCTACTCTTACTATAATTGTGTAAGTGTATGTATGTATGTATGTACGATTACCTATATATGTACACTTACGAAACGTTACCTAACAATCGCAGGAATCACGTGCACACGGCAAATACTTCCGGTGTCCGGCCCCTGGAATAGGTTGTTTGATTTTTCATAGGTTAATATATTTATATATTTTCCCGGTGAAGTGTCTCACAGCCAGCGGATATAAGCTATTCTTAAACCTAGAGGTTCTAGTGTTGATGTCTCAGTATATGCGATGAGCTATTTTGCATGTGCATGTTGATAGTAAATGCGGACTTTTGGCCACTCTCTGTTACCTGTAACCACCGAAAAACGTGTGACTGGGCGTTTCATCTCCATAACTGGTAAGTAAAAAAATGCGAACTGGTCAAACGTCAAGAGGAATTCTTAGAGTAAAGTAGACATGTATATAGCATAGTGTGTGGAGGCAGAATCCATCACTCTATGAACTTCAAAATTACACCACTTTTTAAAATGGTGCCCTGGTCAATCACAATTGTTTACGTTTGAATATATAATATTCATAGAAGTTTGATTTTAGGTTCAACATACATCTCGAAACATAATACAACACCAACTATAGTCAGTATTTTGGTCACTATTTAAGGCGTCCAGTTTTGTTTTAAAATGGCATTGTTCAGTGGACATTCACACTTAGTATAATGTATGAACTTATTTGACACATTGAACATTGCTTTGATTCTCTGCACACACCTATATACATTCTTCAAAGTCGGTAATATTCGTATCTGTATTTTGGACATAGTTTAGGGCAAAACAGTTTTTCTCATATCTGCATTTCTAAGCCACATTAAAAGTTTGTATAATGGCGACAACCGCGTTTACGGGGTATATGATAAGTTTGGTAACTAACTATACTAAAAGGGCAAAGGAAAAATACCAAGGTTTCTAAATCGTTATGTTTGGTGGACTTCTTACTTCAATGCACTTGATGAAGGTCATGCGGAAGCAAAATCACCACGCTGTGTTATTCACCAGTTATATTATTTCCTTATAAAGTTACTATTAACCCGCCAGTAACTCAGAGCAATTCAAATATGTGACAAGCCCCTGACATGTAGATGGGTACCAATGCCATTGGCTCGATACAAGAGGACAATATGTGTGCCGTTTTCGAGGTCAAGCATCCGCGGTCGAAGCGGGCTCTGTTCATCATGACACGATGTGTGTCATCTCAAATTGTCCATACAGGAATGGCGTCGTTTTAGATCTTTTCCAGAGCGCACCATTGTCGCAAGTTCTTTTGTAGCTGCATCAGAAAATCATCAATTAGTTTTTAAACAGTTTCTGCTATATGTTTTCACTCTACGTATCGTTACTTCCGTACCTAACATTGCAGCCAGTCACGTGTTCACCATCAATGTGGCGAGCAGACAGGCATACGTCATAAAGCCCTCTATTTTTTAACTACGCCGCATGTCAACGGTTCTTAGTGGCTTTTATGGTAAATGTATATCTTCAATTTCGTCTAAATGTAACTTAGCAATTATAAAAATCAAGTGCTCGCGGAAAATGTTTCGGGAAACCGGTCCCCCCCAACATGAATTAGATGCTGACATAATCCTGAGCGTGAGGTTTACGTACTCATGACCGGAAAATTCTTGCCAGATCAGCGTTCGTGTCACGGAAATCTCGTGTTATAACGCTCTTTGCCTATTTTAAACTGATTCACGTGACACGCAGACGATTTACAGGCAGACAGGCGGAAAGAATGATAGACAAACAGACAGACAGACAGACAGACAGAATGACAGAATGACAGTGTCCGCAATGATCAATTAATCCATTGCCACTGGCATTGGAATTCCTTTGACTTGAGAGAAGAAAACAACTGTCTTGCCTCCTGTTGACGTGCAGTATCTAATATAAATTAGTATCATCTAAATACATATCACGTTATATCAGATCGTATATCCAGGTGTATAGCAAATCTCCCTGGGGAATGTGTTTATACTCGGACTTTGTTTTTTGTTGCACCTTCACATCTGGATTAGCACAGTTATAATTATATACACTCAACAGCATAAAATTCAGACTGATGGATGATGCCGATCAACCACGTAGAAGTAAGTAGAAGGCTACCCATTACATTTTTGCATGTTCAACTAGTTTTGCGACACCGTATTCTACTATTCTGACATTTCCGTTTACTTGGTTTTCTTCTCTGACGATGCTGCATATAATGTACATTTTGTATGTCGTGCTGTCCTATTTTCTGCACCATAGTTTGTCAAGCGGGCCAGAAGGTATGCTATTCGTTGTGGCTTCTATAATGGTATTGTTAGGTTATCGTTACTATGTGTATTGTTAACTGAACACTTGAAGTTATGTAGAACATAAGTCCATCTCAATTTCACCAAACTTCAAAGGCAATGGCAGTTGTCAATGCCAATTGCAATGTTGATGTTGAAAATTACAACACTGCCTCAGAATTGCAAGAACGGAATCCATACTTGATTTGTTATATTCAATCTGTTGACGAACGAGATATTTAAAACCGGTAGAAAACACAGTCCGTCCATGTGATCAAAAGTGCTACGAATCATCGATTTGGCTTTTTTATGGACTCGCGTTATGCCCATTTCAGAAACTATATTTTGGCATATGTGCTATAAAGTATAATAAGCATTTCAAAATTCCATTTTCTGTGAATATGAACCTACTGGCATAGTGTATAAAATGATATCAACAAATAATAATTTGATTACATGATTATGATATGTTCTGCCTCATCACGATTATATAGCTGGATCTCATATTAAATACATCTTTAGTCAGATATATCGGACACAATGAGCAAAGGACGTCTAGAAAATTGCAACAAAGTTATTTGTCTAAAATTAAAACGAGGCAAACAGGTTTTTGATAGATATTTTGATAGCGAACGCAGATCACGTGACTACACTGTCTACACTGGAGTGCACCATATCGGTAACCGTGTTGTAAACAACCTTAATATTAAAATTTATCGGACGAAATTGTAAGCACCTATTCACCCTAATCAACACAGGAAAGTTATTGAACAGCTCGTAGAGTTTATACAGTGAACGCATTGCGATTTGTCGCACAGTGATGATTTTGAACACGATGAGGCAGAAACCGAGTGCTTCCGTTTGGCGCGATTATCGTCTTATACATATTATAAGTATTTCACTAAAAACAACTTAGATTAAATAAATGGTTCTGATTAATAATATTGATACGTTGCTGAACGATTTCCAAAATTGTTGGTGAGAAAACTGCATATTGTGCTTGCGTAAGGCAGAAACCGAGTGGTCCAGTATAACTAGCGTGACTTGCGTTACGTTAAGAAAAAGAAGAAACGTACCTTGATTCATGAATTTCAAATTTCTCCTCAAAGTATAAATGACAGAAACCAATGATTTACCTACCTTGAATGAATCACACATAAATAGGGTATAAAAACAAGATTAGTAAATTTATTTTTTACCAACAACATGCACATGTATATTACATAATCAGCGTGACTCGCGTTACCGTAACTGGCGTTGCATGAAAGCAGCCATTTACTAACTGAACAGGTATATTTCAACTTGATGGAAATTATTTTTTGTCTTTGTATTATGTTCTGAAAACAATATTACGGACACAAGAGACAACATTAGTTAAAAATACTCATTAACTCCTTTGTGTTACACATACAGAATAATGCCAACTTGAACATTGTGGTTTATATCAAGAAATATGTAATGCACAGGAATACTCAGACACTTGTCCACTCTTCCCATCAAAAATTTGTGATATCTTCAAAAAAACATAGCATATTTGTTATACAGTACAACACAACTTGATATTTGTTAAGCCATGACCTCACTTTAAGAAACCCATGTTGATATCGGTTTATAAGTTTAATTTAGTCTTTCTAATAACTTGCAAATCATCGATGTTAAACTCATTGGTCTATAGATGTATAGTTATCTGACTTGTTTCTCGAACCGTTTTTAAATAACGGTATAATGTTTGCCTTTTTCCATTCTAAAGGAACCACTCCCTCTTCTAATGACAACTTGAAAACTGTTGCAAGCGGTATGCTAATTTGTTCTACAATTTCCAATAGGAGTTTCGGTGGAATCCCATCCACTCCAGGTGATTTATTATACTTCATAGCCCATATTTTCTTAGCTACCATTTCCGGGGTTACAGTTAACTGTCCTGAATAGCCTGATTCTGCCCCCTTGAACTTAGCCTCTGGTACTGGTAGTGAACTAATATCTTCACAGGTAAACACTGAACTAAGGTACTCATTCAGGTTTCTGCCATTAAGAATCCCTCTCATATTATATCCGAGCACTATCTTCTAGGGGACCAACCTTATCCTGAACTTTCTGTTTGCTACGGCCATATGCATAAATAGTCTTACTGTCAGGTTTTTTATTACAGGCTAATTTTTTTCATAGCTTCTCTTTGAATTTATAATTTCAGTTGTAGCTTGGTTAAGTGCTTCTTTATAAATGTTATAGTCTTCATTATTTCCAGTATGTCTATATGACTTCCATATCATTTGTTTGTATTTAATTTTTAGAATGGCTTATTTAGATAATTTTTTCTTTCTATACCGTTTCCCTTGTTTTTTCAAGTGAAAAAATTTAGTGACGATGCATTTTATTTCACTCTTAAAGATATTCCAGCATTCAGTTGCTGTCTTATTCTTCAGTGTGTTACTGCAGTCTATCTTTGTCCTTATATGGACAAGGCTGTGAGTCACTTGAACCGTGGTATGCCATGATACTGTTTTCAGTCGGTATAGATTGTATGTGGCCAATCTAAATTATTTATTAATTATTTTTTTAATTTATTTATGTATTTTTTATTTTTTATTAAATTTTGTATTTACTAACTTGACTACATGTATGTACATACTTTTTAACTGTCAGCTTAGTTTTTATATTGTCAGTTAATTTATTTATTCATTTATTTATTACTTATTTAACTATATGTATACTTTTAACTTTTTAAGTAATGTTCAGACGGTATTAATATTATGTTATCAAGTTCACTTTATGTCAATAGATGTACGACTGTCTTAAAATATGTTGGCAGTTGGCCTTGGTTTAAATTTACACTAGTTTTAGCAGTTTCATAATGTTTCTGATTGTATATTTTGCGTGTGCATGATGGGTGGCATGGGAGACAAGCGTGTATGTATGTTGACGCGACAATGCCAAGAATTCCTCGTACATTTTAAATGCTACTTGGTAATAAACAGTCTGAAACTGAGATCTGAATCTATATCTTCCTTTGTGAACATTTCTCCTGTACTGCTTTTTACTATTCCTTTCTGATTTTATTTTGATGGTAAAATGTATCTGGTTGTGATCACTACTCCCCAGTGGCTCACGTATTTTGACATTGTAAACTAATTCATTCTTTGAGGACAACCTATGTCTAACACATCATTACCACTTGTTGGTTCTAGCACATGTTGAGAAAGGATATTATCTTGTATTAGAACTAAAATCTTGTGGTCCTAACTTCCCGTATTCTGTAGAGGTTTCCATTGTATATGTCCATGGTTAAAATCCCCCCCAATAAAACAGTCCCGTTTGCTCACTTCCCTTATAGCGTTTTGTAATTTTCATTCTCTTCTATGCTTATGTTTGGACTTTGATAAACTAATCCAACAGTTAACGATGAGTTTCCTGTAACTATGTTACACCAAACAGCTTCTTCGCAATCTGTTTCTCTTTCTAGTTTTTGTTTTAAACATAATAATGGTTTATTACAGAAATTATGATACATTCCAATAAATTAAATATATAGATTGCCATGGTTTCTGTAATGAAGGTATAAAGCCACGAGTGGCTGATTAGCCCTCACTATACATGTGATACATAGGTAAATTTCTTGGTGCAGGATAACAATTTGTGTGATTGAAGAAAGAAGAAAAACAGAAATGTGAATCACAACAGTACTATTTTCATGAATACTTCATTTAAAATTGCAACAATGAATGATATTTATATAAGCCACTAATAGTATTTACTAGCATAAAATTCTTAAGTTGACGTTTAAACGTTGCTAATGCATAATTACAATTACAATCTACTGTTGTCGCCATATAGTTCCATAATTTAACACTTAACAACTGGATATCTAAAGGTTTTATATAATACATTATTTTTAGAAATCGACATATGTAGTAATTCTGCATTGTCCTATGTTCATGTAGTTCGTTATTTCTAATGAACATCCTTGTCATAACCGACGGAAACATATTCTTAACGAGTTTGTACATAAACAGCAAAACCGTGTATTCATAGATTTTTCTTATTGATAAAATGGACAGCTTCTTGAAGAGTTGGTCTGTGTGCGTTCTGTATGGAGCTGACATAATTAACAAAATTGCATACTTTTACAATTTGAATAGATAACTAAGATGTGTATTATATGCTCCTCACCACATTTCGATACAATAGGTTATATATGAATATAAAAATGTATTGTATAATCTACTCAGGGTTCTAGTTTACTTATAATTCCAACAGCTTTGACAATTTTAGATTTTATATACTGTATATGAAAAGTCCAGGACAAATTAGCATCGATTAAAATTCCTAAGAATTTTGTGTTTTCTACTTGACTTGACTCTACTTAATTTGTAGGCCACCTGACTTGAAGACAATAAAATGTGTTTTAGTGATACTGAAATATAGTTTATTAGTAATACTCTTTAACCAAATAACTATTTTTTGCAGTTCGTGATTCATCATACTTTCTAGCTCGCTAAGACTGTTACCTTTGATAAAAACATTTGTATCATCAGCAAATATAATAGGAAATAGGATATCTGATACGTTAACAATGTCGTTACTATAGATTAAGAATAATAGTGGGCCTATTATTGATCCCTGTGGGATACCATATCATATAGACTGAATGTCCGATTATACTCCATCAAATAAAACATATTGCGTTCTATTAGACAACTAACTTTCCAGCCAGGAAAGAGCTCTTCTTCTAATACCATAATGTTCTAGTTTGTTAAGTAATATTTTATGGTCAACTGTATCGAAAGCTTTACTGAAGTCAAGAAAAACTGCTAGTAAGTAGTCACCATTATGTATAGCTGTGGACATTTTATTTACTAGTTGAACAAGAGCCATGTTTGCAGAATGCTTCTTCCTAAATCCAAACTAGTAATCATGTAAGATGTTACGTTTGTTTATGAAAGATGTTAATCTGTTGTACATTATTTTGTTGTAGAACTTTAGTGAAAACTGGCAAAATCGATATTGGACGGTAATTGTTTACGAGTGTCTTTTCACCGCCTTTGTATATCGGGATACATTTTGTTCTTTTCAGGTCGTCTGGAAAAATACCTTTAGTTAACGATTAGTTAATAATATGAGTTAAAGGAAGTAGAAAATAATGATATGTAAATGTAACAATATGTGGAGTTATTAAGTCCCAACCAGGGCTTGATATTTTTAGATCTTTTATAATAGTTTCTACTTCATTCAGTTCAACTGGGAAGATAAATATTGTATGGAAGTTTCGATGCTTAATATATATTGACGGGTCAATAACATTTTTGGTAATCTTTTCAGCCAACGATGGTCCAACCTTAACATAACAGTTATTGAAGTAATTGTCAATTACTTTTTATTGGTTATTAATTAATTATTAATAGTTATCATCGGATATTGGGGAGGTTTTTTTATTTTTATTGATTATTTGCTTAATAAGTTGGCATGATTTGAGAAGAGTTGATTGATTTTGCTTTAAGAACTGTTGATAGTGATTTCTTTCTGCTCTTCTTAAAATTGAGTTAAGCTTATTGCGGTATGCTTTATAGTTAGTTTCATTAGTAAGGGTTTGTGCTTTTTGTAGTAGGCGAATAAATTATTTTTAAATTTTATGGAGTCTTCAGCCCGTGTGATCGCCATGGTTTCCTATTACTGTATTTTTTTTAAATCTTTACTTCTGGAAAGCAGGTAAGATAATGCTTACCAAACTGTGAATAGAAAGCAGCATATGCATTATTTGGGTAAACAAGCTCAGAAGTAACAAGATACCAGTCAGCGTTAGTTAGACTTGTTGCAAACTTTGCTATGTTCTGATCGGTATAAGGCCCCTTAGTTGTGCATTTTGTGTTTACATAAGTTGAACAACTAAATTCTGAGCTAGGTACATGTTTATCCACATTTAGCAGATTTATATTGAAATCACCCATGGGATAACTCTCTTTATGTATAATTTTTAAGATAGCATTCAATATTTACGTGAATACATTTATGTCTTTGTCTGGCGGCCTATACACAACTCCAATAATAACGTTCCTTTTAGCTTTATATGTAAATATACCTTTGTCCAACTCAATAAATACACACTATATCTTAATTACTTTTGTCTAAATATTCTCTTCGTTTGTAGAGAAGCGAACCTTTTATGCAGCCCGCCACCACCCTTTTTTATTGTTTCTATAGTTATTTACCAATGTTATAAGTATCAACATTGCGTTCCTGCAGCCACGTTTCAGATAATCCAATTATTGAAAAAGAGTGATTTAGATTGGCAAAGTAATTTTCAAATTGTTGGTGGTGGCGAGGCAGACTTCGGATATTGACATGAGCAACAGAGAATGTGGTATCTGTTACACCAAGTTGTATCCATTAAAGGTATCTTCTATATGGTAGTTACACTTATTCATGTTTTGAGTGAATTCTCAATATAATTTGTATCAGGATCAGGGTTAAATAGGATGTCTGTATCTGACTCACTGTTAATTTCAAACGGTATGAAAGCTTTCTTTTCTAGTTCTTGGAATGAGAATGAAATATTAAAATGCATCTAACTTTCAGATATGACATCTATAAATTCAGTGTCATTGTTGAGATGATATTAGGGAAAAATGTCAGACATACATTTTATACAATACCAGTAGTCACAGTAATCTCGAATATTTTGTTTGTTCAATACTGTGATACAATTAACATGATAATACCCTTTACAAGTAATGCATTGTAGTACAGTGGAGCAACTAAGCACTTTCTTTTTACATATTTGGCAAAAGCCTTTATCTCTATCCATTATCGATCGGTGTTAACATATGTTCTTGCTGAGATTCAAAGAGTGCTAACAGAATTAGTGAGTAATACATAGTACGTATCTCGTAGGAATAAAGTAAGGTGAATTTCATTACTATCAACATATCTGTTTATTAATTTCAACCATTTGTAATACAATAATGATCTCCATTAGTAGTGCATGTGCTGCATGATAAACAAATACATATATACGTTGTGTAAATAATGACAAATGACATACCATTAATGGCATACAGCGAGTCCAAAGTGAGACAGCCAGTTTGGCGAGTTCCGATCGGTTCTTAATTTGGATGACCCGTGTCCCGTATCAGGATATTTCCGTCAACAGTCCAACGTGGTTTAGTTTGCCGGTCTTTTTAGCACTACGGCACTCGTAAAGTAGGTGGGATCTTTGCTTCGTGAGGTCGTCGTTAATGTATACCGGGTGGGATATAAACTAACTCCACCTCCCCATCTTTCAATTCTATATTTCCTAATTATTACATAGCCTGTCAGTCCCAAATCGGCATCTTATATATCAGTGGTGGCCCAAGAGTCGGTTATACCTATTATGTGAGGGACAATATGTTCTACCATAATGTTTAGTTCACTTCTTTTGTTTACTATGCTCCTTGTATTTAAACAAACGCATTTATATCCAGCTTCAGAACAGTTTCCCATGCTCTTGCTTTTATTTGTGCTGTCTTTATTTATACCTCCAGTTTCAGGCTTCTCTGTGAATCACCCCTGCACATCTAGTTTAACTCAATGCAACCTGTCCCACTTTCAACAGATCGCAGCAAATTCTCTGATAAAACTGCTGGGCCCTTTCCACTTGTATGGAGTCCATCTCTCATATACATATCTTCCTTCCCAACAAAGTATCCCCATACATCTATGAAACCCACCCCCTCTTCTTCACACATCTGCTCAACTAGTGCGTTGATCGCCATCTTCTTGCAGTTTCTATATGTTGCCCCCCCCCCCCTACTCCCATTACTGGCAACATTCCTGAGAGAACAACCTGTTCCACTCTTGTCTTCTTTAGCATCCTTACTAGATGTCTGTACTTCTGTATTATCCCCCAGTTGTTACCTCCCTGTCAGCATTATTTGTCCCTACGTGTACTAGTATAAACCCTCCCTTGACATAGTTCAATACTGTCTCTTCCCTTTTAGACACATGTTCTATCCGAGCCCCCGGTAAACAAACAACGACGTCCTCCCTCTCGATTAGTATCTTAGGAAGACCCCTTCTTTTCTCATTGCCCCTGAATCACTGCCACAGAGTAGCTCCTTCTCTGATTTGCATCTGTCTGGATGTTGTCTTTTCCCAAGTCGTCTTCTCTCCTGTCACATTCTCTTCCGTTCCATTCTTTCATTTCGCTTTTTTGCGTGTAACCGTTCCTCCTGATATCGTCCCTTTCATATACATCTCTTCTGTCACATTTATTCTCACTTCGTCCCATCAACTTTCCACCCTTCGCATTTTCTTCTCTTCTCCCCCGTCTCATTTTGTTTCCCTCCTACCTCCTTCTCTACTGTTTGTAGTGTGAACGGGGTACTAGATACATAGGTCAATTCAGCAAATTCACCTATATACAGAGGTCAATTCAGCAAATTCACCTACACACATAGGTCAATTCAACAAATTCACCTAGTTACATAGGTAAATTCAGGTAATTCACCTAGATATAGAGGTCAATTCAGGAAATTCACCTAGATACAGAGGACAATTCATCAAATTCACCTATGGACTTATACAAGTTTTTCACGTTAACTCGTATGTGTCATAAATTCGTGTCAGTTTAGTGCATTTTTAGCGTATGAAGCCGTGGAAATCGTAAATTCTTGCCACTTTAGTACCTTAGAACAAACTTAGACCAGCGAGGTCCACGAACCAAACATCTAGCCAGTTCCAGGAAAAATACTTAGACTAGCGAGGCGATGGCATCAATGGACACGCGCTCTAGAGACACGGCGATGTGCTGTCATATGGCGATGTTGCGGTGTGTTTTTGTGTGTGACACTGGGCGAGCTAACGGACGACCCGACAAACGAGACAACGGACGAGGTAACAGACGACAACAAACGAGACAACAGACGAGACAACGTACGATGCAGTATACGAAACATCGGATGAGATAACGGACGAGACAGCAAAAGACAATAGACGAGGCAACGGACTAGATAATTAAAGAAATAAAGGCCGACACAACGAACAAAACAATGGACGAGACATCGGACGAAAAAACTGACGGGACAACAGGTATCAACATATGGTACAATTGACGAGACAATAGGAAACAACAGACGGCACATGGGACGATATATCGAACGAAATAACAGACGAGATAACAGATGAGACAACGTGCGACATAAGACACAATGGAGGATAAATTCGACGAGACAACAGACGAGAACACAGGAAACAACAGACGGGACAATGGAAGAGACAATGGACGATACATCGGATGAGATAATGGCCGAAACAACAGACAACAACAGAACCGACAACGGACGACAACAAATTGTACAAAGGGTCAGATAACGTTCGAGACAATGAACGAGATAAAGGCTGAAACAACAGCCGAGAAAACGTACGAGACAATGGATGAGATATCGGAAGAGACAACATACGAGAAAACAGGAAACAACAAACGGGACAATGGACACAATGGAAGAGACATCGGACGGGATAACGGACGAAACAACATACAGCATATGACACAACGAACAAGATAACCGACAACAACAGACGAGACAAAAGTCGAGACAATGTACGAGACAATGGCCGAGACAACGGCCGAGTCAACGACGAGACAATGGACGAGACATCAGACGAGACAACGGAATACACAACAGAAAACAACAGATGGGAAAGTTGACGAGACAGCAGACGAGACAATAGGAAACAACAGATGAGACAATGGACGAAACAACAGACGAGATAACAGACAAGACAACGGGCGAGATAACAGACGACAACAGTCGCCAACCACACCAGATGAAATAAAGGGTATTATTAAGAGTTTTAAAAATTGTAGTCCTGGATGGGAAGGCATAAAACCTATTATTTTCCTTTAAGTTACATTATAAAGTTATAATTTGATCAAGGATATGTTCCTGGTCAACTAAAAATAGCTGATATAGTTCCCGTTTTAAAAAATGGCGATACATCATTAATTAATAATTACATGCCTATGTTTGTCTTGCCTGTATTTTCAAAGGTGTTTGAAAGATTAATGTACAATAGATTAATGGATTACATCATGAAACATAATACCTTGTCTAATTCCCAATTTGGATTTAGGAAAGGATATTCCACTGATATGGCTATTTCACTGCTAATTGACAAAATTAGTAAGGCAATCGATACCAAAGAGCACGTAATTGGGTTATTTCTGGATTTAGCCAAAGCCTGTGATACCGTTAATCGTATTTATATATGAATTAACACATTATGGAATCAGAGGGAATATACTGCAATGGATTCGTAACTTTTTAAGTAACAGACAACAACAAGTACAAATTTATGGAACAAAATCTTCCCTTAAAAACATAACATATGGTGTTCCACAAGGTTCAATTCTGGGACCTCTACTCTTTCTTATCCATATAAATGATTTATCTACTTTATCTGACACAACGTTTACCATTGTTTGCTGACGACACGAGCATCTTTATACAAGGCAACAATATAGATGAAATGGAAAATGCTCTGAACTCTGAAATAAAATTATGGCTTAAAATGAATAAACTTTCTTTGAATATACAGAAAACTCACACAGTGACCTTTAGTAATACGATCAGTATAAGAGAGAGGTGTAATAACATTTGCATAGGTGGCATACAAATTAACTCTGTACATGATATACAGTTTTTGGGTCTCCTTATTAATAATAAATTGAACTGGAGCACACACATTAAATATATATCAAATAAAATTTCTAAGAATATTGGTATTATAAAAAAGACGACAAACAAATTAGATAATAAGTAATTGTTAAATTTGTATTACATGTTATATACCCATATATCACTTATTGTAATGTCGTCTAGGGAAGGGCCCCGAATATACACCTTGCTAAAATTCATTCACTCCAAAAGAGTTTTGCGTGTAATAAGTCATGTAGGATTGATTGATCACACGCAGCCATTATTTACATCTTATCAAATAATGAATATTTATGACGTAAATAAATACTTATGCTGTATTCTAAAGTACAAGCATAATAGGGGTACGTTGCCAGATATATATCATGATGTATTTGTCCTGCAAATAGCCCCACATAAATATAATACAAGGCAGGAAGTAACATAAAATACCATACTGCAAGACTAATTGCAGACAATTGTCTTTGGCTAATGTTGGTCCTAAAATCTGGAAAACATTTATTACAAATAACTATTTACAATATTGTACATCTCTTCATAAGTTCAAACATATGACCAAGCGTATAATTCTGCTTTAATGTATTTTTAAGTTATATGTACCCGGTGTTCAGTGTTACGGTACTCGTATAATGCATTATTAAATAATTAGTTAGTTTATTATGAAGATGTTTATGTATTATGTTGTTTTTTGACACGAATTATAGTGTTCATTTCAAATATGACATGAATAAGGAGCTTTGTTCCAATTGTTACGTAATGTATACATGTATCATATTACTGCTACATCTGTGCTATAATGAATATTATGTATCAATAAAGATTATTATTATCACTCGCCGATCACGTGTGGGCGCGTTGCGAACTATTGCACAGTTGTGGTAGTCCGGGGCTAAGCTATGCAGGATCTTAAATATGTAAGTACATATCTTGAAGGTGATTCTCAATCTAATCGTCAGGCAATGCAGTGATTGCAGAATCGCCGTGATATGATCTCGCCGCCTGACGCGGTTGACGAGGCGAGCGGCTGATTCATTGAAGTCGGTTGGTCTGTCCATTGTTCAATCCACCGATGTGTCATCCTATATTATGTATTCTACATTTCGTATACAGTTCTTCAGATAATTGGGTTCCGTTGAATTTATAATCCTTTTATTAATAATTACGCCTTATTTTAATACTACATTTTAGACACGACGTCATTAGACATACAAACGCACAGTCCTTAGGTTAAGCCTCGGCCTTCGGGCCAAGCAGTGTCATGTGTGACATGTTCAAATGCTGTGCGGTATATTCTGTTATTGTTCCAATTTGAACTGGGTGCAAATTTGTCCCTATGTTTTAACATTGGTCTGGTTCCGATGGCTCCGATGGTTCAGATACCAAATTCAATATCTTCCCTATCTTTTACCATGGTCTGTCTGGCTCCGATGGAAATCATGATCCAAATTTCCACCCTATCTTTTAACATGGGTTGCTCTTAAAAAATCAAACATCAGTCGTATTTGACCTACTATACTACTGAGTTGGTTCGCGGGACAACGTGTGACGATCATGATCATCCAATTTTCTGCAGCTGAGTTTCTTTTTTTTCTTCCAGTTGAATGTGATCAGGTGTACGATTGTACGAACTTCTTGGGTGCAACGTACTTCCGTATCCATTCCATTGCCATACAAGAGCATAGATGTAAACAGTTTCAAGCATTGTGACGCTCCTCGGTTTTGAAAATCTTTAGAGAAAGTTCCAGCAAACGGCGGTATGTCCGTGCTAAACATGTCTTGTCTGCATTGTTTTGTCACCTTTGCTATCAGCAGCACTTGATCTTGCATGTGTGGCTGTTCAGTGGCAGCCCCATACATTTCTTGCATCCCCGCAGGGGACACTAGCACGCAGTGTTTACCGTGGGATTGTTCATGCAGCCCGTAATTGCAGAACTGTTCCAAAGTTTCTTCTTTTAAGCGAGTTTTTTGTTGACAGCAATGGTGTGACCCAGCTCTTCCAACTTTTGCTCGAAGGAAATATGCAGCGTAGATAACTTGAACATTGTTTCTCCACGCTCAACCGCCGACGCGATATCACCAGTTAAGTCTGCAAATGCTCGAGCTCGATTAACTTCTCGCAACTCCGAGTAGCTTCCACCGCAGCTACTGCGTTTTATTCTAAAGAACGAACTGTGTTTGTTCGTGCATTTCACAAGACAGGAAGTGTGGTATTTATACACTAATGCAACTATATCGCCCCCACCAATTTTCGCGCACAATTCATAATCGGTCATATCTTCAGCCATAGAACGGAGTGATTTTTCAGCATTGTGAGTGCTATAGACATGAAGTTGGCCAGATTCGTCCCCTTTGCTGCAGAATTCCTTTTATCTACATATATCCAGCCCTTCTGAGGTATGTGTCGATTTAATTTTTAAACATATTCACACTACTAGCACCCACACAATCATCAGATAATCTGTTCCATTCATTCACAATCCTTTGTGAAAATGAGAATTTTCTCACGTCTAATCTACACTGCTCCTTTACTAATGTAACTTCATGTCCTCTAGTCTTTCTATCTTTCTTAACTGAAAAAAACATATTTCTATCAATATTTTCATAACCATTCAATATTTTAAACACTTCTATCTGATCTCCTCTCAGTCTCCTGGTCTCTAGTGTTGATAAACCACATTCTTTTAGGCGTTTTTCATAACTAAGATCCCTCAGTTTTGGTATCATTTTAGTCGCTCTCCTCTGTACTCTTTCTAGCATATCTATGTCCTTCTTGCGGTATGGCCTCCACGCTTGTATACAATATTCTAAATGAGGCCTAACTATTGTTTTGTACAGCGGTATTATTAGTTCTTTTTCTTTATATACTATATTTCGCCTAATCAATCCAAGGATTTGATTTCCCTTTGAAGCTGCAATTCCACACTGCTCTGAAACCTTCATGTCAGCACTAATTGTCAGCCCTAAGTCTTTTTCTTTTACAGTAGTACTTAGTACAGTTCCCCCCATTGTATATTCTACATATTCGTTCCCATGTCCTGTGTGAAGGCATTTACATTTCCCAAAATTGAACAACATTTGCCACTTTTCAGACCATTTGATCAACCTGTCAAGATCATCTTGTAAATGCTGTCTATCCCCTTCATCTTTTAATCCTTCTAAACACTTTTGTGTCATCTGCAAATTTCAACACCTTGCTAGCTATATCATCGTCCAAATCGTTTATATATATTAAGAATAATATAGGTCCCAGTACTGATCCCTGTGGAACCCCACGCAAAACTGATTTCCAGTTTGAAGCCTCCCCATCAACAACTACCCGTTGTCTTCTGTCAATCAGCCATTTTTCTATCCAGTTAATTATACCATTTCCTATGCCATGGGCTTTTAGTTTAAGCAGTAATCTCTGATGTGGCACTTTGTCGAAAGCTTTTTGAAAATCTAAGTATATGATATCTACTGGTGATCCATCATCTACCCACTTAGTGATATCTTCCAAAAAACATAACATATTTGTTAAGCATGACCTCGCTTTTAGAAACCCATGTTGAGATGGGTTTATCAAGTTATGTTTAACAAGAAAATCCACCATGTGATCTTTAATTAGTCTTTCTAATAATTTACAAATCACCGATGTTAAACTAACTGGTCTATAATTATTTGACTTGTTTCTCGAATCTTTTTTAAATAACGGTATAATGTTTGCTTCTTTCCATTCTAAAGGAACCACTCCCTCTTCTAATGACAAGTTGAAAACTGTTGCAAGCGGTATGCTAATTTGTTCTACAATTTCCACTAGTAGTTTTGGTGGAATAACATCCACTCCAGGTGATTTATTTTCTTTCATAGCCCTAATTTTCTTAGCTACCATTTCTGGGGTTACAATTAACTGTCTTAAATAGTCTGATTCTGCCCCCTTGAACTTAGCCTCTGGTACTGGCAGTGAACTAGTGTCTTCTCTGGTAAACACTGAACTAAAATACTCATTTAGGTCTTCTGCCATTAAGAATCCTTCTGATATTATATTTCCAGCACTATTTTCTAGAGGACCGACCTTATCCTGAACTTTCTGTTTGCTTCGAACATACGCATAACAACTCTTGCTGTCATGTTTTATATTACAAGCTAATTTATGTTCATAGCTTCTCTTTGAATTTCTAATTTCAGCTGTAGCTTGGTTTAGTGCTTCTTTATAAATGTTGTAGTCTTCGTCATTTCCAGTACGTCTATATGACTTCCACATCAGTTGTTTATACTTAATTTTTCTAATGGCTTCTTTCGATAAGTATTTCTTTCTCGTCCGTTTCCCTTGTTTTTTGAAGGGAACAAATTTATCTACGATGCACTCTATTTCATTCTTTAAGATATTCCAGCATTCTGTTGCTGTCTTATTCTTCAGTGTATTATTCCAGTCTATCTTTGCTAAATATTTCCTCATTTCCTTATATCTTCCTTTGTGGAAATTTCTCCTGAACTGCTTTTTATTATTTCTTTCTGATTTTACTTTCATGGTAAAATGTATCTGGCTGTGATCACTACTTCCCAGAGGCTCACATAATTTAACATTGTCAACTAATTCATTCTGTGGGGACAAAACTAAGTCTAACACATTCTCTCCCCTGGTTGGTTCTAGCACATGTTGAGAAAGGAAACTATCTTGTACTAAAACTATAAACTTGTGGTCCTCACTACCCATACTCTGTAGAGATTTCCATTTTATATGCCCATGGTTAAAATCCCCCATAATAACACAGTCCCGTTTGCTCACTTCCCTTATAGCGTTTTGTATTTTTTCATTCTCTTCTATGCTTATGTTTGCACTTCGATAAACTAATCTAACCGATAACGTTGAGTTTCCTGTAACTATGTTACACCAAACAGCTTCTTCGCAATCTGCTTCTCTGTCTAATTTTATTCCATAAGCCTGGATAGATTCTTTAATATATAAACCTCCCCTTCTTCCTTTTCTATCTTTCCTAAACTTTACATATCCTGTCAGTCCCAATTCGGCATCTGATATATCGGTGGTTGCCCATGATTCGGTTATACCTATTATGTGAGGGTCAATATCTTCTACCATAATGTTTAGTTCATTTCTTTTGTTTACTATACTCCTTGCATTTAAACAAACACATTTATACCCAGCTTCAGAACAGTTTTCCAGACTGTTCTTTGCTGAATTATTTTTGCTGCCTTTATGTATGCCTCCAGTTTCAGGCTTCTCTGCGAGTCCCCCCTGCGAATTTAGTTTACTTCTGGTCCGTTTCCCTTGTTTTTTGAAGGGAACAAATTTATCTACGATGCACTCTATTTCATTCTTTAAGATATTCCAGCATTCTGTTGCTGTCTTATTCTTCAGTGTATTATTCCAGTCTATCTTTGCTAAATATTTCCTCATTTCCTTATATCTTCCTTTGTGGAAATTTCTCCTGAACTGCTTTTTATTATTTCTTTCTGATTTTACTTTCACGGTAAAATGTATCTGGCTGTGATCACTACTTCCCAGAGGCTCACATAATTTAACATTGTCAACTAATTCATTCTGTGAGGACAAAACTAAGTCTAACACATTCTCTCCCCTGGTTGGTTCTAGCACATGTTGAGAAAGGAAACTATCTTGTACTAAAACTATAAACTTGTCGTCCTAACTACCCATACTCTGTAGAGATTTCCATTTTATATGCCCATGGTTAAAATCCCCATAATAACACAGTCCCGTTTGCTCACTTCCCTTATAGCGTTTTGTATTTTTTCATTCTCTTCTATGCTTATGTTTGGACTTCGATAAACTAATCCAACCGTTAACGTTGAGTTTCCTGTAACTATGTTACACCAAACAACCTCTTCGCAATCTGCTTCTCTGTCTAATTTTATTTTTTATTTATGCCCATGATTCGGTTATACCTATTATGTGAGGGTCAATATCTTCTACCATAATATTTAGTTCATTTCTTTTGTTTACTATACTCCTTGCATTTAAACAAACACATTTATACCCAGCTTCAGAACAGTTTTCCAGACTGTTCTTTGCTGAATTATTTGTGCTGCCTTTATGTATGCCTCCAGTTTCAGGCTTCTCTGCGAGTCCCCCCTGCGAATTTAGTTTAAATAGATGCAACCTGTCCCACTGTCAACAGATCGCAGCAGATTCTCTGAGAATACTGCTGCCCCCTTTCCACTTAGATGGAGGCCATCTCTCATGTACATATCTTCTCTTCCAACAAAGTACCCCCATAAATCTAGGAATCCCACGCCCTCTTCCTCACACATCTGCTCAACTAGTGCGTTGATCGCCATCCTCTTACAGTTTCTGTATATTGCCCCCCTTCCTCCCATTACTGGCAAAATTCCTGACAGAATAACCTGTTCCACTCTTGTCTTCTTTAGCTTCCTCACTAGATGTCTGTACTTCTGAACTATCCCAGTTGTTCCCTCCTTGTCTGCATTGTTTGTCCCAACGTGTACTAGTATAGACCCTCCCTTGCCATGCCCCAATACCTTCTCTACCCTTTCGGTCACATGCTCTATCCTAGCCCCCGGTAGACATACAACAACGTCCTTCCCCTCGCATATAGTCTTGTCTCTTTTTCTCAGAATTGAATCGCCCATAAACACTCTCTCTTTTCTCCTTGCCCCCTCAATCACTGCCTTGGAGTAGCTCCTCCGGTTTGCAGATGTCTGGTTGTTGTCTTTTCCTCTTGTCGTCTTCTCTCCTGTCACATTCTCTTCCATTCCCTTCTTTCCTGTCGCGTTTTCTCTTGTCCCCTTTCCTCCTGTCATCTTCTCTTCTAGCACATTTACTCTCACTTCCTTTCGTCCCTTCTTCTTTCCTCCCATCACATTTTCTTCTCTCCTCTCCCGTCCCTTTTCCCCGGCTACCTCCTTCACTACGGTCACTTTCTCCCCTGTCACCTTCACGCCTGTCATGTTTTCTGTTTTTTTGCTGGACACTCTGTCTTCTTCCATCAGTCTTCTGTCTCACAGTCTTACCAACTGCCTCTGTGGTATCTACCTCTTCACCTCCTGTATCGCTATCGTGTCTCTCCTCGTTCTCTACAGTCTGACTACCTGCTGATCTATCCCCACTGGCCCGTTTTCTTTTCCTCTGCCGAACACTTTTCCTCCGTCCCTCTGTTTTCTCAATGTCTTGTTCCTTCACACCGGTCACCTTCCTTCCTCTCAGTCTCCTTTCTTCAGTCTCCGTGTCACAACTCTGCTCCTTCTGTGTTGTAGAATTCTCAACTCTCTCCGCGCCATCTCTCTCTGCTCCATCTATTTCTATGTTGAGTCTCGCCTCCATCTCCTTCACTATATCCGTCAACTTACACACCTCCTTCATCAGACATTCCACCCTCAAACACCCCATACACCGAAATGTGAATCCGTCATCTTTGGTCTCTGCCCATTATTTTGGACAGCCAGACAACGCAAAATCCACCCAGCTTTGGCAGTCGTTGCAAACTAGGTGTCGTTTTGCCCTGAGTTGCCGCTTGCAAGGTGCCATATCAGAATTTATTTATGTTCAAAGTAGTTTTTATGTAGTCTTTGAAAAGACTTTTCTGTGTACAATTTACACCAGATTGTTTAAGTTATAGTTAGTTATATTTGTTAACACACAGTGACACACCGTGCCTTACCTAGTTACGATGTCGATGACAATGTATTCAAGTTAGGCTTTGATACAAGGTAGTCTTTACAAAGACTGTTTCCTGTGTACTATTATACACTTTAAAAGATTGTTATTTCAGGTTTTAATTACTCATCTAACTACACCGATTATCTCAAATTACGCTATTCTATTGTCGTTCACGGTACGCTAACTTCGCCAGTCACCTACTTTGTAAACAACGTTCCGATTACATTAACGTCCCCAATTATCGCTCGCAAATCGCCTACTTTTAATCTACCGTAGATTATTCCCTCTAGCTAACTTTAAAAAAAAAATATTGCTTAATGTATATCTATAATTACGTTATGTATGCTATACGCTCAATAATATCACTTATCTTGATCAAATATCCTTATATTTTCGCAAGTTTGCTGCACCAAATTCAAATCAATTCACCACCGGAAGCCCCCAAAATAGTTGATATTTGTCTCGCGCAATTTGCGTTAGGCTTATTATTGTATATTGTTGATATAGCATAACTTGACGAATCTAGTGATTGTATATCGTGACTGGGTACGACATTTCCCTTAACCGTCTTACATAACGCTGGTCTGACCCAATTCAAATCGTCGCCGTTTCATGTATAACACTCTAATATCGCTCACATTTTGATTAGTCAGTGTAATATTTTCAAATGCGAGTACTTTTGGTAGTAGTCATTTATGTACCATCACAGAGTGAATATCTTAGCAGTGATTTGACTGAAGATAGATGATCAAATCGCAAACAACACGTGTAAGTATGCACTTACGTTTAATAACGTCTGGCATCGCGTTCATCTCGAATCCGGCAGGTGGCTGACAACATCATCTAGACGCTACTAATTCCCGTTCATTAATTTGACCTATTTAGAATTTAGAATACTGACCTTGACATACAGGGTCATATATATGTATATATATATATATCCATATATATGTATACATACATACCCACATACTTGCATACATACATAATGATACACACATATTCGTACCCGTATGCAAAACAGTGGTGGTATTAAAAAAAGATATATTTCACGTTCAGTGACATTTGACCTTGACATTCAAGGTCAAGGACACACAATCTAACGTGGAACCCTTCTAATAGGATTCGACGTGAAATGTTACAAATTTGGTTCAATTTTCATGCTTTTGCCAGGCAAGTAACGATTCGGCCATAAAATGGGCTTTAAGGAACCAGACTAATACATATACGCTGCATACGTGCAGGGTCTACTTTATTTGCACCTTATATTTGCAATCAAACACACACCCGCACGCATACAGGCACGCACGCACGATGGAACGTACAAACGAACGTATGCTTACACGTAGCTACACACGTCATGTTAACAATGGCTAATTTAATTATAACTTTCTCATGCAGATAAAGCATAACTTGTGGGAATATCGCGTTCGGGCGAGGCTGTGCTGTTGGATCACACGATACGGATGTGGTGATGAACGGAGTGCGCATCGATCACGATTGCATATCGTTTGGTAGAGAATCCAATGAGCTGATTATCCAATTGAAACGTGCCAGTCAAGTAGCCATTTTGTACGTCTTCTACCAACCGAACGGTACGCATCTTCCTGTCAGGGTTTGACAAGCTCACTAGAACAGGGAATTATTAAAACTGCTATGGTGTAGTGACAGGAGAGTATGGTTAATTGTTACCTGTAACTGGCGGAAAGCACAGAGTGACGAGCAACATTCTCATTCATCTGCACTCCCAGTAAAACACGTAGCGTTCCCGAAGGTCTCTTCAGGTTTGGTACGGTTTTGCAATCATGTAGTCAAACCTGCCTCGGCAAACTAGCGGCCGCCGTATTGGTGTTATTTGCTAAAACAGTAACAAAACATGTAACTTGGAGGGGATTACATACTCGATCGCTCATTGGTTCACAATGTGAACAATAATAAGATACTACTACTAATAATAAGGTAACTTACTTTGCGCCTAACTGCTCGGACGCCAAACTCAATGGAGAATCAAAACAAAAGGGTAGATAATTGGTATTAAAATAGTGAACATATGGACGGATTCACTAGGGAGATAAGGTGGATAACCTAACTGCTTATTTCCAAGTGGAAAATACAAACATATAAAACTACAAAGCAATAACCTAAAACATTTACACATGGCCACGGGGAAAGGT
Organism: Paraescarpia echinospica; assembly: GCA_020002185.1. Taxonomy (NCBI): domain Eukaryota; kingdom Metazoa; phylum Annelida; class Polychaeta; order Sabellida; family Siboglinidae; genus Paraescarpia; species Paraescarpia echinospica. Next base: position 90,031,435 of record CM034531.1, read on the forward strand.
TGAACTATATTACTTATTAATAATTTCCCCTACCACAATCACAACTTGTAACAGTTTATAAAACAAGCAAGGTAAAGCAGGTAACTTTTTAAATGACGGCGCATTTCTGTGATATTTTCGAAAGATCTAATACCTTTTTGGTAGATACTATTTTTTCAAATGTTGCTCCAATGCTTCGCGGACTTTGACGTGGATCAAATTAGTACGTATTAGTTTATCAGCAATGCTGCCGATGACGACGAAAAGCTCACACACGAAGAAGAAGATCATGCGTATCAGAAATGTGTCTGACGACACGTTAGGAATCTCTTTGGAAATCTTACGTAGCAGAGGCAATCCTTTTGAGGAAGTCGGCGAATATCTTATTACGTTGGAAAAGAAACGGGAGAGATGTGCTGGGTACACCTGAAAGTGGCCTCCTCTAGGAAAAAATCGCCTCTATGTAACATTCTGTCTTGTTGCTTCCATTGAAATCAGTGTTATGACTAATTATGTAAAGCGGCCACGTGTTTACTGCATAAGGCAATCATGCAGCTAATTCCCGTTCATTAATTTGACCGAGAATACACAATGACAAACAAACTGATGTAGGGCCTATTGAATGGGATATATTGGAGTACATTATCAAAACCAATACATATTTTCATTTTGTTTGTGGACGATTCATACGATGTTATTGTTATCGATGGTAGAACATTTATCAAGTATAACCATACAAGACACTAGCGTTGGAATGCGATGAATATTTGGAGGGAGGTCTGATTTGCACCCCCATACCGAGGCTTGCCAAAAACAACCACATTGAGGCTCTCCACAAACGTATTTTGTATCCCAAGAGGCTTGTCAAAACATCCACCATTGGGGCTATCCAAAACATCGATTTGCCCCCTCCCCCCTAAGACTGTCCAAGTACCTACAGCTGCACCCCAAATATAACTTATACTACATCCAGCCCCCACCTAAATTACGGAGGGCTGAGCCCCCCAAGCACCCTCCTACGGTTCCGACGCCTGTGCAAGTTAAATCATTCAGTAACGTCTTCTATCCACCGTACAGTGATCAGAATCCATAAATGGACACCATGTAAGACCAACAAACGAGACCACACGATACAATGTAGGTAACAAATATCCGACAACGCGTCTCTGTATGAACACAATTTAACTGCAGTTCACCCTGTCAACTCAGGCTGCAACGGTATTGTTACAATTTGACAAGGACGCCCACATCGCTTCCAGGAAAGAAGTAGTTCATACTGAGTACATGAGGCCGTGCAATACTGAAATAGAGCACATTGATTCCATAGTTGATCTCATCCATGTCCTGCGACTATCGTCGCTGGCACTTCTTTATACGGGGAAACGGACGGAGAGCTTTTGGCAAACACCAGCAGTATAGCAAATAACATTTATACGCACTTACCCTGTTAAAGTCACAGCTACTAGCCGCGAACTGTAAGTGGACGCTTGTTGTAGTTTGCATGGGATTTTACTTGCTACTAGCCGCTAGTAGCAAGTACTCGCTACTTTCTCTTAACCGCTAGTAACGAACTTTATGTGAACGGTCTTTAATCCATCAATTCGCGTTATGATAGTATTCATCTTATAACTTATACAATACACAATAAAATAACTACGCAATACACAATAAAATAACCAACGTCTCTCCAAAATAGTATCATATACAATGTGTATATATCCCAGATAGTATCGTATAATATACATTTTGTATGTGTTGTTCAGCAGGACAGCGCACTTTCTGTTGCAAACAAAAAGAACGATATAATGGACTGGAGGGAGACTACAGAATAAATAACATTAACATTATATGTGAACATGTTGTAACATTTTTTAGCAGTTAATAACAATATGGCGACTTCTACGCAATGCTTGTACATGCACTCTGCTACTTTTCAGTACGAAGCCGTATAAATCGCTTCCGTCCTTGTCGAATCAATGCTTCAGATGTTAAAGCGTTTTTCAATTTGTTAGTAAAATGATCAGTGGTTCCATGGGGGATGATCTTCCTACACTCGAACCAAACGTGCTTCTTAGGTTCCAACCTTTCAGGTGACATAAAAGTGAACCTTTCCATAAGCCTGGAATTACAAATGCTGTTTCTCCACTAATACATTTATACGTACCTGCATATTTTGCATGCTACTTTTATTGTATTGCATATTAGTCGACTGAAACTTATTCAGTTTGTCGCCTAGCTGTTTGGGCTGCGAGTGGCGAGATTACAGCATCAACTGGAGTCATCGGTAGCCACAACAGAAGGCATTGTGATAAGTCTTTGAAAGGCCCCAAGGTAGTGATCATTTACTGTGGCGACGCTATACAGAGTGATGTCGTGATAGTCGAGACAAGTTATATTAAGATCTGCGAAGTGGAAGTATACTCAGGTGAGTAGAAACTCATTGCAGAATGTCGCTTTAGACAGGTGAACATTGCAGAAACCGTCGTTAGTATTAGGTAAAGAACGTTCGTACCTCCACTTCTTCTGCACATAGCGCGTAACACAAAACTGCTTCGGATTAGTTTACCTTTCAACTAGACCTGATGAAATAAACAAATAAAATATCGTTCTTATCCATAAGTCACTAACTAAGCTTAGTTTTCGAAATATGTAATCCTATTCTTCTTAAATTCCTTTAATTTTAAACAAATTATAGTGATGTGTGTATATGGATGTGTGTATATAGAACCGATTACTGTGTTTTTGCTAGAGCCACTGATAGACATACCACATACATAATATCATGAAAAATTGACGCTATGCAGTCTCCTGTGTGTTCTTGATCTAACTAAAGCACGTGATAGAGTGAGATATTTAGTGTTGTTACAACCGGACATAATATGTAATATAAATAAAGTATATTCATGCCTCTTTCCCTCATTTCGACTGCCGCTTTCCCTCCTGCTCTTTTCCCTCCTGTCCATTTCCTTGCGGTCCCATTGATGTCCATTTCACTCTTGTCTCCTGCCACCTTATCCCGTTCAGTCACATCCCTCACCCTCATGCCACTTTCCTCCTGTTATATTCCCTCCTGGCCCTTCCCCTCCTGTCGTATTCCCACAGGTGCCATACACCCTGGCTGTACGACGTTTCTCTTCGTACCACCGATCCCCTTGTCAATAATCTCCTCAATCCTGACGTCTGGCTGGAAAACGCCCAAATAGCCATTAATTCATGTCAACACCATAACCAATTTCTCTAACTCGTCTACACCTTTCGACACTCCAAACTCTGACCTCTCTATCACAGTCACTCGAAGTTGAAACTATCCACCGTAGTTCCCGTCCAGTCTTCGCCAAGTCTATTATGCAGCTCTCAGAATTAGAACAAATCACGTTACGATTCACCTTCATTTCCAACTTGTTTGGGACTATAATTGTTGTATTGTTGTTAGAGTAATTCAACATAGCTATATAAAATGATGTTTGATAGAAATTAAAATTGATAACAATAATTGTAATGCAATAACATTGATATAGTTAATTTTACTCGAATTTTGAAATAATTGATTCAATTTTCCTTATAAAAATCGTCTGCATAATTCAAACTTATGAATATTGCACACAATAATACATATATCATGTAATTGTATTGCAACATTATAATTACACGTGTCACTTGTTCTTTTAAGTGAGGGAAATTGAAATCTGCCAAATTTGACAGGTACTACCAAAATAGATAAGCGCCACGTTCTCGTTTGAACAAGATTTAACAAGATTGCCACCCAGAAAATTCCGCCCTTTTAAGGCATGTGTCGATTTGATTTTTAATCATATTCACGCTACTAGTACCCACACAATCAGCAGATAATTATCTTTATCCTGAACTTTCTGTGTGCTCCGAACATATGCATACAAACTCGTGCTGTCTAATTTTTGTTCGTAGCTTCTCTTTGAATTTTTTATTTCAGTTTTAGCTTGATTTAGTGATTCTTTATAAATGTTGTAGTTTCGTTATTTCCAGTACGTCTATATGACTTCTACATCGTTTGTTTTTACTTAATTGTTCTTATGGCTTCTTTCGATAAGTATTTCTTTTTGGACCTTTTCCCTTGTTTTTTTAAGGAACACATTTATTGACGATGCACTCTATTTCACTCTTTAAGATATTCCAGCATTCTTTTGATGACTTATTCTTCAGTGTGTTGTTCCAGTCTATCTTTGCTAAATATTTCCTCATTACCTTATATCTTCCTTTGTGAAAAATTCTCCTGAACTGCTTTTTATTATTTCATTCTGATTTTACTTTGATGGTAAAATGTATCTGACTAATTCATTCTTTCAGGACAAAACTATGTCTAACATATTCTCACCCCTGGCTGGCTTTAGCACATGTTGAGAAAGGAAACTGTCTTGTACTAAAACTAAAAACGTGTGGTCCTCACTCCCCGTACTTTGTAGAGATTTCCATTGTATATGAGCATGGTTAAAATCTCCCCTAATAATACAGTCCCGTTTGCTAAGTTCCCTTATAGCGTTTTGTACTTTTTCATTCTCTTCTACACATATGTTTGGACTTCGATAGACTAACCCCACCGTTAACGTTGAGTTTCCTGTAACTATGTTACACCAAACAGCTTCTTCGCAATCTGCTTCTGTTTCCAATTTATTTCATCAGCCTGGATAGATTCTTTAACATGTAAAATAACTCCACCTCCCCTTCTTCCTATTCTATCTTTCCTAAACATTATATAGCCTGTTAGTCCCAATTCGGCATCTGATATATCAGTGGTGACCCATGATTCGGTTATACCTATTATGTGAGGGTCACTATCTTCTACCGTAACGTTTAGTTCACTTATTTTGTTTACTATGCTCCTTGCATTTAAACAAACGCATTTATATCCTGATTCAGAAAAGTTTTCCAGGCTGTTGTTTGCTGATTTATTTCTGCTGTTTTTATCAATGTCTCCAGTTTCAGGCTTCTCTGTGAATCCCCCTGCGAATCTAGATGCAGCCTGTCCCATTGTCTACAGATTGCAGCAAGTTTTCTGAGAAAAATGCAGCCCCTTTCCACTTACATGGAGGCCATCTCTCACGTACATATCTTCCCTCCCAACAAAGTATCCCCATAAATCTACGAATCCCATCCTTTCTTCTTTACACATCTGCTCAACTAGTGTGTTAATCGCCGTCCTCTTGCAATTTCTATATGTTGGCCCAATTCCTCCCATTACTGGCAACATTCCTGAGAGAATAATCTGTTCGACTCTTGTCTTCTTAAACTTCCTCACTAACTGTCTGTACTTCTGTACTATTCCAGTTGTTACCTCCCTGTCAGCATTATTTGTCCCTACGTGTACTATTATAGACCCTCCCTTGCCATGCCTCAATACCTTATCTACCCTTTCAGTCACATATTCTATCTTAGCCCCCGGCAAACAAACATCGACGTCCTCCCTTTCGCTTAGTGTCTTATCCGTCTTTCTCAGAACAGAGTCGCCCATAAACACCCTCTCTTTTCTCAATGCCCCCTCAATCACTGCCTCAGAGTAGCTCCTTCTCCGGTTGGCATCTGTCTGTTTTATACTCTATGCTCCACTCACTTTTAAACGGCTGCATAGCTGGCAATCTTGAAGTCGGCGTGATGTCACAATCACGTATATCAACCAATAAACGCAGATAATTTTGAGCCCCTCTCCGTTCTTTGGTATACGTTATTGAGACATCATGCCCATAGAAAATATCAGTTTCGCTGTCGTTAAAGCACGTCAGTTTAAAGCTCGTTTAAAAGTGGGTGGAGCTGATACCATGAAACGAAGAACTAGTGAAGTGCGCATGTCTAAATCCTAGAATATTTATAAAGATAGCAATCTCCAAGCAAAAGTGCGCTTCCGGTCAAGGTGTCTCTCGTAACAACAGTAAATAATCAACCACCCCAAAGCCTAACAAACATAAGGATGACGCCAACAGCTATAGACCAATATATCTGCTCTGCATCCCCTACGAGATCCTCGAAAGACTCATATATGGACGCATCGAGCCAATCATCGACCCGCAACTACCAACAGAGAAAGCTAGTTTCAGACGCGGAATGCCAACAACAGATCAAGTGACTCTTCTTCTAACACAAGACATAGAAGACAGCTTCCAAGCCAACAAAAACGCTGGTGCCGTATTTGTCCACTTGACACCGGGTGGCACCGATGCCTGCAACTCAAGCTCCACCAGACCCAACCAAACAAATGAATGGTTAGCTTCGTCATGCAAATGATTTCCAATTGAAGCTTTGTAATGAAGACCAGCGGTGGGCAGCGAAGAAGACTCAGACGACTAAAGAAAGGTTCTGTCCAAATACCATTTCTCATCAATATCTACATCTACGATCTGCCAGAAACAACATCAAAGAAGTACGGATATGCTGACGACCTCGCAATATTAATGAGGCACATGCAATGGTCCTATGTTGAGACTGGTCTCACACCAGACATGAAAATCCTCTCCACCTACCCAAAACAACGGCGACTGAAACTCAATCAGAAGAAATCGGTCTCTGTCGTTTTCAATCTCTACAACAAAGAAGATGATCGCGAAATGAACGTGTTTGCGAACAATACACGTCTCGTTTGTCAAGCAGCCCCTGCATACATGGACAACAAACTAGACAGATCATTGACTTACATGCAACATATGGAAAACTTAAGCGCAAAAATAGCACCACGTGGAGCGCTGATACGCCGATTTGCTGGTACCACTTGGTGAGCAAGCACCAATACACTACACACTTCTACCCTGGCGTTAGTGTACGCGCCTGCGGAATACTGTACACCAGTGTGGTGCAGAAGTGCACACACATCAAAACTGGACGTCAGCATCAACAACTCCCTACGAGTTGTCACTGGTTGTTTAAGAGCAACATAAATTGAACACTTATCGGTGCGAGCAGGCATTGCACCACCGACACTTCCAAGACAGGCAGCTTGGGCAAGCGTGCAAAACACTGATAATCTACTATACAACGTTTGCTCAGAAAGGGCTAGTGTGCAGCGCCTGAAGTCATGACACCCTGTCAACAACCAGGCACTTAAACTCATGACATTTCTGGGCCCCAGTGAAACAACAGCACACTGGATATCAACCAAATAGAGGGCGGACTGGCTGTCCAAACCAACCCCCCTACATAAGTTCTTTTCATAATTATCTGGGCACTGTGCCAGCTCTGACCTCACGCGAAAGGCTTGGACGAAGCTGAACCGCCTGCGAACGGGAGTTGGACGTTTCAATGCTAGTATGCACTTTTGGGGACTATGCGAAAGTGTTACCTGTGAATGCGGTGCGGGCCAGCAAACAGCAGACCACATTATCAGCCACTGCATTATCTGCGGTGCTCCACACGGATAGACTGGCATCGCTGAGCTAGACCTAGCGACCCGGGAGTGGCTGCTCAACAACACTCTGCAGGTCTAGGCAGTAGACAAACGCAAGAAGGAGAACAGTCAACATTTGATAGTTTTTGATCAGACGCAGGGTTAGTAATGTGCCACACATGATTAAAACACTTATGCCATTCGCCGTGTCGTGAATTTGCCATGATATGTCGACTGTTGTGAATACCGGTAATTTATATTCAATAAGTAACTTTACTACGTCTTGAATGATTCACAAAAGAGCGAAAGACAATGCCTGAACAATTTATTACATAATATATATATATGCTACATTCCGTCACAATTTTTTGCGAACAGACTTGTAGACACGTTGCTTTGAGTGAGGAACGAAAATAGACTGGCGGAATCAAAATGTCATAAAAGACGCCTATGCCAAAACTCGTGCGTCCTATCTGCTCTGTGTAAATAGCTGTATTGAAATAAGTGCGTTAAGCATGCGAGATTTCAGTCACACGATTTGTTATCTAGAACGCATTTTCCTGTAGTGAATTTTACGTTTAAATTAATAATTGAATGTTCCAAGTTCTTGCACCGTGTAATTCCGTGGTAATACAGTATTGTTTGTTTAACTCTAGTTTTTACTCTGAATGGTACCATGACAGTCATCCTGGGTTTTTTAACATTAGTAGTTGGCAGTTCAACATACATTACATTTTCACTGAAACAACCAAATTGAAGTCAAAAGAAGACCAAAATAACACAATACCAAGAGGACTGAATTGTACGATGGACTAACTTAGTCTCTGGACACGCAACGATTGATTGGCTAACTTTAAATTTTACGCTTCATTATAGAGATATTAGGAAAAAAAAATTTTTGCAGGTCCCTGCGTGTTTTTTTTGGGGATGCGTTTTGATAATACTTTAGCCATCCTCCCGTTATTAAAACACCCTCAAACAGAATCAGTTGAAGCTCACCAAACATATCAAAGTGCACAAACATATTATCAATGCAATTATAGTCTGGTCAAGCGGAACACTGGTATCATAGGGGGATGTACGTTCAAGTCCTAATTGCAACCCCCACAGCCAATGGCTATGGGCGTCAAAAGTAGAGTACCCATGTGCTGCAGGTGAAAAGGGGCGCTGGTACGTCAACTGAGAAAAAAATTGGAAGACTGAACCATCCAAAATGGCAAACCAACTCGTAACTCTACATGCATTGTACATCTAATTCATAATCAGTCCTCAACTTGACTATTAACTTAATCAATTATCAGTTTAAAAGACATATACACTTCTCTATTTAAAAATAATTACTGTTTATTGTATTGAACACTTCATTTTTAGATTAATTACCATTGTAACGGTAGTTAGAATTATAAATGAAAAATAAAGCTAATTGCAAGGTAATTATGGAGCCCCATACACAATTTTGGAGCAGGCACTATAGCAAATAAAATGTATTATTATTTATAAATTGACTTAAATTTTTAATTGGCATTCCCCAGTCAGTATATTGAATATTCACTAGTATCGCGAAACTTCGATATATCGAGTATTGATGTAATGTTGGTTCGATATATATACATATATGAAAGTATCGTGATACCATAAAGTATCGTTGTTAAACTTTTACAAGCATCATGATATCAAGTGATGATCTAATGCTGGTTAGACACTTGATATTGATATCAACATATTACACTACTATGAAGTATCAGTGTCTTACTTTCACTAGCGTCATGATACTTCAGTGTTTCTCAAATGTTTTCGTCTACGACCCCTCTTTCTCAGGCAATCATCACAACCCCTCCACCAACCACAATAAATCTAAGATAACCAATGTTTACTCTAAAGTAAAAAAAACAGTTATATATATGAATACACCTTAATTTGAAGTCACATTTAAAATGTGCTGCTTGTAATCAAATATGTGACGCTGAGTAATACCAACACGCTTCATGATTGCGAATTATTTATCTTTCTGACGTTGCATAAATAAACATATGTTTTAATTCGTACAATCAGATAGTTATGCACGCTTTTTCTTCTCTACTTATATGAAAGGGATACATCTTAAATCCAAATATAACTAGTGACTAAAGGGACAAACCAAATCAGCAATGGCAAGGTGAAGGCCACCTATTTTGGGTGGTGCCACCTAGCGAATGAACCGTGAAATAGTCTAATGCCTTGATTGATCTGTACATGAAAGCAGCGTCAACTCAACTACTGACTCGGACTGACTAGCTGTCGTCACTCTGGCCACACTTTATTTAAACTTGGCAAATACTGTATATATGCATCTGAGTACACACTTAAAAAGAACAATATTACAATATTGTTAGCTTTGGACATCTCACTTTGAACAATCAATATGTGTATAGTAACTTCTAACAACTTTGTTGGTAAAATTATAAAAAAGACTAATAATGTTTTGCACCTCAGAATGAGCGTATTTTTGACGGTAACAAAAACTTCGGGCAGGTAACTTTCACAGGCGGGCCACTAACTTTTCAAATCTACATGCCCCCTGGGCCAGTGGATTCAAAACCTTAATGTCAAGGCCTGCAAAGGGATGCTGCAAAGCATCGACATGCTTATTGATTCTGGGTTTCGTTATAGCGAGTGCACACCGGAGATCGTGCTCCACCTTTAGCTTGTTGTTACATTTTGTCTTAATGTGTACGAGATCAGAGAACGCAGCCTCACGGTGGTAGGTTGAAGCAATTGGTAGCAGGTGGCGCAGGGCAATCAAGTCAGGAAAGGTAACTTCCACGGATGACCAGAGCACTGTGACAGTTTCAGAATCTGTTTGTGCAGCATCGTTGTCATCTGGTACACATATAACTGGAGCGATGAATAGATTCCTCAACAACCGAATTGTTTGACTACACATCTCCGGGAAGTATCTTGTAAATTCCACCGCCAATATTTTCAGGTGCTGAATTATCAAACTCTGTGTTGGGTCATCACAGTTTCGAGAACATTTGCTAAACTCACCGAAATACCTATTAGTAATTACACAACTGTAGAAGAACAAAAAAAAGAATTTGTTTTATTTGACACATACATTTCAAATAATACATACAATATATCCATGTAAAAAAATAATACAAATATATAACCTTATGGTAAACATGGTGTAATGTATGGTAAATAACAAAAAGTAGGGTCAGGAGACTCATCTAAGACAATGGTAGTCGCTATCAAGGAGCCAACTTTTGTATTAAAACTTTAAACGAATCAATACATCACCTAATCAAATTCTTCCAGAAAAGAAAAAGAACAAAAAAACATAATATGTATGCATGTGTGTAGTGTGAGCAAGCTCACATGATTATTGTGTTTGTCGTTAAGACACTGTTTTGTACTGTATCAAGTTGATAGGTGGTTGTCGGTTCTTAATTTTGAATACATATATAGCAATTTTGCCTTGTTTTATGTTACTTGATAATTTTGTAAAAAAAATAAACTAACATAATTGGCAAATCCTTGTGAACTATGTGTACTAAGCTTTTCTTTGACTATATCAGGAATGTTATTTAGTAGAAGTGGCAAATTATGCCTAAGACATTTCTTTGCAAATTCATGTTTAATTTTATAAGTGTGTATTTTATTCTTGACTCGTATCATGATTATGTACCTCATAGTTAAACATTATCCTCCAGTTTTGTAAATAAACTGGTAAGTCATTGTGGCAATATTTATAGTGAAATTTTAATTGTTGTAATTTAAGGATGTCATCTACTTTTAAGAAGTTGAAATTGTTGTGAAGTGGTTCTGTGTGGGAAATATAATTACTTACGGTAATAATTCTCAGGGCTTTGTTGAAGTTTTATTATTCTAATTAATTGAAAGTCCCATGCCATGATGCAATAATTAATGTATGGCACTATTACAAAATTATATAACATTATTTTAATATGAAGAGGTAGCACATGTTTCAATTGTTTAAAATGCCAATGTTTTTTAGAACAAGCATTTGATATGTTTTTAGTGTGTTTTTTCCAGTTGAGATTTGTATCTATAATTAAACCCAACAAAATTGATTATTTGACTTATTCAATATCTACATTGTCAATCTTTAGAGTAAGCGTCTGTCTATTTTTCTTTGCCTTTTGAAATGTCATGTATTTAGATTTTGCTTATGTTTAGCAATTCTTTATTTATTTTGAGCCATTCAGTTATTTTAGAAAGTTCTTAATTTATTAATGATTCAACATTTTCGTAATGTATGTTATCGTTGAAAGTGCTTAGTATACTTGATAGAGTTGTATTATTGGCATAAATTATGAAATTAAACATTTTATTGGCTTGTGCAAAATTATTGATATATATGATGAATAACAGGGGTCCTAAGCTTGAACCATGTGGTACACCTGTTGTTATTGATAACATATTTGATTTTATATTGTTATTTTTCCGTATATTGTTTACGATTTGTTAGGTAACAGCTGAATAAGTTCAGATTTGTTCCATGTATACCGTATTATTTTAATTTGTCTGCAGATCTAGGTAAATATTGATAGGTATTTCATCCTTATCCAGTTGGGTTAATATTCTATCTATTAATTCTAGTGCCGCGTATTCAGTTGAATATTTAAGTCGGAATCCATACTGGTGGTCAACAAAAAGCGTAGTCTTTAAAGTAAAAGGATGATTGATCAAAACTCATTTGTTCAAGTATTTTTGAAATAGCTGGTAGAAGAGATATGGGCCTATAATTATTGAATACTGTTGGCTCACCTTTTTATTAATTGGAATTACCTTAGCAATTTTTAGTTTATCAGGGAATCTTCCTGTTTTTAGTACTTGATTTGTTAATAAAGTTAAATATTTAGTTAGTTCAGGTTCAAGCATTTTAGCAGTTTTGTGGAGAGACCATCACATCCACAGCTACATTTGTTGGTTAGATTAATTATTGTTTTCTTTACGTTATCTTCTTCAACGTATTTAAATGTAGAATTACAGTTTACTATCTCATTTAGATACAAAGAATGATCATGAAAGCCTTTGTAGTTAATACAATTTGCCAAATTACCACTTACATTGTATCGAATTTATTTGCAATTTTTAATTTGTCTACCACAATAGAATCGGATACTTTAAAGTATTTTGGAAATTATTTATTAATTTTATCTTTAGATATGATTTCAGTTATAGTTTTCCAAGTGTTTTTATATAAAATTTAAATTGATTAAAACATTTGTCAAAATATAATTGCTTTATTTGCTTAAACCTTATTTTCCGTTATCTTATTGAGGGTCGCAAGCCTTGAGTTATCCATGTAGACTTTTTTTTTTTATATGTATTAATTTTCACTAATTTGCTAGTCATATATTTATTTTTAGCTTGATTTATTTAATTGATGATAATGTTATAATTATGGATTGTATCAGCATTTGAACTTGTATCTATTTTGTTATGTATTTCAGAAGAGATTATACTATTTTTTTACTTTGAACGTAGCCTATTTATTTTGTACATTAACTCGTATACATTTTGTAGAATGTTCCTCTTTAGAGCAGTGTCAATAAAGCATAAAATATGGTTGATGATCGGAATGTTGTTAACTAATATTCCTGCTGTACTTTGCAAACTATGTTTGGTTAAATTACAAAAAAAATTATCAATAAGTCTACCAGTACATGTTGTGAACCTTGTAGGAATAGTAATTTTTGGGAAGAGACGAAATGAATTAACATGTCAAAGAAAGTGCTACAATGTTCTTGCTCGTTTATTTTTAGCATATTTATATTGTGGTCCCCTGCAAGAATAAGGTTGTTGTTTTGATGATGTTGCCTAGATGGTATGACCATTGTAAATTCATTTATAATTTCGTTATAGTATTCGGTTAAAGGCCTTGGCGGTCGGTATATATATATCCTATAGTGACTGTCTGTGATAGGCCTGCTCTATTTACTTGTATTATTTCTCCCTCCCTTTGTTCATACATATTTAGTTTCATCTTTACTTCATAATCAAAGTGTTTATCTATATATTAATAAACACCCTTTAGTCCATTTAATTGAATTAGTAATAACTCATCATTATCAGATAGCCAGCTCTCTTGGAGACATATTATGGTAAATTAAAAAATTAAGGAAGATAAGTCATTTATAAATACCTCGAGTTCACTAAACTGTGCGTCAATGGACTGTATATTTGAGCTTAGGATACTGAAATGTTTATTATTATTTTTAACTAATAACACACATTCATATTATGAAGATTGCCTAGAAAATAGTCCTACATCTTTTTCAGGAACGGGTCACTGATATGGAGCAACGTGTAATTTGTTAAGAAGGTGGTGGTGGCTTAATGGTTAAACTTAGAAAGAAAGGGATATATTAATTGGTGGCGGTGTCAAAACTACGAGGTTGGCTAAATAATTCAATAATGCATTGTCGTCAATGATGGAATTGACGACAAAGCCACATATGTGGATGGATGTGCCGTTCTGCATCAGATACCCTAGCCAAAGGCAGATACCTTTCATGAAGTGTGTTCATCTTATATGATGTATGTTCTCCACTTGGCAGCACACGATATGACCTGGTTCACAGTGTTCGACAGCTATGAAGTGCTCACGACCAAGGAACCCGATCAGAAGTGACGTAAATTGGGCAAGTTCCTTTCCACTGATGTGTTGGTTGGACGTAACACTCCAGTGCCTTCAGACAAAAGTAGTTTTCTTTCAAACAAGCACAACAAACAGCAACTCATTAATCTCCTCTCTACTTACCTGCTGAAAGAAGGTATCGAGGTGCGTCACGTTGGCGAGGAAAGATATGCGGATACCACAATTGCGAAGTGTATCCTAAAAGTTGCAGAATCCCACGAGAACGTACGTATTCGTTGTGATGATACATATCTGCTTGTAATCCTGCTTTACCATGCGCCCGAGAAGTCCACTATTTACATGCAAACCAAACATAGACTAATCAGTATCCTCACTGGTCAACACACTCTCGGAAAGGAGATGTGTAAGTGCTTGCCATTTGCACACGCTATGTCTGGCTGTGACACAACGTCAGCTATCTATTGTATTGGCAAAGTCAAACACATGAAAGTTCTAGGAACTTCAACAGAGCTGAGAACATCTGTTGCCATATTCGGCAGTAACACTGCATCGAGCGCCGACATTGTAACATCTGGGGAGCGGTATATGGTTTCGCTTTGCCCCAAAAGCAACTGAAACGTAAGTATCAACGACTTACGATACATGCACATAATTTCATCAAAGTATGTCGTCATTGAAAGAATTCCATCGACAAGTCGAGCATGCTAATTCCATTAACTCAGAATGCAACCATAGGTTTCTACTACGGTTATTCTGAAAACGGCATTGGACAGAAAGAAACAATATGGCTTCCACTGTGACGCACACTCGGTAGTGCCCGTCAGCACAGACAAAAAACCAACACCCGAACATCTTCTTCAAGAGATCCGTTGCTCTTGGAAGAACCAAGATAAATTGTGTGTGTCTTGCAACTGTTCAAAGATGCGCCTTGCCTGTAGCGTCCACTGCAAATGTCAAGGACAGTGCGCAAACGGCCCAACTCTTGTACAACTACCCGACAGTGACGATGATGACAATGCTGATGATGATGTTTAACAAATTATATATTAGAAGATTACAGGTAGTAACACAAACAGTTTTAGTATTCGAAGCTCAAACATTCAGTTTATAAATACAAAGTTCAATTAACTTGAAATATTCATAGAGGACCTACATAGAAACCACATTAAACTGAGCGTAATATGTTTACAAGAGGCGTGGAAGTCTGACAATGACGATTTCTCTCAATTTTATTTAGATGGATATGATTGTATAAAGCAGGGACAAATGCTGCAACAAAGGAGGGTTCCTAATATATGTAGACAAAAAATACAAACCTGATGCAATAATGAATCTAAGTACATACAAACACTGGGTATGGCTAGTCATTCAAATAACTGGAAATGGTTTATCAAAAACTATGACCATTGGAATATATACAGGCCTCCCAAATAAGCAATGAAAATACTACATAAATAATTTATGAATTTTAATCAGTTATAGCATCCCTGGAAAATAGCAATAATAATCTCATTATGGCAGGGTACGGTAATACAAATTTACTCAAAATAAACGAGAACAAAATTTTAAGGTTTCACTAGACCAAACGGAACACTGATATATATTTTTTTCTGCAGGCTACGGTTATTCTGAAAACGGCAGAATAACCGTTTTAGTTTAGTGTAGAACACTAAAAATACTGCTGGGATTCTTGTACAAACTTTCTCTGATCTTCAATCTTTCTTTTTTTCAAAGCTCAACTTCCTCCTAAATCTGTACAAATAAATACACAAAGTTATGAAGCCATGCACAAAGTCAAAATTGAAATAGATTACTATAATTTATACAACAAACTACATAAACCACAAAATGCGAATCCCAATTTAAAATACAACATAATGCATTAAGTAATTATGCGTGCCAAAAATAAGTACATGCCTACTAAAATAATTACATTGAATAAATACAACCATAAAAACGACATGGATCACTCGATGATTGCTAAAGTGTATTCGGTATTGGGACACACTTAATAGACAATTAAAACTGACTAACCCTGTTTCACAAAATTATGACACCGCTAATATTGACAATTCTATACTATTAAACAAATTAAGATATTGTGGCTTAGACGGCAAAACTCTACATTTATTTAAAATGTATTTAAAACACCGTGATAAGTACACTGAATTTAATGATACTGCATCTGCAACTTTACTTATAAAAGCTAGTGTACCACAAGGGTCCATTCTTGGACCATCATTATTTACTATATATATATATACGGTATATCTATACATATATATATATATTTAAATGATTTCACACCAGCCAGCCAAATGCTCACCTTAATAATATATGCTGATGATATAATTTTATTTAGCACCATAAAACTTCTAGGGAAAGTGCACACAAAAATTCAGAATCTGTAATAAATGACGAATTACTCAAAATAGTTGAGTGGCTTAATATTAACAAGTTATCACAAAATAAAAGTAAATCGAAATGCATTACCTTCCAAATGCCAAACGAACCTACACAGATGCTATCTCTCAATGTAAACAATTAAACTATTGAGAGAGTAGAAGAATTTAACTTCGTAGGCTTAACTTTATACACGGACGTAAATTGGAAGAAACATATTGAAAACATATGTAATAAGTGATGTACAATGATAAAATTATAGGAATATTAAACAGACTAAAACATGTGTTATCTTTAAAAAATTAAGTATTTTATATACAGCATTGCTATTATATCATATTAGTTACTGCATTATGATACGGGGATGTGAAAGAAACATATTAATGACAAAGCAAAAGAAAGCAGTACGAACAATATCACCAAGCAAATACAATTCACATACATAACCGCATTTTTAAAACTCAATATATCACAATAGAAAGATTTACTGAAATTACAACAATTCAAATTTTACTACAAATATAAATATCAAAATATACCTGTCTACTAACTAAACAGGCAGATAACACATAATGCCAACATACACAACTATTATAACACTTGGAGAATAACTAAACAATAGAACTAAAATATACCTGATTTAGTAGTGAACAAGATAGAGACTCATAATTTGATAGGTATCTCAATAATTTATTCTAAATAATACATGTTATAAAAACATGAAGATTATGTTTTTGTACTATACAAAATTGTTACATATGCTAACTAAACTGTACAAATAATGAATTAGTGTATCACATTTAATAACAGTACAATACAACATTTCGTGTATTTACATTCATGCCTACACTAGTACACAACACACAAAACACATCAACACAACACGCACGCACGCACGCACGAGCACTGGTCGAGTATACGCACGACTACATCGCGCGGTCCTGTCCAGTCGAGATATAACTATCAACTGACCGGCTTGGACACGGGCTCGCTCGACCCCCGACTACGACTAATGTTCGAGGAGCAGACTCGAACGTTTAAAATCTACCTAAGTTTTGGGTTTATTCTCCGACACAAGGAGACAGGGAGTTACAGGTACTTTCAATTGTCGTGTAACTGCTGTGGTCGCTACCTCGAATCGCCCGCTCTCAACAGCGATAGCTCGTCGTTCGAACGCTTCGTCGAAGGCGTCCGACAACTCGACGTCCTTCAGTACGTTGTAGCGCAGAGACCCGACTCGGGGTGGACTGCTGAATTGATGACTAACGTTATCTACTTCCTCAACGCCATCATCCACCATCCTATCGGCTGTCTCGACGTGCAACTCCCCGTGTACCTACGTCCTACGCACCAACAAGGCGGTTGTCGCTCTAGCGAAAGATCGACACAGTAGACCCTACACCGATAACTTGTGCCTCTTCCGCTGTCAGGCGCTTCATCGAGGCGCTAGGGAGGCCGTAACCGATATGACGGCCCCAGCCTTAAAGCTCTACGCCGACTACAGCAGGAGCACCAGCACCACCGGGGTGAGTCCCTACGCGTTCGACGGCGTTCCTCTGAACGAACTCGATCGGGTGGAGACGGTCTTTAAAACCAGCGTGGTCGTGTATCGACTGACGGAGGAGGAGCCCGGGAAAACGTCCGCCGAATTGATCCGGCGTTCCCTCTACCGGTACCCCACTACCATAACCGTCAACTTGTACAACACACACTATTCGTATATACTCTACGTCTCGAACTTCTGTCACACGTACCTATGCAGTAAGTGTGATGAATCGCTGTGGCGAGGTGCCTATTACTTACTGCGTCACGAAGCGACGTGCGAGGTTGGCGTTCGCCACGTCTTCCCCGGCGGTGTCTACAACCCGACGCCGTCCGTGTTTCCACAGTTGGAGGATGAGGGTAACTACGTGGACGAACCCCTGCGCTACTATCCGTATAGGGCGACATTCGACTTCGAGTGCTACTTTGACAGTCGTGACGTACCGGCGGAACGCGCCTTATGCCGGTGGATAGCCCGACACGAGCTACTCAGCGTGAGTATCGCCTCGAACGTCCCCGGCCACGAGACAGCGCAATGCTTCGTCACGACCGGGGATTCGAATGAGCACGCAAAGCGCCTGATCGTCGCCCTGGAGGCCGTGAGCAAACCGGAATACGCGGCTCTGCGACCGTTCTACGACTCTACATTCGAAGAGATCGCCACGCTCGAAGACGAATGGCGACTCAAGTTTCAAGAGATGGAGGCGGCGTCGGCGTCGGCCAGGGACAACAAACCGTACACCGCACTCGCCGACCGCCTGTGGGCCTATCTACGCCAGCTCCCCATCATCAGCTTCAACTCGGACAAGTACGATGTGAACGGCGCCAAAAAGTATCTCACTCCCCTGTTCATGATCGAAGAACAGAACATATAGTCGGCCTATACGTTAGAACAACTTCATGTGTCTAACGACGGCGTCGCTCAAGTTCCTGGACATCACCAACTACATAGCCCCCGGTTTTAGCTACGATAAGTTTCTGAAGGCCTACGGCTGCGAAGTGACGAAGGGACACTTTCCCTACGAGTACCTGGACGAGCTGCGGAAACTAGACGACACCGAACTGCCGCCACGGGAGGCTCTCTACAGCCACCTAAAACGCGAAGGGATCTCCGCCGCGGCGTACGAGGGTTGCATGAAGGTATGGCGCGACGAAGGGATGACGACGCTGCGGGACTTCCTCGTCTGGTACAACAATAGGGACGTGGCACCGTTCTTTGAGGCCGTCGACAAACTGTTCACCTTCTACCAGCAGCTGCGCATCGATAAGTTCAAAGACGCCATCAGCTTACCGTGTCTAACACTATTCTACCTGTTCAACGATATCCCGCCGACGCTTCACTTCACTCTCTTCAACGAGCCGAACAAGGACCTGCACCGTCTCGTGCAATCGCAGATCGTTGGCGGACCCTCGGTCATTTTCACGGGTCATCACGAGGCCGAAATAACCGTTCTACACCGAACCGAGTACGGCGCGGACTTGTCACTCGATCGTGGGCTTTGACGCAAATGCTCTCTACCTCTGAGCTCTCACGCGAGACATGCCGACGGTGTGTTACACGCGCGCCCGCGAGGAGAACGCCTTTCGGCGTGCACCGCTACGGCCGTATAGTGGCTGACGTGGGAGGCCGAGCGGACGGGGGTGCGCATACGACACCAGCTCAACGGGCACGAGAAACGCGTCGGTAATACCGGGTCGACGGCTGGTATCGGGAGATGTAGACGGCGTTCCAGTTCCAAGGGTGCTTCTTCCATGGCTGTCCGTGTACGGGGAGGGAAACGAACAAGGTTAAATAAAAGTCGATGAGTCAACTGTACGCCGAGACGATCGCCACCACAATCTACCTTCGCCGCTTCGTCACCGTCGTCGAAATGTGGGAGTGCCATTGGCGCGAGATGAGACCGCCGCCGCCGCCGGAGACCCGTTCCAGGAGCGGCGGGAACATTACGGGGTCGACAATCTTGAAGGCCGTACTCAACGGCACCCTCTTCGGCCTACTTGAGTACGACATCGCCGTCCCGGACGCGCTGCGCGACACCATCGCCGAGATGCAGACTATCTTCAAGAACGCCTACATTACGCACGACGATCTCAGCCCTTTCATGCGTCGCTGCGCCGAAGCGCACGAGCTCCTGGCCCGGCCTCAGCGGACACTCGTGGGGAGCTTTTTCGGCACCAAGATTCTGTTCACGACTCCCCTACTACGGTGGTATCTGGAGCACGGACTCGTCATCGACAGCGTGTACCAGATCGTCGAGTACGTCCCGATCGCGTGCTTTCGTCGCTTCGACGACTAGGTCTCCGCCGAGCGACGCGAGGGCGACACCGACCCCGACAAGGCCATCCTCGCCGATATGTTTAAACTTCTTGGGAACAGTTCCTATGGGAAACTATCACGCGGGTCGATCTCCACCGGGACATCAAGTACTGTACGACTAAAGGTGCTGCAACGCTGATCAACGATCGACGCTTCCGTCAGCTCGACGTCGTCGTACCCGATGGTCTCTATGCGGTGGCGATGAACAAGCGAACAGTCAAGTACGTACTGCCCATCCAGATCGGCTACTTCTTGTACAAGTACACTAAACTACGTTTGCTGGAATTCTACTACGACTTCATCGCTACCTACGTAACGTGTCCCCTGTTCCAGTACTTCGCAATGAATACCGATTCAGCGTATTTGGGCCTCGCGGGTCAGTGCGTCGACGAGCTCGTGGAAGAGGCTAAGCGCGAGCACTACTTCCGCAACTGAGGGGAATGGTTCCACGATAACGCGGAGGCGTACGTACAGTGCCGAATCGCCGGCCGACCGTGGGACGCGCCCGCCAAATGTTGCGCGAAGCGTCGGACGTACGATAAGAGAATGCCGGGGCTCTTCAAAGAGGAATGGTCCGGCCGCGGAATCGTCGCGCACTACAGCAAGACCTACTACTGTTTCGATACAGTCGGGGATAAGTACAGCACGAAGGAGATGAGCAAGCTTCAGAACGACATCGACAAGGACGTCTTCCTCGCCGTGCTGCGCAGTCAACGGAGCGATAGCGGATGGAACCGCGGCTTCCATGTGAAGGAATCGTTCGTGCTGACGTACAATCAAGAGCGCGCGACGTTCAGCTACTTCTACGCCAAACGACGCGTGCTCGACGACGGAGTCACCACGGCACATATACACGTATAAACAACACAACCCTACCTAACGGGACCTAAACACTACCATAAGGACTAACCCTACCCTACCCCACCTAAGGGGACCCGCCCTCCCTAGGGTTAGGGGTATGTATGTATGTATATGTAGGGAGGTAGGTAGGGAATAATAAAGAGTGAACAACAGCGACAACGCAGTTTTCATCGTCTTATATTTTTCTCTGCTAAGCGAAAGCGAAGCGAAAATTCAAAGCGGTTTTAGCCAATCGAATACGAACCAGTCGTTAGCCACCCTATCGGGGCCGAACAGGCACTGTAAGCCCTTTAACGGCATACCGCGGCATCATAAGAGCAGGTAGGCGACGCAATATTGTTCGCATACGTTAGATACCCCGCTATGCTGTCTCTTGTCGTTGTACGTCCACGAGTCACAGTTACGGCGAAGGAAGGCGCGGAAGTCGGCGTGTAGCGGTGGCAGTCCGTACGAGTCGAAGTAGTCGCATCGCCGGTCGGCGTCCATGTAGTGTGTTCCCCGGTTGGTTCCGTCGTCGGTGTTGCACACGTAGGCCGTCGGGTAAGCGGTGAGCCATCTTTTCGGTAACTCGTCTTTAGGCAGGATACCGATGAAGACGTTTTTAGTGAACGCGTCGAGCTGCAGGCGGCACATGAGCTGATATGTGTCCATCGCGCTGCTGCTCAGTAGACGTACACTAGTTCTTGTCTATCCCGAGCACCGTCTCGAACTCCCGTACACGACGACGTTCACCATCCGAACCAGCGCCGCTGCGAAGTGTACCTCCACGCGCAGGTTCCCCTGACGCACGACGTTGAAATGATCCCTGTCGCAACAGTCAGGCGACAGGTTGAAGCCGAAGATATTGTAGCCGCCGCCGAAGTCGGAATGCGTTAGGTCGTTACCCTCGTCCTCGTACGCCTTACGCGTCGTGCCGAAGAGGTTCATATAGCTTCGGATGTAACGTCGAGTCGCGAAGTTCGGCTGCAGCGTCTTGCTCGGCACCTGGCGTCCGTCAACGTAGAGGTCGAGGAAGTTTACGCCGTTGTGCTTTGCGTTAAACGAGTTTTTATGGTGAGCCACGTTATAGGCGTTGTTGTCGATCAGGCACATGAACACGCGTTTCGGGAGAATGCCCAGGTAGACGTTTTCGTGAGTATCAGACATCGTGCCGTGCGGTATCGAGTACAACTTGCAGTCGACTCGACGTAGCGGGTACTTGGCCGGTCCCTTCGTCAACGCTTTAATGTGACTGAGCTGGACTGCCGGATTCACCTTAGCTTTTCGCACTTGTAGGAAGGTCTCTTGCCGGACGATTTTGAACCCCGGATCGGCGACCACTCCTAGGAGCGCGAAAGCGTCCTTGCTTCGCACCATTCGCATCTTGACGTCGACACCGTTCATTAGGTACCGGTCTTGCATGAACACGTCGGCGTGCAGGCGTCCCAACATGTCCACTTCGCGACTGTTCCCTATGAAGAGGCGCCGCTTCGCGTACCCGTTGTTAGCATTCGTGGTCGCGTCCACGTACCCGGCGGTATCCTTGTACCATAGACTACACCGAGCTGCGTCTTTTTGGCGTCGGAACCGTAACTCAGCGGGGTTTCGATATAGGCCCGGTACGTATACGTATTGGTCGACGGCGTCACGAGCGTGCCGTTCAGCGACACGTTGACTTGACTGAACAGCGAATACAGAAAATTGTTGACCATTTGTTTTCGGGAAGCACTTTCATAGAGGCATTGCTCGGTAACGTCAGATAAAAGTCAGACGATGTCATCGCGTTTCATAGAAGGACTCGGTATTGGGTAACCGAGACAGCTACTCACGGACGCGCGTTAGATTGTATGTACTGACCACGATAACCGTGTACAGGACGACGATCTGACACAGGAAGATGATCTCGGCTTTAGGGCATTCGTTGCCGCAGATACGTGTTCGCGGACGGCGTCGTCGTCGACGGCATCGGTGGCGTCGACAACGGTTGTTACAACGGTGGACGTGGCGGCGGGGTCTTCGGTAGTTGTTGTCACCTCGTCGGTCATCGTCGCACGTCTGCCGTTTAGTAATACAGCACCCTCCCTTTATCTTAGAAGCGAGAAATTCACGCCCGAACGACGCGTTGCAAGCCCCCGTTTTGTGCAGTCGCACGCACCACGAATGTCGCGTCCAAAGCCGTATGACTATCGAGGCGATCGACGCGGTGCGCCTACCCTTTATAGTTCACGAGCGCCTTGGCGTCGATCCAGCTGTTGAAGGAAGCCGTATAACCGCCCCATTTCACGAGCACCTCCGCGCCGCCTCCCTTACGTCGCCGACGCTCTAGAACAGTCTCCACGCGATACAGTTTATCCTTCGGGACGGTTACTCGTTACAACTCCGTTTCGTCGAAGGTGCCGTCTAGTAGCGTTCCGGCGTCGTCCCTCAATCTGTAAACGGGAGGGTCGAACGGGTGGGTTTCTACGACGGTGAAGAGCTCTTCGCTTCAGTTAGCCATGTACCCTTTCTTGAATCGACCCTTCGCCTTGCTGATGCGTACGCGATCTCCCTCTCGCAGTTTCGGATTGCCTCCTCGACACTCGCCGGCGTACAACCGCTCCCACACACTCTCCGAGTTCGAGGCGTTGACACTCGCCGGCGTCCTACCGATGCTTCGATGGTAGGCGTTGTTGCACGAAGTCCGGCAACGGCTCTACGTATCTCAGCGTCTGATGCTTCGTGAAGTACCTCCACATGCGGGTCTTTAGCGTCCGATTGAATCTTTCCACGACACTCGATTTAGTCTCCTCGTTGTGCGTCACAAAGTGATGGACGCCGTGTTCCGTCAAAAGTTTCTAAAAGGGTATGTTGAGAAACTCCGTCCCCTTGTCGGTCTGTAGCGCGTTCGGCGGTTGCTGCTGCAGCAGGCCCTCGAAGGCCGTAACGTGCGCCGGACCGGCTTTACTCTTCAAAGGAACGCACCACGCCCGCTTCGAAAAGACACCGATGACCGTCAATAGGAACGTTATACCGTCGTTGTTCTTTTTTCAGTTTAGCTACGTCGACGAGATCGTTTGACCGGTTTGTGAAGCTTGACGATCGGTTTGGGTACAACAGTCGTCCGGTACAACGCGTCGACGCCGCCGTAACTGCCCGCCTGTTTTGTTTCGAAGTAGGCGCGCTTCAGGCGGTCCCGTTGTTGTTGAGGGCGGTGCTTTCGTTGCGTACCTCGAGTCCGCCGGGACACCATGGTGGCGGCGAGTCCGATCGATTTACAATAAATAATATACAGATATATAAAGCGAAAGCCGCTGCGAGTACGGCGAGGCCGCCGACGACTACCGACCTTCGAGGGCTCATACTAGTTTGTGAGCGGCTCGGGCATTTCAACCTCTTTAATATTCCTCCCACTCGCGCTCTAGAGACTTATCGCGACGACGTTTACCCGACCATTTCGTCGGCTGCTACTGCTGCATGTACGCTCGATGCCGTGGGTTACCGACGAGCTCCATAGGGACGTTCAGACGCGTCGTACGGTCCCCGAACGCTTCCCACCCAACCGGCGGTAGCGCCTTCTTCCTTTTTCGCATGAGGTCGTTCACGAGATTGACCATGTTACTTCCCGCGGTAGGTTTACCGTCGTACACGAACTCGCCGCGGTCGTTCCATCGACACGACGGGTCGGTTTTCATTTTTTCGATCAGGAGGTGGGCTTTCCCTTTCAGAGTTTTCGGCAAGCTTTCCACGATCTAACGCTCTATACCGCTCACTGCCGTCGACGGCGACGGCAACGGCGGCAGCTACTGGCCCTCCTCCGTCACCCCTTTCTCCACGGACACGCGTACCGGTTGCGCCGCCCGAGACGCCTCCATCGTATTGTAGCGACTCAGCATTTGATTGTACGACGTCACCTTCTCTCGCTCGGATAAATCCGCGCGGTCTAGAACGTTCTTCATGTCGCTGTCCAGGCTGCTCATCAACGCGACGTGGTCGTGCTTGGTGGCTGGTCGATTAACGGGAGAAAACTCTCCACCAAACGAGGGTCTACCAACGCCATCTTCTTCGCGTGTTGTATCACCCAATAACCTGTCTGAGCAGCGGGAGAAGGACGGTGTTCGCTAACGGGGTTAGCAGCGCAGTCAGAAACCCGCCCGCACCCGTTTGTAAGACCGACCGCTTCTGTTTGACGGAGACCTGTTTCGACGTCAACTTTCGCAGATGCTTCTTGTATTTTGACAGTGACTGTGATGCGTCCCTCTGTTTATACTCTCGGCACTTAGAATTACTGAACGCCTAAGTGAAAAATAGGCGTACGTAAGCGCATATTTTCCGATGTTTCCTGTTTCAGATCCACCAAGAGATAACCGTAGGCTGATGACGTGGCGTCTTTGGAGGCTTCTATCATGTATTTGATTCTACCCGGATACATCTGTTTTGCCAGGTGACCTACTTATCCCGCGTCCCGGCTACTCTTGAATAGCACCATGTATTGCGCATTTAGGCTGATTGTGTGGTTTTCTTTCCCTTTTGGAAAGAGATTCTGCAGAAGCTGTACGATGGACGTGTTGCAGTGATGACTTTTTTTAGTGAACAAAGTCGTGACCCGACTATCAGTTTCCTCCATAAGATCATCCAATATTAGAAGCTTCCTCGTTTCCACGTCTAAAATCTTTGGATCCGGTAAACCGTCTACGAATTCTATATCGGTTGTCATAGAGGCGTGGGCGGTTTGCCACTGACCGTAACACGACATAATTTTCTCCGGAGGTGGGTCGATCACAGAAGAAGTGAACTGTAGTAGACGAGTGACGAAAGTAGTCTTACCACAAACCGTAGGTCCAGCTACTATACACGAAAAGGATGCTTCAACAACGTGTCCATATCGACGACTGGCGCGCGGGAAAGGAGCGATGACTTTTTATTCGTTTCTTCTATATTTATGACGCAACTCCATCAACAATTTGCCGATCATATTTTGACGCTCTCTACCCCCGTAGTCGCTACCCCAAAAGGCTTCTTTTGACGGTACCCACTCCACCAATTCGGCGTCCCTGGTAGCCAATACGGCGTCTTTCAACTTTTTCGACGCTCCGAACTTACTCATCAACAGCGCCTTCATACACTCGACCCTAACAGCATCCTATTCGGCTACCCTTTTCGTTTTCCTGATTCCGTAAATTCGTCGCTTCGCTATATACGCCGACTACGCATTTTTGATGTACTCCGCGTATTCTTCTTCTTCATTAAACATTGCTTTTCTAAACTGATAGGCATGCTCGACGGATCTGAAGCCCCGACCGTACGCCGCGACTCGACAGTTGACACGGATAAACATTCGACAGGAACGACCCCGAACCGCTGAAACGTATAGCCTCCATCTCCGCTTAACGTTGTTCTCTATACCACTGATCTAGAGACGCTACTGTCTACGTTATTATAATGATGACTATTCTTTCTTGCACTAGAGGCGCTACTGTCTACTTTATTATACCATTACGCATAACCACTAGAGGCCAGCACTATATACCACTATACACATTTACGTCAATAGTGGTCAGCACTATACAACTATACACTTACATGAACCCGCGGCGACTATAAAAAGGGGTCAACTGGTCATTATTCAAACTGTTTTTATAAGTAGAATGTCAGCAAGCAATTACGATAAGAGTGTTTTTATAAGTAGATTTTTATGACAGGTCATTAATCATATGTTTTTTGTAAGTAGGGAGCCGATGGAATGACTGAGCCAAAACCCTTTGATGTCCTTTGATCTTTTATTCCTGTACGGTGTTGTCGATCCCCTCTATACTACTAACGTGACCGGGCTAACGCGTGGCGGCAGTCGGGGCGGCGGACAGCGGGAAGGACACTTCCGGCAGGCGTTCGGCCAAGCCATGTCATCGAGCTGGCGGGTCAACGGGACGGCGTGCGGTGTGCGGGCAACGAGACGGACACTTCGGGCGAACGGTCATCGTGTGCGGGTGTGATCTCGTGGCTAGCTAACCAAGTCGGGTCAACGAAGCGAGTGTAACGAACTTTCAGTCGGATACGCCGTATATAGGGAAGTGACAATTTGTTGTTATATCTTGATGTTAGTGACGACTAATATATTATGAACTGTCGATATTGTCTGTGATTACGATGTTGTCTCATTGTATTCTGGGAACAGTACAGATTCCCGATGTAGGTGTGTAACTAAGAGACTAGTTTTCCATATTCTGAGGATGGTGTAGATTCTTTCACATTACATAAATGTCCGAGCGGTCCTGATCTTGTAATGGATTAACACGTAAAATTCTCTAGAGTGCGGATGATACTTAGTTGTTTGAACGGGTCGTTCTAGTATTTTGGGGTTTCAAAGATTATCTGAGAACCGAGGTAAGGTAGATTAGAGTGTTTATGTTGTTGTGTTTATTGTAACTATAAAAAGGGTTTTGTTTGGTATTTATATATGAAATAAAATTAATTAAATTTCCATTGTTCCTTGTTGCGTTGATCACGTTTACCAGCTGCATTCACAAGCGTTGACATAATTTACACTGAACCCTACTAGACTTGAGCCATCTAGTTACGGAGACCTCGTCGATCTGTGACATAAAACCAGATAATTTGTCTACGGGTTTGCATATTGTAAGAAATACACGCGCAACACATATATTCTTAAGTAAAAAATAAAAACTGCACCCTCATTTAGAGTGTTATAACAATAAACCAGAAATTAAGTGTACATGGCCTCATTCATTATTTCTATGCTGGGAAATGTTAAATCACGGTCTACTGGTATTTTGTCTGCATCTACCACCTCTGATTGACTACAATTAAGAGTCACTAGGTGTATAATTGGCTTCTTGTGTATGTATTATCCCATTTGTTGAAAATTGGGTTAAATCGAGCGAAAATTAAATGTATTTGTACTTTGGGACAAAAACTAAAAATTTTCAGAAAATTAATCAACCCACCTCCGCGGAGGTGGGTTGTATAATTGTTGTATGATCGCTCAATCATCCCGAACGTTTTTTTTATATATCCCTAAACAGTTATTGTTTACCCGCTAGGTAGCGACACCGTGTAACCTAGCAATTCAATTATCCATTAGGGGCGCCACGCCAGAAGTACCGTTGTACCGAAAGTCACGTAACTGTCATGGCCGCCTTATATTCCCTGGAAGTTTGTCGAAGAGTAAAGGTGCGGCATCCACGGTAGATGATGATGCACTAATTTTTTAAAACCCTACCACTCTAACGCAATGAAATGTTAAAAATTTAACGAAGTTACCGTGATAATGTGTGAAAATGTTAGGTTACCGCATTGAAACTTGAAACTATTAAGGCATTACCTCGATGATGGACTAAAGTACTAAAACACTACCACTCTACCGCACAAAAATGCCAAAAATGTAAAGAAGTTCCGTTTAAACGTTGCTAATGCATAATTACAATCAATGTTGTTGCCGTATAATTCCATAATTTAATACCCCGATATATAATGGTTTTATGTAATACATTATTTTTTGAAATCGGCACATTTAGTAATTCTGAATTGCATGTCCTATGTTCGTGTAGTTCGTTAGTTCCAATGAACATCCTTGTCATAACCGACGGAAACATATTTTAACGATTTCGTACACAAACAGCACAACCGTGTATTCGTAGATTTTTATTATTGGTAAAAAAGATTGCTTCTTGAAGAGTTGGTCTGTGTGCGCTCTGTATGGGGGTGACATATTTAATCGAATTGCATACTTTTGTAATTTGAATAGAGAACTAAGATGTATATTATATGCTCCTCCCCACAAATCGATGCAGAAGGTTAGATATGAATAAAAAAATGTATGGTATAATGTTACAAGGGATGATCTACTCAGGGTTTTTCTAGCTTTATTTATAATTCCAACAGCTTTGGTTATTTTAGATTTTATATATTGTACATGAAAAGACCAGGACAAATTAGCATCTATTAAGAATGTTGTGTTTTCTACTTGAATAATTTGTAGTCCATCAATAAGGATGGCAATTGGATTGGAAGCCTTTACTTACTGGCTTGAACACAATAAAATGTGTTTTACTGATATTTAAAGATAGTTTATGACTCTAACCAAATAACAATTCTTTGCAGTTATTCATTCATCACAGTTTCCAGCTCACTAAGACTGTTACCATTCACAATAGTTGTATCATCAGCAAATGAAATAGGAAATATGTTGTTATCAATGTCGTTAATATATATTACGAATAACAGTTGCACTATTATTGCTCCCTGTGGGACACCGCAGCATATGGACTGAATGGTCCATTTTACTCCATCAAATAAAACATACTGCGTTCTATTTGACAAATAACTTTCCAGCCAGGCAAGTGCTCTTCCTCTAATACCATAACGTTCTAGTTTATTAAGTACTATTTTACGGACAACTGTATCGAAAGCTTTACTGAAGTCAAGAAAAACTCCTAGTACGTACTCACCATTATTTATGGCTGTGGAAATTTGATCTACTAGTTGCACAAGAATCATGTTTGCAGAATGCTTCCTCCTAAATGCAAACTGGTAATGATATAAGATGTTATGTTTGTTTATGAAAGATGTTAATACAGTATTTGTTCTAGAACTTTAGAGAAAACTGACAAAATCAATATTGGACAGTAATTGTTTACGAGTGTCTTGTTATCGCCTTTGTATGTCGGGATCACTTTTGCTCTTTATGTAGTCTGGATAATTACCTTTAGTTAATGATAAGTTAATAACATTATTAAAGGAATTAGGAAAGTATGGTATTTTAATTTAACAATACGTGGATTTATTAAGTCCCAACCAGGGCTTGATATTTTTAGATATTTGTTTACAGTTTCCATTTCATTCAATTCAAATGGGGAAATAAATATTGTACGGAAATTTCGATATATATAATATATATTGACGGGTCAATAACATTTTTGGTAACCTTTTCAGCCAACGATGGTCCAACCTTTACAAAATAGTTATTGAAGTAATTGGCAATTGCATTTTATCGGTTATTAATTGATTATTAATAGTTATCTTCAGAGATTGAGGAGGTTTTTAATTTTTATGATTATTTGCTTAATAAGTTGCGATGATTTGAGACGATTTGATTGATTTTGATTTAATAACTGTTGATAACGATTTCTTTCTGCTCTTCTTAAAATTGAGTTAAGCTTATTGCTGTATGCTTTATAATTAGTTTCATTAGTAAGGGTAGGTGTTTTTTGTAGTAGTCTAATAATTTTATTTATGGAGGACTTCAGCCGATGTGATAGCCATGGTTTCCTATTACTGTATTTTTGTTTAATCTTTACTTCAGGAAAGCAGTTAAGATAATGCTTACCAAACTGTGAATAGAAAGCAGCATATGCAATATTTGGGTCATCAAGCTAAGACGTAACAAGAGATCAGTCGGCGTTAGTTAGACTTGTTGCAAACTTTGCTATGTTCTGATCTGTATAGGCCTTTATAGTTAAGTATTTTGTGTTTACATAAGTTGATCAACTATTGTTATCGACACAGAGGAGAGGAAAATGATCACATATGTATATCAGAACGTTATGCAAAGGTATGAACGAAAATAAAACGCTGTTGGCTCTCGTCTACGCAAGCCCTTTTGAAAAGACGCGCGCGCGCGCACATACACACAGACACAACATGACAAATATCTTTGACCACCTGACTCCTCTAGCTTGACTGTGACACCTGTTATGACCCCCTTACCCAACATATAAATCCTGGGTTCGGCCTGTAGGCATATATGGGATGCTTAATTTGAGGGGTGTAATGACATTGTGTTTCGTTTATACTGCATATAGAAGCTTATTACATAATATTATATGTTTCTTTCCCTGTCATTGGGTGCATTTCGGGTTTGACTGAAATAAAAAACGATAACACATATCGATCAGTATGTAATGAAAATTCTAGTGAATAAAACGAAACATGTATAGTTAGATTTCAGTAAATAAGTATTATGTGTGAGGTGCTTGAAGGTCCAATATAAGTCTATCACACGACCCACTTTGCATGACTTTCCCCTATAGTACCAACATCACGTGATCCGCCACGTTTCAATTTATAACTCGATCGTCTGCGACACCATATTTTGCTTAGGTGTTACGCCTCGATGAAACTGCGCCAGATTTTTGAGTAACGTCAACAAGAAACAATCATGCAAGTTGGAGTATTGTACTGTTTGCTACATGCGTGTGTTAACGAACTTGAGACTAGAAACATAATGTTTGATGGAAACGTTTTATGTTAAGTTCACGCAATGTGCAGCCAGATTATATTACTATGTCTTTGCAATACGACACATAAGTGTGTTGCAGAAAAACTTTACAATTATGCTATTGACTACCAAGGATCGTCCACATACAGTTCTGGAAATCAGTTGAAAATATGGCTACGCGTGTATCTGTGTAAGCGGATGAATAAATGGTTGTGCATGCATACGGGTTCCGATAGTAAGTAGCATATGTTATCGTGTATTTGTTTAGCCAGTTAATAAAACCACAGTTATCTCCGTTTACCCAGTTTCTGGACACAACTTTTTATTGCTTAAAATATGTGTGAATAGTGGTAGATAAAAAGTAATAATTTACATCAAATTTATGCCCTAAGCACCAACGTTAAGTCCTAATACATAATATTAATAATGTTTATGGTAAGTTTTGATACAATGTTCATAATAACACAGTTAATCAACGTAGTTGTCATAAAAACATTCTAGAAAACGAAAACCCCTGCTTTATGGAGGGGAACGGTGGCAAAGGTAAAGAACAGCGGACACTCAGTTGAGAGAATCAGCGTTCCAAACACCTTGCAGACATTTGAGATATTTTGTTCAGTTCACGTTGTTTCTGTTCAGTCGGCAGTACATATGGTTGCCTGGCAGTAATGGATATTTGTGTACAAGTGGTAATTACAGTGCGGCATAGAAAACCCATGTCGAGGCTGTTTTCTAATGAAATGATCTGCCAGAGAGCAGCCATAAGGATTGGATATCGCACTAAAGAAGATAGTACTTGTGGTGTTGCTTCATCGTGACTGTCTTCTTCGGACCAAAACTCAATCACAACAAAAGTGAACTAATTTTCGGCGACAACCTGCTAAGCGCCATGCAATCCGTTAAACATATTGGCGTGATAATGGACAACGGTTTGACTATGGAGATAACGGTGAACGCGATAATAAAATCATGTTCTATCATATTGGAAACATTTGCGGAGTCAACCAATATAACACTAACGACGCATGTAAGACCTTTTTTTCGCCTTAATTACGTTTCGCCTGGTTTATGGTAGCGTGATGCCCAAAGGTTGGCGCAAATGTTAATTGACTGGTTTCAGCTGGTATAGAACTGCGATGCTCGCCTAATCACACGCTAGAGCAAACATATAAAGTTTGTGTAACGCGAGGAGCACAAAATACCGAATTGCTACACTTGTAAGATGCTCAATTGATCGGCACCGGCCTGCATGAGCGATATTGTAAAAAAAGCACCAGATCAATCCACAGATCAATCACTCGTCGTACTGTTCTACGGACTGTACCTTATGGCGAACGTTGTTTTAGTCGGCACGCATCCATACTATGGAACGAGCTTCCTGAGAACATCAAGAATCTTAAGTCTCAAAACATTAAAAAAAATTAAAACATGTATTTTTAACAAGCATTCAACTAACGTCACTGCGCCAATTTCATTGCTTCCTCTTTTAATGACTGATATGTATACGTATATACATATAGGCTAATGTAGGCCTATGTGTATGATATTTTATTCGTGTGTGTGTATATATATATGTATATATATATACATAAATAAATTTGCACTACTCAGTCGTTTTACTGTTTTTATATACATATCATACTTAGTGGTTCTAATTATTTTATGCAGTTTTTATAATGCGCCCTAGAGCATTTAATTTTAAACAGATTTGGGCGCTATTTGAAGTGTAATCATCAGTATCATTTGACTCTGCGGTCGCCACCACAATGTGTACCAAATGCGTGCGCATTACGCTTAAGAATTAGTGTAATAAATAACACAGTGAATAGTTCACTATTCAGGGGGTGCCTCAATAAAACACAGAATACCGCACCGACACACTGAATACCTCACTAGCACAGTGACTGTTTTACTACTACAGTAAATACCCATAAGTTAGTAAATACTAACACAGCGACTATCTCATTCACTGTGTTAGTGAGGTAGATATATCTCAATAATACAGTGAGTACACCATTAATAAAATGAAAATGAATACTTCAGTAATACAGCGAATATCTCACTAACACAGTGAATATCTCATTCATTAATAAAATGAACACCTCACAAAAATAGTGGCTTCTTCACTAACGCGGTGACTACCTCATTAGCATAGTGAGTTTCTCAATAAATCTGTGAATACCTCACTCGCACACTGACTGACTACCGCACTAACAACGTGAACACCACATGCTAAACTAGTCATAACGGTTGTCCAGCTGTCGATACCGAAGAGCACCGGACGTATCTGCGGACCGTTTCACGGATCCTTGCAAAGTAATGGTTTGAACACAGCTTGCTGTGGCATTAGAGCCTACAACCGGTGTATGGAGTGTTTGAGGGTGGAATGTATGATGAAGGAGATGTGTAAGTTGACGGATATAGTGAAGGAAATGGAGATTAGACTCAACATAGAAATATATGGAACAGAGAGGGATGACACGGATAGAGTTGGGAATACTACGACACAGAAGGAGCACAGTTGTGACACGGAGACGGAAGAAAGGAGAGGAGTTGGAATATTTTAAGAGTGAAATTGAGTGTATCGTCGATAAATTTGTTTCCTTGAAAAAAACGACTGAAACGGTCCAAAAAGTAACAATTATCGAAAGAGACCATTATAAAAATTAAGTACAAACAAATTATGTGGATGTCATATAGACGTACTGAAAATGATGAAGACTGCAACATTTATAAAGAAGCACTAATCCAGCTGATATTATAAATTCAAAGAGAAGCCATAAACAAAAATTAGCTTGTAATATAAAACATGACAGCAAGAGTTTGTATGCGTATGTTTGAAGCAAACAGAAAGTTCAGGATAAGTTCGGTCTTCTAGAAAACAATGCTGGAAATATAATATCAGAAAGATTCTTAATGGCAGATGACGTGAATGAATATTTAGTTCGATGTTAACCAGAAAATATATTAGTTCACTGCCAGTACCATAGGCTAAATTCAAGGGGCAGAATCACACTATTTAGGAAAGTTAATTGTAACCCCGGAAACTCAGGGCTATAAAGGATAATTAATCACCTGGAGTTGATGGGATTCCGCCCAAACTACTTATGTCGCTTCTCTCCTCGTTCTTAACAGCCTGACCACCTGTTGATCTATCCCCACCTTTTCCTCTCCTGAACACTTTTCCTCCGTCCCCCTGTCTTCTTTCCATTTCCTTGTTCCTTCACATTTGTCACCTTTCCTCCTATCAATCTCGTTTCTTCAGTCTCCCTGTCACAACTCTGCTCCTTCTGTGTCGTAGTATTTCCAACTCTCTCCCTGTCATCCCTCTCTGTTCCATCTATTTCCATGTTGAGTCTCACCTCCATCTCCTTCCCTATACCCGTCAACTTACTCACATCCTTCATCAGACAGTCCACCCTCAAACACCCCATACACTGAAAAGTGAATCCGCCCATGATTTTGGACAGCCAGACAACGCAAAATCCACGCAGCTCTGGCAGTCGTTGCAAACTAAGTGTCGTTTTGCCCTGAGTTGCCGCTTCCAATGTGTCGTATCAGAATTTATTTATATTCAAAACACTTTTTTATATAGTCTTCAAAAAAGACATATCTGTGTACAATTTACATCAGATTGTTTAGCTTATAGCTAGGTATATTTGTTAACACACAGTGAAACACCGTGTCTTAGAAATTAAGTTAAGCTTAGATTCAAGGTAGTCTTTACAAAGACTGTTTCCTGTGTACTAATTAATATACATTTTATAAGTTTATTATTTCAGGTTTTAATATTACTCATCTAACTACAACGACTATCTTAATTAACCATATTATATTGTCGTTCACGTTGCACTAACTTCGCCAGTGACCTAGTTTGCATCCAACGTTCCGATTACATTAACGTCCCCAATTATCGCTCGCAAATAGCCTACTTTTAAAATAAACCCTAGATTACTCCTTCTAGCTATTCTTTAGCAAACACATATTGTCTAATATATATAACTACAACTATGTTATGTATGATATACACTCAATAATATCACTTATCTTGATCAAATATCCTTATATCCTCGCAGGTTTGCTCACCAAATTCAAAACAATTCACCACCGGAAGTTCCCCAGAGAGAGCATGCAATGCCAATCGGATACATTTAGTTGGTCTTTTTTAAACACGCTTGAATACAATTTAACTTTCGGAGAATACGATTCATGGGCATAATTATGCGATGAATTTTGCGACGACGGGTGACCTTTCCTTCTAGTGGTGTTCTATGTAAAACATCACGAGTTAAAACTTATAAGATGAAAATGCATCGCATTATAGGAAGGCATATACCAAATGCTTCCCTCCAAGCAGGTTAGGAACACGCATCAGAAAACGGTAAATACATTTAACAGTCTGGTGGGTGTAAGTTTATTATGGATTATGATTTTGGCGCGAAGTGGTAAGCAGGTTTGGTGTCATGTACATTTAGTTCAATTCACACTAGGTACTTCGAAACATAACGTTGTCAGCTACAATTCCAAGTGCAAGTACATTTGAGTCGCAATGATCGCCAATAGTCTTAATAATAAATTACTATCCATTGTCAATTAATGGATGGGCATGTAGTGTTGTGCATCACACAGGTAAAACAGTAGATATGTATTATTTTGAATTCTATATTATCAAGTTAGGTACTTGATATGTACCAAGTACTGGACCAAATATATGTACACAGTTTCTAATATGTACTTAACTACAAGTACAAGTACTTAACCCCAGTCATGATGCCGATATTGTACTAATATTTGATCGTATAATCATCACGTTTACAAAGTGCATACTCCATATATTCTAACATTTATTTTATATTGCATACTATTATTGTTTTGTTATATCTGCATGCCCTTCAGCGCGCAGCATAAACATGGTGTTTAGGTAAGTTCTTATATAGCGCAGTATCCAATCCTCATGTCTGCTCAAAGCGCTTTTCACTTTACTCACTGGCAGACCTGTTCAATCGAACACCATCTCGACTTCTCTGGGAATCATACAGCCCTGCTGCAATTAATGCGCAAACATTTTTCGTACATAAATACCCACTACTGTCTATAACCAGGTACTGATTCATTCAGCTGATTGAACTGAGGCAATGTACAGTAAATGAATTTGCCCAAGTTCTTACCGCTGCACTACTGCACTCCACAAATTCATAGTAAACATATAACGGTCAAACAACAGGATAATATTGTGATTAATTGAAACACATTTGGGCAGACGTGGTGTTAGGATAATTATAGTTTTTATCATATAACATGATTTCGTAATAAAAAAATTGTCATTTTATATATATTCTAAGCGCTCAGTTCAGCAATACAATTGGATTATCTACGATGAGAGTGCTAATCAAGTGAATATGTTTAGTTGCATTTATACTAAACTTTAATTTGGTACAGACGTTTGTCTACGTTTGTTGAAATAAAGGTAGATGGTCGAAAATGCGGATCATGGCGAGGTATCACATTGTGAAGGATCACCACATAAAGTACTACATGTGAAGGTATTTTGTTGCGTTGGTATTGCGACCCATTTTGCAATATGCACCCCTTTTGTAATAACAGCAAGCCGTTTTGTAATGCGTACCCATTTTGTAATAAAACAGTGCCTAAAGTGCAAAACATCAATGTACCCTTGTTTTGTTTATTCTGTGCCCATTTTGCAATACTAAATATATTGGGTACCTATTTTATAATCACAATGATAACCCACAATATAATCTTGAGAAAAAAGACACACGATGATGTACTTTTTTATGTTGAATCACTGTAAGACAAAACGTGTATGTGCTGCCAACTGGCGGACATGATAATACTACAAGGACGTGATGGTTTGGACTTTGAATATTACGTGAAGTATGTCTAGATTATTTAAATAATAAAATAATTAAAGTAAGACAAATTGAGTTGAAGCTCTTTTGTTCTTTTGTAACGGCGACAATAACTGGTGATGGAACGAAGATATTAAATGATTTTCTGATACTATAGCCACCTTTCATTTAAAATAAACTTGATATTGCATTCCCATCCTAAATCTTCGGCGGCCCCTCGCACTAATGATGGCTATTGCGCGTCTCTGTTCACGATTTTGCGTAATGACTACTGCTTGTTTTGTGCCCGTCTGAACAGAGTCTTGAGGATTTAGGCGATGTGGAAGTATAGTATTACTAGCAGTGGTATTAGTTATATCACTAATGAACACATGTTCATCAAAATGTACAAAATCAAGTCACATGATCATCGATATGTACAAAACAACCATCTCACTCCCTTCAAGTCTGTAAAAAAAAAATGACTATACATTTTCTGGGCTATAAAATACAAAAATGGAAGCGATGTTTGATATTGGTATGTAAAATGATTAAAATACTACAAATATTCTATGGAAAATAGTTTCACTTTGCGGCTGAGCTTACTTAACGCAAATTAACTAATTCGGCCACGCCATCAAGCTACTAGAGGAATAACTTCTCTGCGCCGAGTCTATAGCACGCGTTGGCGGTCATGCGCCTCCAAACTGCTAGATTGTTTGTATTTTGCAGCAGTTCTGTCACGCTCCTGTCAAACCATGTTGACATTCTAACTATTATCTTTGATTCTCTGACGTCCTCTGGATTTCCTCCCTCCATCTTTCTTGTTGTTAGCAGATGTTCAAACTTTCTTATTTTCATCATACGGCATACGAATCTTGCTTGTATTTTTTCATTTTGATCATGATTTTTCTTTTTGATTTGGCTTTTCTACGGAATTCTTCATTTCCCTGTCTTTTCTGACCACGGTACATTTAACATTCTTCTCTGGAACCACTTTGTTGTTGCGTGTATAGGTTGCTGTTACCTTTAGTTATTGTCCATAACTCACACCAATATAGTTGTACTGTATGTGACATTATAACACAGGAACAACACAACGTACATTCAACATTTCTGTTCCCATAAAGGTTACTGACGTCATCTGAAACGTAGAACAAAAGTGGAACGTAATAGACGTAACCTGAGTTGACGTACGAGTTTGTGAATCACATAGTGGCACTTGCTGCATCTGCATGAAACAGATTAGCATATCTCGTGTTGTCGCCTCGGTAAACAACACACTTATCCGGAGTTCACGATATCACCGCACATTCAGTTCAGCAGGTAAGAGAGCACCTCGTCTATGTTGAGTATTCAGGCCTACAAAGCCGGGTAAGTTGTGCATTCCTTTACTCTGTAAAGTACGCTGTTAAAAGTAGAAGTTTAAGGTAACTTGTATTGTTCTGACATGTGATATATTCCAGTGCATATTAGATTTTCATCATGTCGCACTACCTGAATGATATGATTTAACAAAATTTGCTAAAATTGCCCTGTCCAACGAAACTACCTGGATTCTTGTCTTGTGAAGAAGCAAGTAATCGGTTTTTGTATTTTTACTGAACAGACAGTAGGACCTACATGTTTAATACAAGTGTGTGCATTTGTTGTCGAATAACTGATCAAAGTTGTGTTCCGGGATAGCCATCAGCAACAGCCGTTTTCGTCATGAAGAACACATCAGTGAGTTTCTCCGATGCTATTAATACACATATAAATATATATATATATATATATGTATATATATATATATATATATAATTTTACGCAAATCAGCGATGTCATGTTTAACTATTGTATCAAACACTACGTCATTGTTATGACACCGTTTTCAACTAGGAATAAGAACCGAGTAGCAAATTTTTCTTAGTTAAGTGTGTGTGTGAGTGTGTGTGTGTGTGTGTGTGTGTGTGTGTGTGTGTGCGTGTGCGTGTGCGCGCGGTGTGTCGATGTAAGTAGAGGTGTGTTGTTTGTTGTTATCAAATCTGTATATGTGTATATGGCTGTAACATTTCGGTTTTGTATAGAAAATATATAATAAGGGATAGTATGTGTTCAACATAGCATTATTATTATTAATAGAATATTTAATGTTTAAACTGTTTCAGTTGCCGTTCCTAATTATGCTTATCACAACCATCCTGTTATTCACCGTTGACGCGCAAGAAGGTAAGATATACACATTGTAAATTGTTGTGAAATGTATATTTATACCTGTGACCAAGTGCATTTCCGACAACCAAGCCAATATTACGTGGACATTCACATACGCACATGTCATTAAAAGTAAAATGAATTATTCTATGTAACTTAGAACCACGACATTCGGAAAATGCACTACAATGTTTAATTGCCACCACCGTCTCCAACACAATCATTGTCAACAACGAAACCACAACATCTATCATCACTATTTCAATAAACACAACCACAGTATCCATCACCACCATTGCCTCGGAGTGAGACATACGATGAAATGTATCATGATTTATTTATAGCAGCGAAGGTATAAAGCTTTGCGTGGATCAAACATTGTACTTGTATAGTCCACCATATTCTTTAAACGCTGCGTGTCTCGATCAGAAGAAATACATGTATGGTGTGTTCTAGATGTCTACGTAGATATCGGTTGTGTGAGAAAGTGTTGGTCGGCTACAGTCGACTGTCACACGGACTGCACTGAACGAATGGAATCAGACCTCGACATTTGCTTCGAAATATGTTTCATGGACAGAAACGATTGCATCGATGCGTGTGCCGATTGACACCATAACAGCCCTTTCAACCACGATCTGTCGCCAATTCCTATTCATGCAAAGAACACAACCAGATTCCCCAAAATATATCATGGATTCAACAGGAATTCGGGTTTTCGCTTTGGCACATAGATGTGAGTGCGAAATGCACTAATGGGAATTAAGTATGTACTCAGATGTTTCTGCAACGCTATGGCAGTATGGAAATCTGCTCTTAATTGGTAATAATGTAACATTCAATACAATGTTCAAACTCTTCGTAAATCCAAGTGCATGTACTAAATGTAGACGCATGGTATATCAAGTAATAATTGTATGATTAATAAATGAGCAGAATGTACTCGAACAAACTATTGTGAAGACTGTGTATAATTGTTCAGTGTTATTCCTGTTCTTAATTTTTTACTCATGGACATTGAAGTCAATGCGCGTTATGTTTTGTCGATATTAAATATTAACGCACGCATCAACGCGCGCGCGCACACACACACACACGCACGCGCACGCGCACATACACGCACACACGCCCCCCATACACCCCCACACGTACATACAGAGACACACACACACACGCAATCCAGTGAACAATCCAGTGAAGGCAAGTAATGCATTCCGAATACAATTATCTGTAAAAGGGATATTTCTTAGTTGATGTCACTAACTAAATCCTCCGTTTGATTCGGCGATCCACCAGGGATGATAATAATACCACGACAAACCATTGATGAGAGAATTATTTAATAACTATGTTAATAGTTGCCAGTTGCAAAAGAGACGCACATAATTCGTATTGTAATAACTAGTCATGGTAACTAACTAATACACAAAACGAGGTAAAACAACACCGTTTAAACATTTGCAGTTTACATACATACAACCACGATTCATTGAATGAGGCATGTGATCAAATAATTAGCTTAGGTAATTCGATACATTTAACAGTTAAACGAAAGATGACGGCGAGTGAAATAATGTCAAGCAAAATAATACAAGTGTTGATGCGGCAACAAGGAAGACGTCTAGTTCCATAAGTATCACAAGGGATTGTTCACAAATGAATCAGCAAATAACAGTCTGGAAAACTCTTCTGAAGCTGGATATAAATGTGTTTGTTTAAATGCAAGGAGTATAGTAAACAAAAGAAATGAACTAAACATTATGGTAGAAGATATTGACCCTCATATAATAGGAATAACCGAATCCTGGACCACCACCGATATATCAGATGCTGAATTGGGACTGACAGGATATGTAATGTTTAGAAAAGATAGAATAGGAAGAAAGGGAGGTGGAGTTATGTTATATATTAAAGAATCTATTCAGGCTTATGAAATAAAATTAGAAAGAGAAGCAGATTGCGAAGAAGCTGTTTGGTGTAACATAGTTACAGGAAACTCAACGTTAACAGTTGGGTTAGTTTATCGAAGTCCAAACATAAGCATAGAAGAGAATGAAAAAATACAAAACGCTATAAGGGAAGTAAGCAAACGGGACTGTATTATTATGGGGGATTTTAACCACGGGCATATACAATGGAAATCTCTACAGAGTATGGGAAGTGAGGACCACAAGTTTTTAGTTTTAGTTCAAGATACATTCCTTTCTCAACATGTGCTAGAACCAACCAGGGGTGAGAATGTGTTAGACATAGTTTTGTCCTCACATAATGAATTAGTTGACAATGTCAAGATATGTGAGCCACTGGGGAGTAGCGATCACAACCAGATACACTTTACCATCAAAATAAAATCAGAAAGGAATAGTAAAAAGCAGTATAGGAGAAATTTCCACAAAGGAAGGTATAAGGACATGAGGACATATTTAGCAAAGATAGACTGGAATAACACACAGAAAAATAAGACGGCAACAGAATGCTGGAATATCTTAAAGAGTGAAAGTAAGTGCATAGTCGATAAATTTGTACCCTTCAAAAAACAAGGAAAACGGTCCAAAAAGAAACACTTATCGAAAGAGGCCATTAGAAAAAATAAGTATAAACAAAAGTCATATAGATGTACTGGAAATGATGAAGACAACAACAGTTATAAAGAAGCACTTAACCACGCTACAGCTGAAATTAGAAATTCAAAGAGAAGCTATGAACAACAATTAGCTAGTAATATAAAACATGACAGCAAGAGTTTTTATGCGTATGTTCGAAGCAAACGGAAAGTTCAAGATAAGATCGGTCCTCTAGAAGATAGTGCTGGAAATATAATATCAGAGGGATTCTTAATGGCAGAAGACCTGAATGAGTACTTTAGTTCAGTGTTTACCAGGGAAGATATTAGTTCACTGCCAGTACCAGAGGCTAAGTTCAAGGGGGCAGATTCAGACTATTTAGGACAATTAATTGTAACCCCGGAAATGGTAGCTAAGAAAATAAGGGCTATGAAGGATAATAAATCACCTGGGGTGGATGGTATTCCACCCAAACTACTATTGGAAATTGTAGAACAAATTAGCATACCGCTTGCAACAGTTTTCAACTTGTCATTAGAAGAGGGAGTGGTTCCTTTAGAATGGAAAGAAGCAAATATTATACCGTTATTCAAAATAGGTTCGAGAAACAAGTCAGAGAACTATAGACCAGTGAGTTTAATATCAGTGATTTATAAATTATTAGGAAGACTAATTAAAGATCACATGGTGGATTTTTTTGTTAAACAAAACTTGATAAACCCATTTCAACATGGTTTTTTTAAAGCGAGGTCATGCTTAACAAATATGTTATGTTTTTTGGAAGACATCACTAAGTGGGTAGATGAGGGATCACCAGTAGATATCGTCTACTTAGATTTTCAAAAAGCTTTCGACAAAGTACCACATCAAAGATTACTGCTTAAACTAAAGGCCCATGCATAGGAAATGGTATAATAAACTGGATAGAACAATGGCTGATTGACAGAAGACAACGTGTAGTAGTTGATGGGGTGTCTTCAAACTGGAAATCGGTGTTGAGTGGGGTACCACAGGGATCAGTATTAGGACCTATATTATTCTTAATATATATCAACGATTTGGATGATGAAATAACAAGCAAGGTGTTGAAATTTGCGGATGATACAAAAGTGTTTAGAAGGATTAAAAGTGATGGAGATAGACAGCATTTACAAGATGATCTTGACAGGTTGATCAACTGGTCTGAAAAGTGGCAAATGCTGTTCAATTTTGGGAAATGTAAATGCCTCCACACAGGACATGGGAACGAAGAGGTAGAATATACAATGGGGGGTACTGTACTAAGTAATACTGAAAAAGAAAATTACTTAGGGTTAACCATTAGGGCTGATATGAAGGTTTCAGAGCAGTGCGGATTTGCAACTTCAAAGGGAAATCAAATCCTTGGATTAATTAGGCGAAACATAACGTATAAGGAAAAAGAGCTAATAATACCGCTGTACAAAACAAGGGTTATGAAAATATTGATAGAAATATTTTTTTCTCAGTTAAGAAAGATAGAAGGACTAGAGGGCATGAACTTACATTAGCAAAGGAGCAGTGTAGATTATATATCAGAAAGTTCTCATTCTCACAAAGGACTGTAAATGAATGGAACATATCATATGCTGATTGTGTGGGTGCCAGTAGCGTGAATATGTTTAAAAATAAAATCGACACATACCTCAGACGGGCTGGATACACATAGATAAAAGGGTCGGACTCTCGATAAGCCAAAGGGCTTCCTTGTCCACCTGCCACCTAGAGTTAATTCTCTGGGTGGCAATCTTGTTAAATCTTGTTAAAATGTCTGGTAATGTACACTAAAATCCTAGCATGACTAGAAATACATGTAGTGACGTTATCCGTTTGGGACAATATTTACGGCCAACATCATATGATTGAAAGATCCGTCAGCGTTCGGTTCTCTCCGTAAAAACCCATGTACAAATCTTCTCACATATTACCAGCTCTCCAAAATATTTCCATAATTAAATACATTCTGGATAATACCTAAAGGACAGGTGCCTTATCCAATGAAATGAAGATAGTATTCTTATTTTATAATCGCTGTTTTTGCCAGTAAATGATATCCTCTGTGAAAATTATGATTAACTGTTTACTCCAAGTGCGTTTTCGGGCAATATAATATATTGAACGAAATATTATTTTGGCAAGCATAAATAATGCATACGCTAAATGTTACTGAATTGATTTATACATCGAAGGTGATTTAGTGTGGAAATCCAAAAGGCTATTTTCTGAACGTATATCGTTGTGTTTACACGTAGACGGAAAGTGTTCTCCAAAACAAGTATTTCATTTATGAGGAGTTGCACGTTCGGTTCAAACTAAGAGCAACACTTGATGTTTGCTGCAAATTTCCAAGCAATCGTCTTTATCTGTGTAACAAGGTTTTGTGCAG
This sequence comes from Paraescarpia echinospica, assembly GCA_020002185.1. Lineage (NCBI taxonomy): Eukaryota > Metazoa > Annelida > Polychaeta > Sabellida > Siboglinidae > Paraescarpia > Paraescarpia echinospica. The sequence goes on from CM034531.1 coordinate 90,075,697, forward strand.
TTCGTTAGCTCTTTCTTTGGTGTTTTCGTTTTATTGTGACACACAATCTGGCATCTAGAGTACAGATTCATGCACAGTAGAATGCATGCGTTGTCTTGTTCTTCTCCTGAAACGGACAAAATAGGGTATAATGCAAAGTAGCATGCTGGCACTATCGTGTTCGACGCCTGGAACATGTCAAATCATGGTACAAAACAAATCAAGAGAATGTTTTCACGCGTACTAGTTGAATTAATATCGACGAGCAAACATAATTAGTGAATTATCAATTGTCATGCTATTGTAGTTGTTGTTTTTATATATCCTTAACGAAAATCAGGCAGTTCTTCTCATATACTTGGTTTCTGTTGAAAACACTGTTTGACTATTGCTATTCTGATATAATTTGGAGTAGTATACAGAACGAAAGAGTAGCAAGTTACAAGAGTGTTATAAACTAAAAATAATTGTAAAAACTGACGCTGATGGATGTTAACCTAACCACTTCTGCAGACAGTCACGATAACAACCGTTAGACACACACACACACACACACACACACACACACACACACACACACACACACACACACACACACACACACACACACACACACACACACACACACACACACGCACACGCACACACACACGCACACACACACACACACACACACACACACACACACACACACACACACACACACACACACACACACACACACACACACACACACACACACACACACACACACACACACACACACACAAAGCCGCTAGACTACGGGAGATGATCGTGATGATGATGATAGCAGCGATGATGGCAATGATGACGATGACAATGGGAATGCCTATGATGTTGTTGGAGATGATGTTGACGACGATTGTGATAATAATAACAGCAAAGGTAGCAATGACGACGCTGAAATCAAAAGCAACGATGACGATGGTGACGGCAATGAAAACAAACATCATTTCTTACTTCTGCTTTGAGCTTGTACGCCAGGCCAGGCGGTAACAATGGCAATTAGAAAGAGGACCGGCAGCAACTGTAACGATGAACAAATCACATATGCGATATATTTCTTGCACCACTGTCAACAAAAGCTGCTGCTGAAATTCAGTTGGACTTCAGGTGTATCTCGAATAGGTTCAAAACAATGTATGAATATGCAAACTGTGGTTGTCCTTGTTAGTTTGAAATAATAATGGGATACATCCTCAATACTGAAATGGTGCGGAATAATTAGAACCAAAGCTAGACAAAATATTTGCTATGAGGCCATACCGCAAGACTGACATAGATATGCTAGAAAGAGTACAGAGTAGAGCGACTAAAATAATACCAAAACTGAGGGATCTTAGTTATGAAATTCGCCTAATAGAATGTGGTTTAACAACACTAGAAACCAGGAGATTGAGAGGAGATCAGATAGAAGTGTTTAAAATAATAAATGGTTATGAAAATATTGATAGAAATATTTGTTTCTCAGTTAAGAAAGATAGAAGGACTAGAGTACATGACGTTACATTAGCAAAGGAGCTGTGTAGATTAGATGTAAGACAGTTCTCATTTTCACAAAGGACTGTAAATGAATGGAACAGAGTTTCTTCTGATTGTGTGGTTGCTAGTAGCGTGAATATGTTTAAAAATAAAATCGACACGTACCTCAGAAGGACGGGATACACATAGATAAAAGGGTTGGACTCTCGATAAGCCAAAGGCTTCCTTGTCCAACTGCCACCTAGAGTTAATTCTCTGGGTGGCAATCTTGTTAAATCTTGTTAAAGATATACTATAACTATTCTCCAACTTTTACATATATAACAGAGCTACCCACCAACATGTACTCGGAGTGTAACGCCACAACATGAAACATGATGAGGTTGTATATCGCATTGTATGACACACACTTAATGTATTTTATGAAGAATACATTGGGCAGATCTGGTGAGATATCCAGATAGAACGGTATACATTAATGAACTCACCGAAGTACTCTCCATGCCGATGGATGAAATAGTAGTTCTAGGGTCCACAATTCACAATGTTGCAACACGTGTTTGGTACTCAAACTAAACTACAAATCCAACAAGGTTCCGATTAGTCCGGTTCAAATAATTTTTTTATATGAGTATGTTTCGCCTAAGAGACATAAAGATATTTCGTAACTATTACAGCGCACGTACATAATCAATATCGCATGCACCTAACAATAACAATAGTTCTCATATTCCTTAGACAAATACTGCTTTGTAAGCAGGCAATAAAGCAAGCAACCATTAAATCAGAATACGAATATATGCTAATCACTGTTCAAAGTAACTCAAGTATCTCTACATCGGGAGGAATGTCCAAATTAGATTAAATCTGCACACAAGAAATACTAGAAGGAATTTACTGCCAATATAAAATCGATTTTCCAAAATGACATAGAATTAACCAGAATCAATTCAAACACGATCAAAACCGTACCTCATTGTCCAAACCTGCATGAACTAATACTGAAAGATATCTGAAAGACGTTTCGTTGAAATGCTTGAGCGATAACCATACTGGGATGCAATCTTCAATCTACCTTTACAAACTAAGTGTTTTTGTCAACATTGTGGAGTGGCACACTAAATATCAAGACGTCAGTAAGCACTTGAAATTCCTAATGACACGTACACTCACGCATTCCCATCGGAAAAGTACGTGAAGGAATTAGGCACGCAGTGTTAGGCCTCATGCACAAGGCCCCCATATATGCATACACACATACAAACACACACACACACACACACACACACATACACACACACACACACACACACACACACACACACACACACACACAGACACGCACAATTGTAGTTACGCATACGTGTTTGTATAGAAACAAGTGCGCGTGATACATGATAGACTACTACATTCGCCGTGATTCAACGTTGCAGTACTACGTGTTTTGCCTGAAGCACTGTTGGAATATGTCGTTCGACTGCGAGGACGCGTGCACGGTCGAGAAGTTGAGACCTAACCGCCTCGCCTGAGAACAATATATGCGTTGATATGTGCATTGAATCGGCACTAAAGTCCGAATGAGGACAACAATTCAAGCTATGTTACTAAATAGACAATATATGTGTTTCATAGCTGAATTAAAGTGAAATACGAAACAAATATCATGTTTATGCTTGTATGATTCACGTTATCCGCTACTTATATATATATATATATATACATATATATATATATATACTCAACACACCACTGCAGGCGCGCAATATCTACTTGCACCATTTTGTTATGTCCAAGTCAGTCAGTCAGTCAGTCAGTCAAATTACCTGTATATAGACGGCCGCTGTCGTTCCAAAATAGTTGTAAAACAGGGAACATGTATGTTTCTATTGATATATAGTGGTGAAAACAATTCAACCACAAACAACAAGAAACCACTTGTCGGCAGATTGTGACTCTGTTCAGGCATTTTATGAGATGGTAAAATGAGTATGGAGACATTCCACCTGCATTAAAAGAATGTGTAAGTGAAAGGGAGAAAACAGTTATTGAGCAATTTCTACTCAGACCCCACGTTGCGAAGTAAACAAATACAATGGCTGCCACACTGAACAAATCTAAAAATTACTGGCAAAACGCTAATCATTTATTACTACATTACACTTCCAATAAATAACAGCCAAATATTGAACAATGATATTTATTACTTGATAGACCCGTGCTTAATTCACAACTAAATATGGTGTACAGGTTTGTCATTATTATAAAAGTGAACTGCTTTCTGATACAATACAAATACGTTATTGGGATATAATTAGTCGGTTATAGTTAATTGGTTCACAAACCAATGCAAGTTATTATGACATGTGCAGTGGACATTCTGAGTCGGGATATTTACTGTTGACTGATTCCCTAGCTAGCAGTTCCTTTTTTTTCTCAGATAGTCGTCATCAATAGAAATGTCCGTAACTTTTGTAATCTAGCAACCCGGCTTGCACACTTCATATATTGGCTACATTCACTTGGTGGCGATACCCTCGAGACACTACCTGACAGTTGAGGGTCGCTCGGTGTTCTGTAAACATCCAAGTTACGACGGATATACTCAAGTGCAAGTCTATTGTCAATCATAACATAGAAAGTAACTGGCGCATATGTGCAACGTGTAAAATGCGTTATGTTGCGTTTTACATTGACAATGTGAGTTTATGTGTAATCTAGCTTTGCCACCCAGCGTTGCACATTGTGAAATAGCAACCGAGAGTGTTTTGTACTTAAAGCCGCGTTTATACAAACTGATCATATAATGCGTTCTATCGGAGCTAGCATATGCACGTTGATGCATTCAACGACGGGCGACACAATTACACCCCACGACGCAGTTGTAGGTCTAACACCTACAGTGTATTTCCATTTACAGTCCCCTTTGGGTAGGTCCCTGTTTGATCACTATTAGAGACGGTAAGAGGAGCAGCCAGCAAGAGCGCAATCTTCACTCAAACTGCTTGCCAACTAGCAGTCCGCACAGGATCTAAGGACGTGGATGATGGGACACAAACATAGCACGACAAACACGTTTCCAGTTATGGTTTAGAGGTATTCGAAACAAAGCTGAAACAAAATATCAGGTCTCCATTGGGAACAGATATCGTATTTGGGGAGGTTCTTGTTATGAACTCAGGTTAGGATATTTGAGAGGGTGTTCCAAACTCACGCACACACGCACACACGCGCACACGCGCACACGCGCACACGCACACACGCACACACGCACACACGCACACACGCACACACGCACGCACGCACGCACGCACCCATGCACGCACGCACACACGCACACACGCACACACGCACAGGCACGCACAATTGTAGTTACGCATACGTGTTTGTATAGAAACAAGTGCGTGTGATACATGTTACACTACTACATTCGCCGTGATTCAACGTTACAGTACTACGTGTTTTGCCTGAAGCACTGTTGGAATATGTGTGTAGGTGTGTGGTAGTATGCGTTCATTCACCATGTATATATATATTTGTATATATATATATATATATACATATACACACACACTCACACACACACACACGCACACACACACACACACATATATATACATATATGTATATATATATATACATATACACACACACACACACACAGATATATATATATATATACATATATATATATATATATACATATATATATATGTGTGTGTGTGTGTGTGTGTGTGTGTGTGTGTGTGTGTGTGTGTGTGTGTGTGTGTGTAGCGGGGGATTTACCATGAAGACACCACACGGTTAAATGAAGACTATCATTTATTGTGTTATATATCTAAAATACAAAATAAAACCTGTAACGTAATAGCATACGATTACTACAAGTGCAACAATGGATACGAAGGATCATTCAACAACAGCGTTATACATAATATAATATTGCATGACTTTGATACAGTTAAATTGCATATAGATCATCTCAGATACGAAATAGCAGGCTAGCACCTGTGATGTTTGTAACTAGATATCCAAACGGCAATACTCATTGACGGACTTACTATCAATAACACATAGATCTATATTAGTTTAAACACTGTATTCCCAAACCAAGAAATACATTCAAATGTATCCTAAGTATCACTAACACAGTATCAAATCGTTGTACAAATTTCCATAAAGTATAAACTCGGTTTTAATACTGCTACAATTAAACACATGTATATGAGGCACTCCTGTATGCATAATAAGCATTGATTGCAACTGCACAGAGGAGCTCCTGCATCTGTTCCAGCTATCACGATTCCGTCATTGACTCCAGTTGGGGGTTTCTACATCTGTTCAGCTGTCAGGGTTCAACCATTGATGGCAGCTGGTGGACACGACTAGCAATGAAATTCTGCTTCTCTCCAGAGCGGGCGTGAACTTCCCGTAATATAAACAACAATCTTCGAAGCATGACATTTCTAAAAAATACAAATCCCCAGCATATTTATCAGCGGAATTTTGCGTAGACTACCATTAGACTAGGCACAGGTTTGACCCTGCATGCATCAAGCAGTTTTTGGCTTTCCTTGACATCTTGGTCTGTGGCCTTCTGCTTATCCCGCCATTTTTTATATACATTGTTCGGTAGTCAATATTCACATGAGTGGCGTACTTGGAGTGCGTACTGATAATCTGTGAAAATAATATATACCATTACCGATAACTATCCCATCCATAGCCATAACACTAACCCTACTATTAGCAATAACCATATCCCTACAGACAGGCTGGGCCCGTAAGCAAATTAAATTAATTAAATATCTTAGAAGCTAAATTGGTAGAATACAAAGCTGAAATGATATGGAACATATTGAGACCACATTTGCCAGAATCGATGACAAATAGCAATTAACTACCCATTTGAGAAACTGAATTAATGACCATTAAAATATATAATCATACAACATACAGTAAACACAATAGTATATTATTGTGAATAAGGCATATCAGTTACCTTATAATAATGCATGGCTTATATCCATGCTGTAGGGGCAATACTACAAGCTAACTATAGGGGAGACCGGGGCTAACTTGGACCCTAGGTTAAGTGGGACACTGCTCTAATGGGACATTCTGAAACAGGAAATTCCACGAAACCTAACTTTAAAAATAAGAGCGAGCACCCATTCCATTCACCAGAAGATTTTACAAATGGCAGCATTCTTAGAGAGCAGGTAAGTTTAAAGGCATTTTTTTCCATTCAAAATAAAGTTCGACCTCTCCACTGTGAACCCCATAAAACTTAAACTATCATGGGTTGTTAGTATCAACAAATACCAACATTAAAACATTAACATAGGGACTAAGCTAGGCAAATAAGACGAACAATTCTTAAATAAGTGACAGAGCAATCACATATTTTCATGCATACATCCTGTTGGAGCTAATTGCGACACTTGATATTGGGGCTAACAGGGACATTGTTCCATTTAACCCCAGTTACATTTCTGAAATAATATGTCATCATGCATATGCGTCATATCGTATGCGGACATCAGCGTAGCATCGAAAACACAACTGTATTACTGAGCGTACATCGGTGGGAAACCCTATGTAGTGTGACAAGTGAAATAATAGATCACACATAGTAGATCTGAGCAACTATTTCTGACTCAGGCGAACGTGATGCATGCATAACTACAACAGACAGTTGACTTTAATGTTGTATACATGTGCTCATAGAGTTTATGTGTTTGCTGACCAACATGAAAAATGGAAAAATATATTGTATTTCTCAGTTATAGTCTATAGGCTCATAGGCGTGGGAACAGGGTGCAGCTGCCCCTGGAATTTCTCCCGGGGGCAGACATGTGGTTCTGCCCCCACCCAATAAATGTGAGCGTAAATGTTTTTTTTTGTGGCGAGCGTCAATGGCGGGTGGAAATGTAAATTTTATGAGACGATTAATGTGTATTTTTGTTGACTGTGAAAGGTGTGTGCAATTGGAGGGCAGACATATGGTTTTCTGCCCCCCCCCCCGTAATAAGCGGAGCGGTGGCGAAAATTTTTCTAAACAAAATGCATAGCATAAAACACCTTAATGCACATAACAAACCACCCACCAGGGCCCATAGGTCGTAATAATAATTATTGCGAACATGTATTTAAGCATTAACCTCAATACTAAAGAAAGAAAAATAATGTTCTTATTAGCCTTTCCTATCTGATTCACCTGCGTGCATGTGTCGGCACATTCTATAGCACATGCTGTAATAATTTGGTGGTCCAGTTGTTTTCTTTCCCTGCCAGAAACTATCGTATATGGTTATGTTTGTGGGTGACTTTGTGGGAATTGCAAAGTAAGCTTATAAAGATTTGATTGATTTTCCATGTTCCTTAGCCTATGTATAAAATATGGATTAAACATATCTCACTAATCTCAATATATGCGATAGGTATTATGATTTGAAAGTCATTCGTATGGTTATGCAGTTTTGTTACCATTTCTGACTTTTTATTTTAATTTCAACCCTGGCGTAATATTGTACATGTGATTCCTTTATTGACGATGTATACGTATGGTCAACATCTTCGAGTATGTGTCTGGGGAAATAAACAATGTGGATTACTATATTTTCATTATATAGTGTTCATCTTAAAATTGCAAGACGTATGGTTAGTCATTTATTTTCGATCATCATAAAATTCATGAAAATTAAATTCTTTTGTATAGAACAAATATTTGTTGGAGAAAGTTAGCCAACGAATCCTTGCATCAAAACATTACAATGATGTTTGTTGGTCAGACTGTTTCCTATTGGCTTCATATTGACTGAAAACCACCAAAGTGCCGCGTGAGAATCGACCATATATATGTGTGTGTGTGTATATATATATATATATATATATATATATATCGACGGATTCATCTAACATTCCAGAGAAGTAGTATTAAGTTCTTATATAACTTCGCTATTTTATTTCCGCTGCCATTATGTATTCATGAGAATTTAATGTGAATGCAACACCATATAAATACAGCCAAAATACCTTCTCCGGCCTCTGTAATTGCCAAATTTGTACTGATATTATATTTATTATAAATGTTATTATACTCTAATTCGAGTGACAGAACTATCAGAACTATTGCAGCAATAGTAGCAATCTTCGTATGGATACCGACGATGATTAGTTATCATAAACGTGTCAATAAAGATTACCTCATACATATAGGCGCAACGTAGTTGCAAAAGCAATCGCGTAAGTGTTCTACATGTAAAACTTACAATAGACAAGTACAGAACAATTCCATGTTGCCATATACCGTATGACTAAATGTCAACTGCTCAGCTATGAAAGCTCATTTAACATGTAAATATTAATAATAATACTATCAGGAGAATACAACACACACACACACACACACACACACACACACACACACACACACACACACACACACACACACACACACACACACACACACACACACACACACACACAAACACAAACACACACACACACACGCATAAATAGAAAACAAGCATAATGTGATATTCTCTGATACGCCCAGTGTAAGTATTTGTGGATATGCCTCTCAACCTGTTCAGTCAAAAAGCTAATTACGTTCAGGCTAATTTAGCCTTATTAAGAGCCGAAGTTGCATTCGATTTCCTTCGAGAGACTGTACGAATATTTACTGACCCAAGTGTGTCGTTAGTTAACCGCCTGCATACAGCCGCCGGGTATTCACCTATATGGACGAATGGATTGCGGCCACATGGAGTGAAAGCTGTAATTCGGTTGGATATGTGTGTGTGCCCAAGCGTGCGTGTGTGTGATTGTGTGTTTGTGTGTTTGTGGGTTTGTGTGTTTGTGTGCTTGTGTGTTTGTGTGCTTGTGTGCTTGTGTGCTTGTGTGTTTGTGTGTGTGTGCTTGTGTGCTTGTGTGCTTGTATGCTTGTGTGCGTTTGTGTGTCTGTGTGCGTTTGCGTGCGCTTGTGTTTGTGTGTTTGTGTTTTTGTGTTTTTGTGTGTTTGTGTGTTTGTGTGTGTGTGTGAGTGTGTGAGTTTGTATAAGTGTGACACATCCCATAAATATAGGTCCTGCCATGGTGCTTGATTCTGGTGACATTGTTATGGTAAGAGCAGGCTGAACTGTGGACGGCACTGATAACGAAAGAACTGTTAACTATATTAACTGACTTATATTACAACACGTACACACACACGCACACATACACAGAAACACACACTCACACACAAAAGAGAAGTCGACGTCGACGGTATTATGTCCATATGATTTGTTTATGTGCTGGACGCTGCTGCCCAGATACACAATGCAGCATTTTAGTTGGGAACGTTAACGAACAGTGAATGTCGCGTACAAAACACTTGATCTCTGTCATCGTAACTGTTAGCAATTTCAGCGCTGTAGGTGTCGGTATCGTCCATACGTCGTTGTGTTTACTCAGCGTGTTTGTTCATCAAAAATGTCATTATGATATATTTAAAGCAATTGAACATCGTGATGTATGTAGTGGCGTCTAGTCTGTACGTATATAGATAACTGAGGTACATACACACGCATGCACGCACACCTACACGCATGCACACACGCACACACACAAACAAACAAATGCAACATAATATAAATGTGTGTGAGAATGCGTGCGTACGTGCATGTGTGCGTGTGCGTGTTAGTATAGTGTGTGTATGCCTAAAGGCAAAATTCGCAGATCACTTCAGCTATTTTTGCCGCGATAGCCACCGTTATTTTGTTACGGCGATACTGTTTTATGCCGGTGTATTATAGTATCGTGACTCCATAGTAAATTGACCCCCCCCGGTCGAATTACTATGAAATATCATGATCGGGGGATTGAAATGCTATTATAGTATCGTGACCCCCTTGTGGTATTTTTGACCCCCTCTTATTCTAACACCAAGTTTTACCAATATATGTTATAATACAGATTTGCAATAAATACGCTTTTGTTTCACAGTTTGCACGACACTGGGTACCAAATGCTCCCTTTTTTCAGCTGTTTAGACATACGTTGTACTAGCAATTTTCTTATTGATGAAATAGTTCCATAAACATTCATATCATTTTACTACAATTGTCTTCATTGCTAAGATAAGATGTTGTTTATTATCCCCATGGGGAAATTATCTGAGCGGTTGACATTCATAAATAATAGTGCTATATATAAAATATTAATACAATAAAATCGTTTTATATATATATATATATACACACGAAGGAAGTGAATTAAATCACAGTGAGATAGTATATCAAATATTCATACATAATGCCACAAAATTACTTCAATAAATTATTCAACTACGCAATTGCAGTATGTCGAGACTGGAAGCAGCATTACACCCATGTGTAGTCAAACCCTACTGTTAAGTGTAACCGATGTCTCGATACCATATGTGCAACCGGCTTCAACGGAGGGAAGTACAGTCTGTTAGTATACGTTTCAGATAGATCCTTTTTTTAAATTACCACAACAATTTACCCTTGATACCATATTAATTCTACTATCGCTCTTTCTGTGTGTTAGCAGTCCCCTCGATTCATCTTATTTTTGTGTTAACAGTCCCAAAATCGCGATGTAATGTTACCATTGCGATTTATTTCCCACACAATGTGTGTGCGGGAGTGTGTGCGTGCGTCCGTGTGTATGTTTGTTCCTTGTCTAATTTCCACGCCAGTCAATATTTAGATAAAACGATTCGTATATTTTCAATTGTAACATTCCACATTGCCGTAACCCCACCAACTGGGTGACCATGTATTATTCCATGTATTATTACATCCGAGTATTCAAGTAAAATATAAAATCAATCACACACATATCATATTATTATATATAGTTAATTGATTTATTTCAAAAACAATAAACTGATATATGTAGAGAATATTATTGATTAAGAAAATATAACAGCCCATTATTCTATAGCCTTTCCTATATTAAAAAAAATATTATCTCAACTACTAGTTTCGTATTATGTATTTCTGCTAAACGTGTAATTAATAAAGTAGTTTCCCATGGAAGTTTGTGATAATTAATTTATTAGGGTCGAAACATAAAACATAAACCAAGGCACCGAAACAACGGTACCACTTCGGCGACGATACCACTTCAGCAAATTTGTTTTTAATACGCCGCCAATGCGACCAAATTATCCCGCTGAAGCGACCAAATTTGTCCGCCTAGCCGAAGAGGTAACGCATTTGAAGCGTCTTATTTGCAAAAGCAAACTACAAAAAAGCGAATCGTTGCTGATGTTGAAAACCACGTGTCGATCGACACGCACTTCCATCGTAAGTAGAAATGGAGGTCGAGGAATATCAGTTGATTAAGAAGTTCCTGTCATGTTCAGCGGGGTTCCGAAAATGGCCTCCGTCAGGCAACACCAAGGTCAAGAAGACGACCTTTCGTCGAAAGTACGCCATGTTTTTCTCTGTATGAATGTTATGGATAATCTAGTTCAGTTTCTTAGGTACGTTTCTTGTGTTGACATTTAACGAGTCTAGTTATAGAATGTATTTGTTTTTATTTTAATGGCAGTCTTATCGTGGGGTATAAGGCCCATATACGTGGCAAAACGCCCTGAGGTAGACGTTTGCAATATTATTATTTCTCTATTTTTATATTATCATAATATTTTGTAGGAAAGAACAGATTATCTAATTTAAATAAAGGGGTCATCTCAAATCGTAAAACAAGTGATTGATTTTGTTTTTAGATAGCTCCTTCATTTTATTATTTCTTTTGACGAGACCTTAAATGTTGTGTATGCGTGCTTATAGTGAAGTGTTGCTGTTATTGCTGGTTCGTGTGATGTATGCCAACGACAGAATCCTCTGCATAAGACACCAGCCGAGCTAAACCCCGTGCCGGTCCCAGACACGGCGTTCAAACAGTTTGGGATGGATCTCGTCGGTCCATTGCAAGAAACAAAGAAAGAAAAAAGTACATCGTTGCTTTGACTGATTACCTTACTAATGACCAGAGACTCGCGCCATCCCATCTAAGCATGCGGCACACACTGTTGACTTCATCATCGACAACATCTGCCAATATGTAGTTATGGATACAATCACTAATGACCAGGGTCGTAAGTTTTGTAACGAGATCAACGATACAATCTGTAACCGGCTCGCCATTACAACATTACAACGGCGTATAACCCGAAAGCAAATGGTCTCACTGAAAGGTACAACCAGACGCTTGCCATCTGTCAGGTCAAGTTCTGCAATGAAGGCCAGAACGAATGAGACCAGCACATAGCCCCAGTGATCTTGGCATACAGAATGTCCATCCAAAAGTCGACAAAAGAGACGCCATTTTATCTGCTTTCGGAAAGAAATCGAGACCCCCAATAGAGGTGGATTTCCTTGTGGAAGAAGCCGACGACGTCTCTGGAACTGTGGACCAGCTGCTTGCAAACCGAATCGAAGCCTTACTGCCATTGATGACCTACCAGACGAAGGCAAAGGTGAATATCCAGATAGCGCAAAAGAAACAAAAGGAGTACTTCGACAGCAGATTTAAGGCCCCTGCATACATCACCGGAGACGAAGTGCTTCTCAAAAACAGTCAGAGGGATCACAGAATGGGAGGTAAACTGGAATTGAGATGGACGGGTCGGTTTCCAATTGAAGAGATTCATGCAAAAGGTAAACTGTGTGAGAATCAAGCCATACCAACCACCAATCAGCAACGACAGCAATGATTGTGTCGAAACCAGAGAAGAACACAAGGGAACTGCGACGTTTAGTCAGATTGATGGGGAGTGGCAAGAGCAACGTGCGCATGTACTTGCTGGCATGCCAGTCTACAGCCACATTCACATTGGACCAGAGAGGGAGATCGACATTAATCAGCCATCTCCAAAGACCGTACTTATGCGAGACGGAAATTGTCTTTTTCGAAGTATTAACTATGTCCTGTCCGGTGCACAGGTGTTTCACAAAGACCTGCTTGTGACGCACATGGAGGAGGGCAAGTCAACCATAATATACACAATCGCTAGAAATACCGATTATGCAACGAAATTCAATATGGCGAGCTTGGAGTGTACGGAACAAATGTCGAGATATTTGCTTTTGCAAGTATCCTACCACGAAGATCTATGTTCTCTCACGGTACGGGAGGAACAAGAATGACGCTGTGGAATACAAATGGCAGTGCTATGGCCCACATCCACAGCTCTCAACAGCATTCACATTGTCAGCAAAGGCAATTTACATCAGTCCATCAACAAACACGTCGAACCAGTAGTGTGCATGGAATAAGTGTTCTAGTTGAATATTAGAATGTGTTCAGAGTGATCAGATCATCAACAAACACCACAATGTAGAATATAGTTGTGTTGTACTGTGTAGAACACTAGTGTGTTAACCTTGTTGCACTTGCACAGAGCTTGTGTTGATATAATACGAATATGAGTTAAAAAGAGCTTGACTATAATCGTTTGTGTGTAGATATGTACACCAAAATATACAACAATAGAAAAGTTGCATTGTGGTAATTTGTGCGCGTATGCTTAGAATGGTTTTGATGACAATTCTGGATTATTTATTTGAATCTTAATGTTTAATTTTCTGCATTGTAGTATATGTTTTATGAGCGGTAGTGGTGGTATTGTTACGTTATTGCTTCGAAAACAGTTGATTATTATATGTCAGCATGTTTATTTGCACTTTTTAAACTTTATGTTCTGGTTTGAAAATCATCCCAAATGTACTAAGCTTCTTGTGCTACACATGCCTACAGCTTATGTTGATAGAGTGCAATCAATCAATTAAGAGCTAAACAATAGTTGACGTTAATTTGGTTTAATATGTTTTGTATATTGCATTTTAATAATACATTTTTGTAGCGAAAAAAGATAAGCCATAACATTGTCGCAGGCAAGGTTCCCGGACTTGTAATAATGAGTGGCTTACACACACTTAATAATTATCCATACTTGATATAGATTATCTTGTTATGGTTATCACATGATATCACATGATCCCAATCGACTGCTCAAGTCTTAGAAAGGTCATCTGTAGTATCATAACAGTGTGGTTCCCACCCTGTCCATTTAACAATATTTGCGAAATATTATAACTTTTTTATGCAGTCCTACAGGGGAATGTCCGGAGAGAGTGTATTACTGGGACATGCCTGGGTGGTACAGAAGCCTCAAGTTTGAAGAACAATTTGGTCTAATGAACAACTAGAACGGCGAAAAGAAGGGTGACGAATGAGCTGAAAGAAGAGGTTACGATGCTATATGACTGAGGGGGGAGAATAGTGAAAGGCAGGATGGTAATGTGGATGGTCAGGTGATGTGGATCTACTAAAACTGGATGACATCTTTACTTGTCAATGTTTAACTTTTTTTCAAAAATTTGTACATAGACGCGTTCCTATATTTTTCCAATGGCTATTTTTACAAAATGCTACTTATCATGATTATCCTACAAGACAAAATCATCAAATTATTATCCCACACAGTCATACTTCGAGACCCGGAAAACGTATTACATACCACCTACTAGTTTTATTTAGAAAAATTCCACCCTGCATTTCAGACAAAATGTACACACATAGTTTCTGCAGCTTCTCTAAATACACTAGAAAGTACTTACTGACATTTTACAAAGACAATTGCACGGACAGAAACGCTACATATGCAGTTAGCCTACCAACATATATCATATACTCTTTTTATTTATTAAAGCAGCTTGTAGCTTTAACTTAATATATGGATGTACACCACAATGTGAGTAAAAAAAAAATTGTCTTGTAAAAATTACCAGTGGGTATCTTTCAAGTTCAGCGGCACATTTCAAAGCCTTAGTGAGAGTCTCCCGACAGTTTTTTTTAATGAAAATATTCTTACATGTTTTGTATTAATTTGTATTATATCTGTCCAATAAAGATGTTCCTTCCTTCCTTCCTTCCTTGATATATATATATATATATATATATATATATATATATATATATATATATATATATATATATATATTTGTATATATATAAATATTATATATATATATATATAGCATCGGCAAAACTATCCTTTGTGAGAGATAGGATATACAACCTCCAAATATATACCAAGTATAGCAAAGTAAACTAAAGGGCAGCTTCTATCCCGAGAGACAATGCTTGTGTGGGATTGAATACACACACACACACGCACACACACACACACACACACACACACACACACACACACACACACACACACACACACACACACACACACACACACACACATATATATATATAGATAGATAGATAGATAGATAGATAGATAGATAGATAGATAGATAGATAGGTAGGTCACATGGTCTGCCAACATTGTGGTTTGTCTACACCTGACTCTCGATATTAACCTGCGGGAAAGAAAAGAACAAAAATGTTGTGGTTAGACCGACAGAACTAAGCCAATTGGAAGAAATGTGTACTCGGAGTTGGGACTGTACTTTTAAAATCGGATCTTAACGTGAGTTTATGGAACATTTTATATGATTGTGGTCAGACTACATTTTATCGCCCAGTATTGACTGGGTTCTACCTGTAATATTGCATAAGACTGCCGTGCTACGGCTTTGTTCTTCGGACCGTGAACGGACAGGTCACGCTCAAGCGCCCGTCAGCATGACAACCATTATGATTCGAACAATGCAAGTGATCACATTGCCAACTGCAGATCCTCGGTCCGTGGTCAGTGTGCTGCCGAAGTTCAGACAGACGACCAAACTCACATCGTATGCAATGGTATACTTGCAATGGTACATATACGCTGGTAAAGTTGTGCGTAGACCACTTCACTTCCAGCGAGATCGTAGTAGCCAAGCAGACCCTATACGAATGCGAAGTCGTCAAGAATTTTGCTCTGCGTCAGGGCCGGCGCCGGCAAGGGCATCATAAAGAGAAAAACAACATTGAAGATATACTGATGGCGCTACACAAGTCGCCTAGGGGACTGCCAGTGTTTGCGGTTACTGATTTGTTCACCTCAATACACGAGGGGAACTTCCGGTGGTGAATTGGTTTGAATTTGGTGCAGCAAACTTGCGAAAATATAAGGATATTTGATCAAGAGAAGTGATATTATTGAGTGTATAGCATACATAACGTAATTATAGATATATATTAAGCAATATTTGTTGTTAAAAGTTTGCTAGAGGGAGTAATCTAGGGTAGATTAAAAGTAGGCGATTTGCGAGCGATAATTGGGGACTTTATACTTAATGTAATCGGAACGTTGTCGTGAACGACAATAGAATAGCGTTATTTGAGATAATCGATGTAGTTAGATGAGTAATTAAAACTTGAAATAACAACCTTTTAAAGTGTATATTAGTACACAGGAAACAGTCTTTGTAAAGACTACCGTGTATCTAAGCCTAACTTGAATACATTGTCATCGACATCGTAACTAGGTAAGGCACGGTGTGTCACTGTGTGTTAACAAATATAACTAACTATAACCTAAACAATCTGGTGTAAATTGTACACAGAAAAGTTTTTTCAAAGACTATATAAAACTATTTTGAACATAAATAAATTATGATATGGCACCTTGCAAGCGGCAACTCAGGGCAAAACGACACTTAATTTGCAACGACTGCCAGAGCTGGGTGGATTTTGCGTTGTCTGGCTGTCCGAAATCATGGGCAGAGACCAAAGATGACGGATTCACCTTTCGGTGTATGGGGTGTTTGAGGGTGGAATGTCTGATGAAGGAGGTGTGTAAGTTGACGGATATAGTAAAGGAGATGGAGGTGAGACTCAACATAGAAATAGATGGAGCAGAGAGGGATGACGCGGAGAGAGTTGAGAATTCTACAACACAGAAGGAGCAGAGTTGTGACACGGAGACTGAAGAAAGGAGACTGAGAGAAGGGAAGGTGACCGGTGTGAAGCAACAAGAAAGACAGAGGGACGGAGGAAAAGTGTTCGGCAGAGGAAAAGAAAACGGGTCAATGGGGATAGATCAACAGGTAATCAGACTGTAGAGAACAAGGAGAGACGCGACAGCGAAGCAGGTGGTGAAGAGGTAGATACCACAGAGGCAGTTGGTAAGACTGTGAGACAGAAGACTGATGGAAGAAGACAGAGTGTTCAGCAAAAAACAGAACACATGACAGGCGTGAAGGTGACAGGGGAGAAAGTTACCGTAGTGAAGGAGGTAGCCGGGGAAAAGGGACGGGAGAGGAGAGAAGAAAATGTGATGGGAGGAAAGAAGAAGGGACGAAAGGAAGTGAGAGTAAATGTGCTAGAAGAGAAGATGACAGGAGGAAAGGGGACAAGAGAAAACGCGACAGGAAAGAAGGGAATGGAAGAGAATGTGACAGGAGAGAAGACGACAAGAGGAAAAGACAACAACCAGACATATGCAAACCGGAGGAGCTACTCCGAGGCAGTGATTGAGGGGGCAAGGAGAAAAGAGAGAGAGTTTAAGGGCGATTCAATTCTGAGAAAAACAGACAAGACTATATCCGAGGGGAAGGACGTTGTTGTATGTCTACCGGGGGCTAGGATAGAGCATGTGACCGAAAGGGTAGAGAAGGTATTGGGGCATGGCAAGGGAGGATCTATACTAGTACACGTAGGGACAAACAATGCAGACAAGGAGGGAACAACAGGGATAGTTCAGAAGTACAGACATCTAGTGAGGAAGCTAAAGAAGACAAGAGTGGAACAGGTTGTTCTCTCAGGAATTTTGCCAGTAATGGGAGGAAGGGGGGCAGCATACACAAAAAGTAAGAGGATGGCGATCAACGCATTAGTTGAGCAGATGTGTGAAGAAGAGGGCGTGGGAGTCATATATTTATGGGGGTACTTTGTTAGGAGAGAAGATATGTACATGAGAGATGGCCTCCATCTAAGTGGAAAGGGGGCAGCAGTATTCTCAGAGAATCTGCTGCGATCTGTTGACAGTGGGACAGGTTGCATCTATTTAAACTAAATTCGCAGGGGGGACTCGCAGAGAAGCCTGAAACTGGAGGCATAGATAAAGACAGCACAAATAAATCAGCAAATAACAGTCTGGAAAACGTTTCTGAAGCTGGATATAAATGTGTTTGTTGAAATGCAAGGAGTATAGTAAACAAAAGAAATGATCTAAACATTATGGTAGAAGATATTGACCCTCACATAATAGGTATAACCGAATCATGGGCAACCACCGATATATCAGATGCCGAATTGGGACTGACAGGATATGTAATGTTTAGGAAGAAGGGGAGGTGGAGTTATTTTATATATTAAAGAATCTATTCAGGCTTATGAAACGAAATTAGACAAAGAAGCAGATTGCGAAGAAGATGTTTGGTGTAACATAGTTACACGAAACTCAACGTTAACGGTTGGATTAGTTTATCGAAGTCCAAACATAAGCATAAAAGAGAACGAAAAAAAAACGCTATAAGGGAAGTGAGCAAACGGGACTGTATTATTATGGGGGATTTTAACCAAGGGCATATAAAATGGAAATAGTACAGAGTATGGGTAGTGAGGACCACACGTTTTTAGTTTTAGTACAAGATAGTTTCCTTTCTCAACATGTGCTAGAACCAACCAGGGGAGAGAATGTGTTAGACATAGTTTTGTCCTCACAGAATGGATTAGTTGACAATGTCATGATATGTGAGCCACTGGGGAATAGTGATCACAACCAGATACATTTTACCATCAAAGTAAAATCAGAAAGGAATAGTAAAAAGCAGTACAGGAGAAATTTCCACAAAGGAAAATATAAGGACATCAGGAAATATTTAGCAAAGATAGACTGGAATAACACACTGAAGAATTAGACAGCAACAGAATGCTGGAATATCTTAAAGAGTGAAATTGAATGCATCATCGTAAAATTTGTTCCCTTAAAAAAACACGGGAAACGGTCCAAAAAGAAACACTTATCGAAAGAAGCCATTAGAAAAATTAAGTATAAACAAATGAAGTGGAAGTCATATAGACGTACTGGAAATGACGAAGACTACAACATTTATAAAGAAGCACTAAAACAAGCTACAGCTGAAATTAGAAATTCAAAGAAAAGCTATGAACATAAATTAGCTTGTAATATAAAACATGACAGCAAGAGTTTTTATGCCTATGTTCGAAGCAAACAGAAAGTTCAGGATAAGGTCGGTCCTCTAGAAGATAGTGCTGAAAATATAATATCAGAAGGATTCTTAATGGCAGAAGACCTGAATGAGTATTTTAGTTCAGTGTTTACCAGAGAAGACACTAGTTCACTGCCAGTACCAGAGGCTAAGTTCAAGGGGGCAGAATCAGACTATTTAAGACAGTTAATTGTAACCCCAGAAATGGTAGCTAAGAAAATTAGGGCTATGAAGGATAATAAATCACCTGGAGTGGATAGTATTTCACCCAAACTACTATTGGAAATTGTAGAACAAATTAGCATACCGCTTGCAACTGTTTTCAACTTGTCATTAGAAGAGGGAGTGGTTCCTTTAGAATGGAAAGAAGCAAATATTATACCGTTATTTAAAAAAGGTTCGAGAAACAAGTCGGAGAACTATAGACCAGTGAGTTTAATATCAGTGATTTATAAATTATTAGAAAGACTAATTAAAGATCACATGGTGGATTTTCATGTTAAACATCACTTGATAAACCCATCTCAACATGGGTTTCTAAAAGCGAGGTCATGCTTAACAAATATGTTATGTTTTTTTGGAAGATATCACTAAATGGGTAGATGATGGATCACCAGTAGATATCATCTACTTAAATTTTCAAAAAGCTTTCGACAAAGTGCCTCCTCAAAGATTACTGCTTAAACTAAAGGCCCATGGCATAGGATATGGTATAATTAACTGGATAGAAAAAATGGCTGATTGACAGAAGACAACGGGTAGTTGTTGGTGTTGAGGCTTCAAACAAACTGGAAATCAGTTTTGAGTGGGGTTCCACAGGGAACAGTACTGGGAGCTATATTATTCTTAATATATATAAACGATTTGGACGATGATATAGCTAGCAAGGTGTTGAAATTTGCAGATGATACAAAAGTATTTAGAAGGATTAAAAGTGATGGAGATAGACAGCATTTACAAGTTGATCTTGACAGGTTGATCAAATTGTCTGAAAAGTGGCAAATGTTGTTAAATTTTGGGAAATGTAAATGCCTTCACACAGGCCATGGGAACGAATATGTAGAATATACAATGGGGGGAACTTTACTAAGTACTACTGTAAAAGAAAAAGACCTAGGGCTGACAATTAGTGCTGACATGAAGGTTTCAGAGCAGTGTGGAATTGCAGCTTCAAAAGGAAATCAAATCCTTGGATTGATTAGGCGAACTATAGCATATAAAGAAAAAGAACTAATAATACCGCTGTACAAAACAATAGTTAGGCCTCATTTAGAAAATTGTATACAAGCGTGCAGCCCATACCGCAAGAATGACATAGATATGCTAGAAAGAGTACAGAGGAGAGCGACAAAAATGATACCAAAACTGAGGGATCTCAGTTATAAAAAACGCCTAAAAGAATGTTGTTTAACAACACTAGAGACCAGGAGATTGAGAGGAGATCAGATAGAAGTGTTTAAAATATTGAATGGTTATGAAAATATTAATAGAAATATGTTTTTTTTCAGTTAAGAAAGATAGAAAGACTAGAGGACATGAAGTTACATTAGTAAAGGAGCAGTGTAGATTAGACGTAAGAAAGTTCTCATTTTAACAAAGGACTGTGAATGAATGGAACAGATTATCTGATGATTGTGTGGGTGCTAGTAGTGTGAATATGTTTTAAAATAAAATCGACACATACCTCAGAAGGGCTGGATATATGTAAATAAAAGGGTTGGACTCTCGATAAGCCAAAGTGCTTCCTTGTCCACCTGCCATCTAGAGTTAATTTTCTGGATGGCAATCTTGTTAAATCTTGTTAAAAACCTTGTCGCCGCTCGACGTCAACAACATCGACTTCGTTCACATTATTTCCGAGTTTCGTGCGATGCGGGCAGAAATGGCGGATCTGCGGCGTGAAATGACAGCCGTCAAATCGTGGGAACCTGACCCGCTGAAATGGCCTCCGCGTAAGCCTGAGCTCACGACAGATGAACGACAGACGCTTCGGGTGAATCTGCCGCCGATCAGCGCAGTCACCACAGCCGAACCGAGCCACACGTCGGCCGACGTAACCGTGAGTAACATTCGAGCTGCGTCCACTCTTCAGCGTAGCCCTGCGATTGATAACAAAACACTTCTACCAGCTGCGAACGCTATCGGGAGCCGTGCGCCGGGTGTCGCGAAACAATCATTGATGATGGCTTTAAGCTGGTGTCTGGCAAAAAAGGCGCAATAACGGCACCCGGAAATGCGGCATCCAGCTCAAAGTAAAGGATGGACGATTCCTGACAGCCTTTATCTCACGACTGGATCCTACGGTCACTGTTGTTGACATGTATTTATATGTGAAGTTTGTGCATAAGCTCGAAGCCAAATGTGTGAAACTAAAAACTAAGCATGAGAGTTATGCTTCATTCAAGGTTGATGTTATGTGCAATGACGTGTCTAAGTTTTATGACCCGGACAACTGGTCATCTGGTGTATACTTGAGGAAATTCTTTAACACCAAGAAATAAGTTATGGAAATTAACATCACATCTTTTAATTGTAAAGGATTTAAAGGTTTTATGCCCTTCTTAAATGATTTGTTAATGGAATGTGATATGCTGTGCCTACAAGAGCTTATGCTCACTGAACAAGTTTGCCATATACTAAACACCTGTCACGAAGGTTATGTGGGTTAGGTGTTTCTATTGTAGATGCATCTTGTGGTATTTTAACTAGTAGGCCGTATGGTGGAATAGGTTTTTTATGGAAACTTTCCCTTGATCAATACATCACCATTCTTGACCAATGCTATGATTGGCTATGCGGCATAAGAATTTGTTGGGGTAACAAGGAGTATTATCTACTAAACGTATATTTACCTTATGGATGCGAGGAAAACGCGGACAGGTTCATTGATTATATGTCTAAAACTGCTGTATATGTTAATTCTATTAATAGCTCATGTATCACTATTGTTGGTGTTTTGGGGAATATCTTACTTGATTTCTGCAAAGAATTTACTCTGGCTATATGTGATCAAGATACTCTCCCGATAGACACATATACATGTTCTGCCTGGGGAACTACATCATGGCTACACCATATCATATGTACCGCTGATGCGAAGGATTGCCTATCTAACATGTCCATACTTTATGACATTATTTATTCTGATCACCACCCGATATCGTTCAGCATAGACAGTGCTATTGTACCAGAATGCGTTAGTGGTAGTGTCAATACTAATGAAATTAAGCAAGGCATACACTGGGACAGATTACACCCACAAGATATTGACGCATATAGAGAATGCGCGAACGTTGCATTGAGCAAACTGAATGTTCCACCGGGTGTTAGATGCACTGATCCCAATTGTCATAACTGTAATCATCATGATGATCTCGATGACTTTTACAATTCTATCGTGATTATTTTGAAGAGGTGTGGTCACACACTTCGGTTAAATTGCAAAGGTGCTTATAAGTATAATGCTGTACCAGGTTGGAACGAGCGAGTGAAAGAGCTTCATTGTGCAGGCCGTGATGCTTACCGTATATGGAAAGAGACGGGTAAACCTAGACAAGGTGACATTTTTAATGTTATGAAATTATCCAGAATGAAATTCAAGCAGCGATCAGAAAATGTAAAAGGGAGAAAGAAACTATCATTGTTGATAACGTTGCAGAACAATTGTGTCACAAAGATCACCGCAAATTCTGGAAAGAAATTAAGCACTGTACGAACAGAAACGTAAAACTTCCGGCAAACATTGATAATATACACGGTGCTGTAAACATTGGGTCAATGTGGAAGCATCATTACGAAAATTTATTTAATGATGTGGAGGATAGCCGATGTGATAAAGTTTGTTATGATTGTTCTACTGGCAATAAAGGAATGACTGTTGGTGCAGTTGAACTGATGGATATTATTAATCGATTCTCAAAAAATAAGTCACCAGGTCTGGACGGTATCAATGCAGAACATATTAAGTTCGCTGATTCTCAACTCGCTGTGCTTTTGTCAATCCTTGTGTCTTCCATTCTTGTGCATGGTTATTTACCAAAAGAAATGTCACAGTCTGTTATTGTACCAATTATTAAAGACAAGAATAGACGAGTAAACGACAACGGTAATTATAGGTCAATATGTCCATCGAACATATTTTCGACGATAATAGACAATTAGATAGATAATTGTTCTTTTTAACAGAATGGAAATGTACTTGGAAACCACTCCTAATCAAGTTGGCTTTAAGCCTACACATGGAACGGAGTTATGCGTGTTTGCATTTAAGGAATTATTAAGGTTCTACACTGAACATGGTTCAGCTATGCATGTCGCGTTTTTAGATGCATCAAAGGCGTTTGATCGTGTCAACCGATATAAACTTTTAACGAAACTAGAACAACGAAATGTACCGAAATATATCTTAAGAGTACTCAGCAACGAATTCAATAATCAATGTGTATGCATGCGATGGGGACATACCTACTCGGACTTCTTCTCGGTAGGCAATGGTGATAAGCAAGGTGGGAAGTTATCTCCATTACTTTTTAACATTTATATGGATAATCTGAGTATACAACTGCACAAAAAACAAATCGGTTGTAGTCTTGGTAGCATGGTTGTTAATCACCTTATATACGCCGTGTGTTACCCATATGGATGTCAGCATGGCGTGCAATACAGTGCGGGTAAATCCCTGGTCATGTATTTTGAATCTAGAATGTCAAATCTTTCTGAAGAAACGACATTAGGAGGAAAGAAGTTAAACTTTGCCACCTCTTGTAACTATCTTAGACATGTAATTCCTAATAACTTATCTGATGAGTCTGATATGCAAGCCAAAGTGAGTATATTGTATGCCAAGAATATGTTAGTCAAAAATTCCACTTTTGTTCAACTGCAGTAAAAAAATAAGCTATTTACACGCACGCTCGCAGGTGTACATAGGTCTATACATACCTACATGCACAATCAAGCAGGCTCGCACTCGCCAACACATTTCTACACTAGCTACACACGACCTGTGACATTGTTCACCTCATTGTATCTTATTATCTCTTTCTTTCTATCTCTCTGTATCTCCGCTGTTTATTGTTGCGCATTTAGGATTTGCAGCTGTACATTATAGTTGTAATACTCATGTGACCCATCTTAACGAAATGAGTCGGATGTCGGCAAATCTGATTTTCCGTAAATGCCGTTTATGTGAACAAATCGCGAATCCATCGATTTTTAGATTTCCCCTGAAAATTAATCTTTGGTATTCGTTTTATCGATTGCTATTCTAGCTACCCTCTAATTAACTCTGTTTTGTGTATTTTAAAGCGATTTTTGTAGAACTGTGCGAAGTGTTCCGCTCGATTTCCTTAAAATAACGCTGAAAATGCCAGTAATTGCGCGCGTTCGCAACTGCTAATTTTGGGACGCTCCTAACATATGGGATATCACCACGAAGCTTGACGCGTCATCTTCCTATATATGAGCATAAACATGCTAATAACTACAGTCTGTGACCTCCAGAGAGCTTGGAAGACGCCCCCTGTATACGCCAGCTGTGTAAACAATTTGGATCACGTGGTAGTAACAGCAACTGCGTGACCATGGAAACTGTTCTCATTGGTTCAGTGATGGGTCATTTACATAATCTGTAAACACACGCATGCGCACAATGTATTCTACCGCGTCACTGCTGACCCAGATAACGATTAAGAAGACGTGAAGAACGGCGTTTAACGTGGCGAAGCTGATAAATTCGGATGGAACTGATCGCGCACAGATTGACAGTTTGATCGAGGAGTATTTTTTGGAAGACTTAACGGATGGAAGCGAGCCTGACGAGCACAGAATTTTAGCTAGATCTGTCCACGGTAACTAAGGTACATTTCATGAAACATAACGAATATTTTGCATCAACTTTGACGGCCGTTTTCTGGGTTTGAAGGTTTCTACCCCACATGTGTTTGTTAAGCCATAACTTCAGTTAGAATGACGATATATTCTTACATGATACACCACGTGAAAGCAGAGATTCTGCTCTTTCCAACGCAATAACTCAATATTAAAAATTTCCGACATGCGACTCATTTCGTTTAGATTATAACAATAAAATTCCACCCGGTTATTTAAAACAAATATGCCTTTTATTAAATTAAAACACTTTTGACATTTTCATTAACAGTAAATTACTTAGTTTCCTTAAAAATGACTTACATATTAACCAAAAAGCAATAGTCCGATTTATGTTTATGGTATTAGTTATTCGAGTTAATTGCAACACAGAAGCGCCGTTTGTTGGTAATTGGCGTCAGTGTTGTTTACAACAAACAGTCGTCCATGCAGATGTATTCCTGTAGAGCGCAGAATTCATGACAGTGTGCCCGGTTCTCATGTGACGGGTCGGTGTCACAAGATCGCTGACAATCCGCGGAGTTCAGCCTACACCCATGCATTCTGATTCGGTGTCGTCTGAAACATGCGAAACATGTCACAATACTATTACCAGGCTATTGCCTTTAACCGATATAACTGGTACTTGTGGTTGAACTAAAAGTCTATAGTTTAGGTCCATGTTGACACTCTCACATTCATTCCCAAACTAATACGTACCGGCGCGCACACACGTACACGCAAACACGCGCACACACCCACGCACACATACACACCCGCACAGACATACACTGACACACATACATTCGATATATATATATATATATATATATATACATATATATATATATATACATATGTATATATATGTATATATATATATATAAATGCAAATATATATATATATATCCTGACGAATGGGCAGCCCAGAGTCTCTCGTTTTCTTGCCCAGGCTTGCGACCTGGAGAGGACACCCCAGCCTCACTTTGCCTGCCAGCCACAGCAAACGCTGCCGATGTTTCAGAAACTGACAACAGGGCATATCATCATCGTCTCACGAGACGACGCTCTGCCTACTAATATACTATTATGTCGTATATAGTAAAGTAGAGTAGGGGACAGCTTCTGTCTCGAGACAAAGCTTGTTATAGCTGCATCAGGTATGTTGACTTGAATTAGAGTCTTTGGGAGGCGGTCACTGGGCGTACGCTGTATGTGTCCAAGCCTTCGTAGGCGTCTGTGTTTGATAATATTGCTTAGTGGCGTTGACTTGCAGCGCTGCAGGATATCGAGATTAGTAATTTTATTCTGCCATTTTACGCCAAGGATTGTTCGCAGGCAACGAAGATGAAAACTGTCCATTCTTGTTGTCGGTACGTTGTCCATGTCTCTGAACCATACAATAAAATGCTGACAACACAAGCATGGTACACTTTCCGCTTGGTGTGCAATGTTAGGCTCTTGTTGGACAGACACTATTCGTGAGTATTCCAAAGGATGTCGCTGCTTTGCGAAGACTTGTGTTAAATTCTTTGTCATGTGTAAAGTTTTTCGACTTTATAGAGCCTAAGAAGGAGAAAGTCTCCCTAGTTTCGATGGGTTCATATGTGTTAACGGTGATTTTGGTTTCTTGATTCTCATGGCTCATGGTGACAGTATTCTTGACGTTGATTGTGAGGCCAAAAGCTGAGCAAGTATTTGCGAAGCTGTTCAAGATTAATTGTAACTGTTCCTAAGAATGGGAACAGCAGAAGGCAGCATCATCAGCATAGAGGGCCTCGTACACGTGAAGTGCTGTTGTTTGTGTCTTGGCCTTCAAGCGTGACGTTGAATAGATGTTTGCGTCAAGCCTGGTCCTCAGACCCACTCCAGGAAGAGCAATGTCGACATTTTGCACAGCTTCTTTGAGTAGAATGGAGAAAAATATTCCAAAAAGCGTTGGAGCCAGAACACATCCCTGCTTAACAACATTTTTGATGGTGATGGACTCAGATGTCGATCCGTCAACTTGTCGTACACAGAAGATCATATCTACAGTTCCTCTGCCATAGTGGAAACCGCACTGTGAATCAGGGTACACCCGTTCTGCCAAGGTTTGTAGACGTGTGAGGATGATACGTGCAAATATTTTTTCTACAACTCCGAACAAATATATTGTTCTGTAGTTATAACCATCGCCTCTGTCACCCTTGTTTTTGTACGGTGTGATTATATTTCAAACCCTCATTTCTTGTGGAATTGTGCGTTACCGGCAGCACTTCAGAAGAATGTTGTAGAGTGGTGTTAACAATGCCTGACTGCCAACCTTAATATCAGCTCTGCGGGCATTGCAACTCGACCAGAGGTTTTATTATTTGACGGCCTGGCAACAACTGCCTCCATCTCGATATCAAGTTCTTCCATAATCTCCATAGAAGGGACTTTGTCTATTGTAGACATATAATAGTCCATGTGTCTTTTAATGAACCTATAAATGTTCTATCCTATGATCTGTTTTGTTAATTTGTATTCATGTGGGGTCCTAGAACGAATTTAGCTTGGTTGCCCAAACAGCAACTTTTGGCAACTCTGGTAATTTGCATAAATCCAAGATGGCGACTTGTCGATGTCTTGAAAAATTAACTGTAGAACCACTTGTCCTAGAATGATGTATGATATCTCTTTTAAGGGGTGTTGGGGTGCGTAGAATCCATTTCTGATGTTATTTTTTCAGTTTAAGGTCATGATCAGATGCTGAAGGTCAGGTGAAGGTCAAATTTGACCTCTCGGTGGACAATGAATGGAAACTTCTACTAAATTATATTTTAGTTTATTCATGCACATAAATGGATAATCTTACAATATTTGATACATTTTTTTCGTGAGATAAAACAGTAATCATGCATATTTGAAACACATAGTCACATCTGTTACACGTAGTGCATAGTACAAATATTAATATGAACATTGGCATTCATATTTCTTTGTGAGGGAAATTCTTGCATTAAGTAAACTTGTACGAAAGTCATTGTAGGAATGTTACAAAGATTGATATTAGTAACTATAGATAAAAAACAGTTTTACACAATGCTATGCTATAAGCGTAAGGTTTACGCTATCTTAATAAATGCAGTTATCGCCTAATAATCTTCACCTTTTATCTACTCCTACTTATCATCCAAGTAATCAGGATCAGCAAGACCATCCTTAACGTCCTCCTGCTGAAATGAATGTGGCTGATTCGATTGTGCTTGGAAAAAGGATGGAGAGCAAGGGCAGGCCTGTCATCGATCTTGAGACCATTTTTCTCCGGCTCTTGGTGATTGGTCAGCGACGGCAGATGGAGCTTGGGCCTCTGTTCAACTACGAGTTGTGTGCAATGCCTCCATCGCTCATGGATGAGCATGGTTGTTTCCGCAAAGCCAACAAATCGGGGTTGGTCAAGCGTCTGGATGTGCAGGAGATCTCATCAACTGGTGCGAAAATTTTCATCGTGGATGTTTAGCAGCTCTTCTACCGTATCGTGTGGCCACACGGCGGCAGTCTCTCAGATATGATCGCATCCATCCAGGGTCGCTTGAGTCACTATTCAGATGGTACTGAGAAAATCATTGTCTTCGACACGTACTAATATGTATCTGCCAAGGATCACGAGAGAACACGGCGGGCTGGTGAAGTTACCCTCATCTAAGAGCTCTCCATCACCAGTCCTCTGCCCAAAAGAGATGCAATCCAGAAGAACAAGACCAACAAGCGGAGCCTGGGGAGCGTGTTGTCTACCTTCAGTGCAGGAGAGAACGTGACAATGGAGACTCATGACGATGGTGCGTTTGGTCATGATGAGGCGGCCATCACCACGATCTCCAATGTCATTTAGGCTAATAACTTTGGCAAAAGCGTGATCCGTGTACTTAGCGACGACACAGGCGTGTTTGTCCTAGTGGTTTGGGGTGTTTCGGGAGGAGCGGGAGTGCAAGGTGCAGAAGGAGCGGTGGGATATCAACGCCATCTGGGCTGACCTGGGGCCACAGTGTTTGCAGGGGGTTGGCATGCACACCATCAGCGGGTGCGACATGACCTCATATCCGTATGCCAAAGGCAAGATCAACGCACTAAACATCTTGCTCACTGGGGACTTCCCAGGTTTGATTGATGTGCTGGGGGATGTGGGCGGCACGCAGGCGGATCTGATGGAGACGGCGAAAACATTCTTCATCGTTCTGTATGGTCAGCCACCGGGGACATCCATGGAGTCTGCCCGATTCGCACTTTTCACCAAGAAGAAGAAAAGTCCCAACGTCAAGGTCCTGCCTCCAACGTCAACCAACCTGTTCCTGCACGTGTTGCAGGTGCATCTGCTGTGGAAAGCGGCAGACCAACAAGCCCCACCCGATGTGTGAGATATTAGGGATAGCGTTCCCTCTTCTGTTATTGCTCTGGATGATCTAGGTCCACCACACCTGGGTGATGTAATTCATTGTGAGAGTACGGATGTTTATGGCTGCGACAAAGAACACCTTTCGTCCACGTCATACTGCAACTGTTCTGGCGAAGAGGGCTGCTGTAATCCGTACACAAAGACAGAAGAGGCTCAGGCTGGATACGAGGAGGGTGTCGAGATGGTGGATGCTGAGGAGGAGGATTTTTAGGATGATGGTGTAGAGGATGTGGATGTAGATGAAGAGGGTGAAGGCCACGGGTATGTTATGGATGGTCTTGCATATCCTGATTACCTGGGTGATGAGTGGGAGTAGATAAAAGGTGAAGATTATTAGGCGATATATGTAGTTACTAAGATAGCGTTTACGCTTATAACACAGCATTGTGCAACACTATTTTGATCTATAGTTACGGATATCAATCAGATGTGACCACGTGTTTGAAATGTGATTGATTACTCGTTTTTCTCACGAAAAAATTTGTCAAATATTGTACGATTATCCATTTATGTGCATGAATAAACTAAAATATAGTTTAGTAGAAGTTTCCATTCATTCTCCACCGAGAGGTCAAATTTGAACTTCACCTGACCTTCAGCATCTAATCTTGACCTTGAACTGAACAAATAACACCAGAAATGGATTTTATGCACCCCAACACCCCTTAAACGAGGTATTATACATAATTCTAGGACAAGTGGTTCTAAAGTTAATTTTTCTAGATATCGACAAGTCGCCATCTTGCATTTATGCAAATTACCAGAGTTCCCCAAAGGTGCTGTTTGGGCAACCAAGCTTAATTTGTCCTAGGACCCCATATGAGTATAAATCAACAACAAAAGTTCATAAGATAGAACATTTCTAGGTTGGCTATTGAAAATATATGACTGTCAAATGGACTATAATGCGGTCTTTCCGCGCCATAAAGGTCGGATTAATGCTCAATCCAGCGATTCATTTGGTCATCTCTTTGTGTTAGTGTGACACCATCTTTCGATTTCACAGGTACAGTTTTCCTTAGTGTGGGACCTGTAGCTGTTTTTATGCTCGCATATATAATTTTAGGTTCCCAGTTTTGCCGCAGTCTCGATATCCTCATTTAGGCCATTATAGTACTGGTTAAGCGCATGCCTGGCTTTTCTTTGAGCAAAACTCCGGGAAGACTTATAGCAAGCATTGTTGGTCTCATTTGATCTACTTTGAATTCCAGGAGTACTTTGCGTTTTGCCTCAATTACCGGTTTCAAAGTGCCAAGACTAGCTATGAAGCAGTCTGGGTTATGACAAGAGATTGTGCCAAAGATGTCCAAAGCTGGTTTGTGAATTGTTTGTTTGAGAAGCCGCCAATAATATACTTTTGTATTCCCGTTTTCGTCTAGTTGATCGATTTGGTATCTGAGGGTTGTGATGTAATCCGTTGTCAGTTACTGGATACAAGTTTTGGTTATATCAAACCCTGGTTGACCATGTTTCTTTCCACCCTAGTAGGATTTCGGCGACAGTTTCATATTTGAGATGACAAGACTATGATCCGTGTCGCAGTCTGCACTGAGGTATGTTTTGCACTGGATGTTTTAGGAGAGTCCTGAAAACCTTTCTCTTTGTTCCTCCTTTTCTTCATAATTTATTGTATTTTTTTAAATACATACATATACATCTTAATGTTGTACATGGCCTACATAATAATCAAAATGTGTAGTTGTGTTAGCATATGTAACACGTGTATTGAAATATTATAACGACTACGTAATGTATTTATAATATAAAGATCGTTAATGAAATCGTAATCCGGGGACATCCCATGGGTCATTGTCCGTATATTCCACGTGCCGAAGCACAGCTTTCGTTGTAATTTTGTAAGTGTGAGGGATGTAGTCTGATATTACGTCTGCACACCCAGGCAGGCCACCCGACTGTGGCCGGTTAGATCCCTATTAACTGGGGCCTGCCCAGTTTGAGCGGGCGGATACTAACAATGAGATAAAAGTTTCTCCCACTGTCAGAGGTGATTCCTGGCGCCATGCTATGCGCCAATCGAGCGTTAGGCTTATAACCGGTTACTGCCATCTCCCGTGTTGTTTCTTGCCCTGGTGTCGAACATGGACAGGCACAGTGTCCTCTCTGTTGAAAGAATGATGCAACTAGTGCCAGGACAGTAAAAAGGTGTTCCTGGTTTGCACTTGTGATTCGATGTTAGGTGATTTACAGCCAATACACTTTCCTCGACCCAATCTGCTGTACTCTGGATGAAAAGCATGGCTGATACGTCCAGCAACAGGTAGGTTGCAGGGAGTACCGGAGTGTGCGCAGGGAGTACACAAACCGCCTGTGGATCCCAAACCAGATTTATTTCTGTCAGGGTTTACTCCATTAGCCTTTGGCTCAAGAGCCTAACCACAAGGCAGCGGCTGCTAGTTGCCCATAGCTAGAACATGGGTTGGTAACTGTGGCAGAGCGTGTCCACATGCTAGTGGGTTATGCACACATCACCTCTGGGGCCCCATGCTGCTCCGAGATCCCACATCTAATTACCCTGGTGCCTCACTGTGACCAGTATCCGTCAGTTACCTCTGGGAGGTTATAATGGGAGTCTTGTTTTAGGAGAGGCTACTCTACTGGCAGACAAGACTTACGCACTCGGCTTGTCTCTTCGCCGAGGTTAGCCTGCGGTGGAAGCTGAAAGCAAGAGGTGACTATATATATATATAGTGTCAGTTAGTGCTGCGTGCTGTGCAGGTTTTATTGACGTGTCAAGTATGGTAGTGGGTAGTCGTGCTTGTCACCTCTATATATATATATATATATATATACATACAACGAAAACTGTGCTTCGACACTTGGAATATACGGACAATGACCCCTGGGATATCCCCGGATTACGATTTAATTAACGATCTAAGAAAGAGTGTGGTAATCGACCGAGAATTGGCCAAGAGATCAGTTGACATTGCAGCACTGCAAGAAACAAGACTATTTGAAACAGGCTCCATATATATATATATATATATATATTGTTGGGCGCAGTGGCCGAGTGGTTAGAGTACCGGACTCTCGACTGGATGGACCGGGGTTCGAAACCCGGCGCCGGCTGGGTGATGGTCCGGTACTGGCCCAATTTATTTCACCCCATCTCGCCCCCCCCCCTTCCAACCCGCACCGGCCAGCATGGAAGGGTAGGCCAACAACACCAGCATGCAAAGTTCCATTCCACAGCGAACAATGACCAAGCAGGAGTAGGCTTTCTCATAAACAAGAGATGGAAAGACAATATAGTGAGGGTTAACAGCATCAGCCCCAGAGTAGCAGAACTTGTTCTATGCATAACAAAGCGCTACAAACTGAAGATAGTACAACTATATGCACCAACAACATCATACTCAGAAGAAGACACTGACAACTTCTACAACGACGTGGATGAGACCTTAGAAAAGCCAACCCGATAGTGATGGGAGACTTTAATGCCAACACGATAGTGATGGGAGACTTTAATGCGCAAGTAGGGAAACGAACAAACATTTCGTAAACGGCAACAGGCAAATTTGGCTTAGGTGTGAGAAACGAAAGAACCGACACCTTGGTAGAATGGGCAACATCAAGAAAGTACAAAATCATGAATACCATGTTTCAGAAGAAAGCAGGAGGGAGGAGATGGACATGGAAAAGCCCAAACAGTTACCAGAGTTAAAACCGTGGAAGGTGGAAGCACCGCTAAGAGATATGAAGAATGGGAAGACATCAGGCAACGACCATGTAAACATTGAAACACTAAAGGCAGGAGAAGATATCATCTCGAAGACACTGGCTAAGCTGCAGACTAAATGCTTATCAGAAAGACGAATACCCACCGCTTGGAAGAACGCAAAGATGATGATTATCTTCAAGAAGGGAAATAAGAAAGACGTAAAGAATTACAGACCGATATGTCTGTTATCAAACATCTACTAATTACTCACAAAGATACTAAGGAATAGGCAAGAGAAGGCACTCGACAAAAACCAACTACGAGAGCAAGCTGGATTCAGAAGTAGATACTCAACGACAGACCACATGCACGTCGTAAACCAACTGAAGAGAAGTGCAGAGTATATAATATTCCGCTCTGCGTCGCTTTCGTCGACTACGAGAAGGCTTTCGACTCGGTGCAAACTCAAGCAATACTGACCTCCCTTCAAGAAGAGGGGATAGAAGATGTATACATCGATCTCCTGAAAGACATCTACACTAACAGCTCGGTGACAGTCTACATACACAAAAAGGGCAACAACATCAACATCAAGAGAGGAGTACGACAGGGTGACACCATATCGTCCAAGCTGTTCACAGCAACACTCGAAAGCATATTCCGAAGACTGACCTGGGAAAACAGAGGATTGAGGATAAGCGGAGAATATCTCAGCCATATTCGCTTCGCTGACGACATAATCATATGCGTTACTACACCGCAAGAACTACAAAACATGCTTTAGGAGCTAGCTGATGAAAGTGAAAAACAAGGTCTAAGGATGAACATCTCGAAGACAAAGTGATGCGAGGAAATGACGCACCAATACCTATCAACACGACGCAAATAGAGAACGTTGAAAACGACGTCTATCTGCGATAGCGATACAGTATCAGAGACAAAAACCAAGACAAGGAGATTCAAAGAAGGGTCACTGCCAGCTGGACAGCTTTCGCGAAACACCGGGACATCTTCAAGGGTAACTTCGGAACCTGCTTGAAGAGACAAGTTTTCAACTCATTTGCACTTACAGCGATGACATACGGCGCGGAAACATGGGCACTTAACATCCAGGCAAATAACAAGCTAGCAGCCGCACACACACAGATGTAAAGCAGTATGGGTAAGACAGAAGACAAAGATCATAGACGTGATAGAACAAATTAGAAGACAAAAGTGGACCTGGGCAGGGCATATCAGCAGACTGCGAGATAACCGATGGACATCGCGTATCAAAACCTGGAAACCTTACGAAGGGAAACGATCTAGGCAAAGACCAGCGAGACGGTGGAGAGACGACCTAGACGAGTATTGGAAGGGCACCATCTGGTAGAGGATAGCGCAAGACAGGGAGATTTGGAAACAACATGCTGAGGACTTCGCCCAACCACGGGACACTGCACAATGATATGCTGCTGATATATATAGCAGTTCTGATATATATATATATATATATATATTTATATATATATATATATATATATATCAGAACTGCGCGAGCTGTTACTATCGTGAACCTCGGCAACTAACTAACGCGACGGCGAGTTTTCATACCTTCATGAACCGCGGCAGTTAACACGACAGCGACTGTTACAGCCAGGCCGACAAATAGGAACTGTAACAATGCGTAACCTTTATTTTAGTTTCATAATGCCATGCTATGCCAACATTGTGTCGATATCGTGCATACGGCTAACTACGAATAGTATATATTGAAGAAAGTAAATGCCCACGTGCTTACGAAAATGCTTTCATCAAATTAATGTAGAATGTAATGAACTAGACATAAAAAGACACTACACAAATGTATTATAATTATGTTAATGTTATTTTGAAAGAAGTATGTTAAGCATCACATATCGGAAGAAGAAAAAACATCTGGGTAAGAGAGATAACAAAGGTAATAGACGTGATAGAACAAACCAGAAGACAGAAGTCTGGGCATGGCACATCAGTAGACTACGAGATAACCGATGGACATCGCGTATCACATCGTGGAGACCCTACGAATAGTCTGGTTTGTGTGCATGTATGTATGTACATTACCTTGAATTTTTTTAAACACGTATGTTTTTCTATACATGAATATATGTGTGCACTTACGCATGTATGCTTTATATGTTTGTTTGTTTGTTTGTTTGTTTGTTTGTTTGTTTGTATGTGCGTATGTAATTATGTTATTTATCTTAAGTGTCAAATAATACTGAACGTGAAATAAATATATTTATTTCAATAGCATCGTTGTTTTTGAAAGTGTGAATATATGTGTATATCATGCACGTTTGTTTACATGTATGAATGTATTATGCATAGGCGGATCCAGGGAGGCCTTAGAGCAAGTACCCCCTAGACCATTGGAATTTGGCGTAGACCTATTTTTAAAGGGCCCACGTGACAGTGTCTCCTCTGACCCTTGGAAATGTGCCTCATTCAGGTTTAAAAAAGCTAAAGTTACGGCTACGCGGCGGCGAAACATTTTCAACAGCACCCCACCCTCCACGCCGTTTTCCGATGTCGCCAGTCGAGAAGAGCCAGCGGAGAAGCTGACGTTACGGCGCAGCAGCGACAAATTGTTCGGCCGCCGGTGTAGGTTTTTGTGTCCCCCATAACTACCCTCTCTGGATCCGCCCTTGAAATGTATGTATGTATGTATGTATATATGTATATATACATATAATATATATATATATATATAAACATTTACATGTGTGTTTTTGTGTGTGTGTGTGTGTGTGTGTGTGTGTGTGTGTGTGTGTGTGTGTGTGTGTGTGTGTGTGTGTGTGTGTGTGTGTGTGTGTGTGTGTGTGTGTTGTGTGTGTGTGTGTGTGTGTGTGTGTGTGTGTGTGTGTGTGTGTGTGTGTGTGTGTGTGTGTGTGTGTGTGTGTTTGTGTGTGTTCATGCCTGCGTGCTTGTCTTTGTTAGTAAACTTGTATGTACGTAAGTGTTGGTTTTACGTTGCTATTTCATTGTCAATACTAACTATAATCATACATCTCGTCTTATCATAGGAACACGTGTGAAGGTCCTTGTTCGGCCAGCTTTAGAACACGAGCAACTCGCTGCACAAGGCCTTGCACATTTGCATCGACACCACAGAATCTCCCATCACGCCTTGGTAACTTCAGCAAGCGTTAACAAAGGAGAATACCACAACCCATCCTCTAACTTCCAAGCAAAGTACTTTGGGGACGACACATCCGGCCGAGCCATACAACCCAAGGACAATATGCTTGCCTGGTGGGTGCTGTGCATGACGTGTTTCAGCATTGCATCCTCTGTTGGTGGCAGACGATCGAAAGGAGCAGTTTTTCTTCGTGAAAAGTTCTCGTCTTGTCTTATTATTGTTGCTGTAGACTTGTCATAAATTATGATATCGAAGTCCAGTAACTTTTATTTTGGTCTAGCAACGTGTAACTCTGCAAATGGAAACCTTGCAATTGTTGCACATGCCTGTGTCACCTCTGGAACTCAGACCAAGCCTTCCAAGCCGACTTTTTCCCCACGCCATGGAACGCTGAAAGTGAAACTACATCAGAGTGCGTCATAGCATAGAACTACATTACACGCGTGTCTGCCTCTTCGTGGCCAGATTTCCTGTGGGATTCGAACAAGGAGCCATTGAAGTTTCTTGGAGAAGAAATCCAGACTGAGCAGTGATCAGAAAACAAGGCGGTGTACGTGATAAATGATGACAATGTAGCAGCTCATGGAACAATCATGGTTGAGTTATATTCTCACGAGGAGACGAACACGGCTGTAATGTACTACTCTCTGCATGCTCTTCATCAATGGATAAAACAGTAAATGTGCGCACTGTAGACACGGATGTTGTCGTCATCGTTGGGA
Source organism: Paraescarpia echinospica (assembly GCA_020002185.1). Taxonomy (NCBI): domain Eukaryota; kingdom Metazoa; phylum Annelida; class Polychaeta; order Sabellida; family Siboglinidae; genus Paraescarpia; species Paraescarpia echinospica. The sequence goes on from CM034531.1 coordinate 90,113,168, forward strand.
TGTTCTTCTGTTTGAAAGCCACCGTCGGGAACTTACAACTTCTGGTTTCATTTGGAAGAGGGTGAAGCAGCAGAAACATCCACTTCAGCACCGTTTGTGACAATCTTGGAGAGCGGAAGGCCAGGGGAATTCTGAGGCCGCATGCCATGACGGGCCGTGGTCTCGTTTCAGCGTTCCGTGGCGTGGGGAAAGATCGGCTTGGGAGGCTTTGTAACCATTGAGAGGTCACCGTTTGCCGAGTTAACGGTGGTTAGACCAGAGCAAATGTTGACGAAGAAGCTCGCCATCACAATGGATAGCAAGTCAAGGGCAGCAACGTCTGTTAACGACGCAAGACGAGAACCTTTCATGAAGAAAAACGGGCTGCGCCTCGATCGTCTGCCACCAACAGGAATGCATTTCTACAACACGTCAGGCGCAACATCTACCAAGCAAGCGTATGGTCTTTGAGGTTTGTGGCTCGACCGGATAAGACGTCTCCCAAGGATTTTGGGTATAACTTCGAGGATGGAAGACATTCTCCTATTTGAATAACGCTTCCCAAAGCTACCAAGGCGTGCCGGGTGCGTTTGCACTGCCAATGCAAAAGTGATCTAATATTGGACTTTTGCACGTGTTCTTATATGATGAGTTGACACATGATTAAAGTTAGTATGGGCGATGAAATAAAAATATATAAACATACTTACGTATTTACAAGTCTACTAATATAGACCCGTTCGTATGCACGAATACACACGCGCATATATATATATATATATATATATATATACATGTATATATACATAATTATATATATTTACATTTGTATACATACTTACATACATGCACGCATGCATGTACGCATGGATGCATAGACACACATACATTCGTAATTACAAAAACAGTGAAGTTATTTACAAAAATATAATTATGTATATATACATTTGACGTTCAATAATAGTTGACCTTGACATTCAAAGTAAATAATATACATATACATACTCACATAATTATTATATTCATACTCAGATACATACATACATGCATACATGTATACATGCATGCACGCAAGCACGCACGCATGCGCGCATACGCGCATACGCACACACTCATACATACGTATATGCATGCATATATATATATATATATATATATACAGTATATATATATATATATATACCCTGTATATATTTTTGTATATACACGTACATGTATTACACACACATTCATATATACAAAAACAGCGGTGTTTTTGAGAAATTTGACCTTGAAATTCAAAGTCATGAACATACAGATATTGAAAAAAGTTATATTTCGTATTCACTGACATTTGACCTTGAAATTCTGTACAAAAAATCTGACGTGGAATCCCCTCTGATCAGAATGGCTGTGAAATTTTACATCTACGGTCTAATTTTTATGCTTACACCGTACTAAAGGGAAACCTAGAGGGAGACAGGCGAGACTGTGGAGAGATGAACTAGGCGAGCAATAGAAGGGTACCATCGCAAGGCTGATCTGGAAACGACAAGCTGAGGCCTTCGCCCAACCACGGGTCACTACGCTTGCACAATGATGATGATTTATGTCTATGTGTATATCGCGGCAATTGCACTATAATTAATTAGATGAAATGATAACGCATGTTTCCCAAGGGACATTGAAATTGTTGATCTATGAATGCATGTGGATGTATGAATCCGTAGAAAGTTTATAATGATAATACTAATAATTTTAGTAAAAACATCAGTAATATTGATTAACATGTACAAAAGCAACATTAAAAGAAAAAGTGACAATTTTATAGCCATACGATTATATGAATATAATTTGTAATCAACAGCAATATATTTATACACAGCAGTATACTGACTACATAATATTATAGACAACGTGGTGTGTATGGCAGGACTGTGCTGCCGGTTGACATATATATGTGGTTGGAAACACTGGTCTTGCTCTGTAGGTTTTGCGAACATATGTTTACGTCGAAACTAAAACGTACCGTTATTGTCTTCATATCAAACGTTGTTCTCGCCTAATACAGGAACAGCTACAGTGACGTCGCGTTAGACGAACTGTAGATACACATCACTATGTTAGTATTATATATATATATATATATATATATAATAATAATAATAACAATAAGAAGTTTTATTTGTCCAACTTATCGTAACGTTATATATATTTGTATATATAATAATAATAATAATAATAATAATAACAATAAGACGTTTTATGTGTCTAACTTAACATAACGATAATATATATATATATATATATATATATATTATCGTTACGTTTTATTTGTCTAACTTAACATAACGATAATATATATATATATATATATTATCGTTATGTTAAGGTGGACAAATAAAACGTATATATATATATTATTATTATTATTATATATATATATATATATACAATGTGTGGCACATCAATACTTAGTATGTCAGAAACAGGGGTATACTAAAGAAAGTTCTTATAATTGTATACCCCTGAACAAGTTTCGTTAGGTATTACATAGTATACAATTTAGTATGTGACAGTACAGCATAATATTCACATTGATATTTGGTATAAAATATTGCATGAATACCCGGTAAGTGAAGACATGCACTGACGTTATTAGTGTACAAATTAGTAATAAACATTCAATTACAGTACATCATGATACAATCATACATTCTTCAGGACATTTCCCTAGCCATTTGTTTGGGAAGAAAAGTGCATATTTAAGTTTAGTGTACATTTTTTTCACAAAGTTTTTGTTATAAATATATTTTTAACATATCGGTTTTAGTTTGTTAGCGAATGTGTAAAAGGTTGGCATCGTTATAATATTGGCTTTACATCATAAATTGATAAGCATCGCGACTTAACATTTGTTCGGATTATTTGAAGTACATATTGTCACTGGACTCGAGAAGGACGTAACTTAATTTGCTTCATAAAGAGACACTGAACGTTGATAGGTACTGGCATATTGCTGTATATGTTATACTATTATTGAGCAAATTTTCACATCTGATGATACCAACACCACATATCAGTCTGATCACCTTTTTCTGTACAACTGTAACACCGTGTACAGTACTACATGCATTTCACAATGTTCATAGCAGTAGCACAGTATAGATAAGAACAGTAAGTAAATAGGGTAAGTAAGCTAGTGGTTCCTAGGACATGACTTGCCTTGTACATCACACCGTTTATTGTCTTGACAAAATTTATATGATCTTTTTTCCAAGTCATTTTTTCATCAATCAGTACTCCAAGGAATTTCGTCTTACTGATTCTAGTAATTTGGTTATTGTGAATGTTTATGTCCATATCATAATTTATTCTGCGGTTGCCAAAGACCGTATAATTTGTTTTTGATACATTCAATGACAACACACTGAACCAAGTGTATAGTTTATCAAATTCACAGTTGACTACTCTTATGAGGCTATGTACATCTGTATCTGAATACAAAATATTGGTGTATACAAATAGTACACATTTGAAGAGTTGTAATACATTACAACTATAATTAATATACAGGATAAATATATATATATGTAACCCATCTTAACGAAATGAGTCGGATGTCGGCAAATCTGATTTTCCGTAAATGCCGTTTATGTGAACAAATCGCGAATCCATCGATTTTTAGATTTTACCTGAAAATTATTCTTTGGTATTCGTTTTATCGATTGCTATTCTAGCTACCCTCTAATTAACTCTGTTTTGTGTATAGAGTGCATCGTAGATAAATTTGTTCCCTTCGAAAAACAAGGGAAACGGACCAGAAAGAAATACTTATCGAAAGAAGCCATTACAAAAATTAAGTATAAACAAATGATGTGGAAGTCATATAGACGTACTGGCAATGACGAAGACTACAACATTTATAAAGAAGCACTAAACCAAGCTAAAGCTGAAATTAGAAATTCAAAGAGAAGCTATGAACATAAATTAGCTTGTAATATAAAACATGACAGCAAGAGTTTTTATGCGTATGTTCGAAGCAAACAGAAAGTTCAGGATAAGGTCGGTCCTCTAGAAGATAGTGCTGGAAATATAATATCAGAAGGATTCTTAATGGCAGAAGACCTAAATGAGTATTTTAGTTCAGTGTTTACCAGAGAAGACACTAGTTCACTGCCAGTACCAGAGGCTAAGTTCAAGGGGGCAGAATCAGACTATTTAAGACAGTTAATTGTAACCCCAGAAATGGTAGCTAAGAAAATTAGGGCTATGAAGGAAAATAAATCACCTGGAGTGGATGGTATTCCACCCAAACTACTAGTGGAAATTGTAGAACAAATTAGCATACCGCTTGCAACAGTTTTCAACTTGTCATTAGAAGAGGGAGTGGTTCCTTTAGAATGGAAAGAAGCAAACATTATACCGTTATTTAAAAAAGGTTCGAGAAACAAGTCAAATAATTATAGACCAGTTAGTTTAACATCGGTGATTTGTAAATTATTAGAAAGACTAATTAAAGATCACATGGTGGATTTTCTTGTTAAATATAACTTGATAAACCCATCTCAACATGGGTTTCTAAAAGCGAGGTCATGCTTAACAAATATGTTATGTTTTTTGGAAGATATCACTAAGTGGGTAGATGATGGATCACCAGTAGATATCATCTACTTAGATTTTCAAAAAGCTTTCGACAAAGTGCCACATCGGAGATTACTGCTTAAACTAAAGGCCCATGGCATAGGAAATGGTATAATTAACTGGATAGAAAAATGGCTGATTGACAGAAGACAACGGGTAGTTGTTGATGGGGAGGCTTCAAACTGGAAATCAGTTTTGAGTGGGGTTCCACAGGGATCAGTACTGGGACCTATATTATTCTTAATATATATAAACGATTTGGACGATGATATAGCTAGCAAGGTGTTGAAATTTGCAGATGATACAAAAGTGTTTAGAAGGAATAAAAGTGATGGGGATAGACAGCATTTACAAGATGATCTTGACAGGTTGATCAAATGGTCTGAAAAGTGGCAAATGTTGTTCAATTTTGGGAAATGTAAATGCCTTCACACAGGACATGGGAACGAATATGTAGAATATACAATGGGGGAACTGTACTAAGTACTACTGTAAAAGAAAAAGACTTAGGGCTGACAATTAGTGCTGACATGAAGGTTTCAGAGCAATGTGGAATTGCAGCTTCAAAGGGAAATCAAATCCTTGGATTGATTAGGCGAAATATAGCATATAAAGAAAAAGAACTAGTAATACCGCTGTACAAAACAATAGTTAGGCCTCATTTAGAATATTGTATACAGGCGTGGAGGCCATACCGCAAGAAGGACATAGATATGCTAGAAAGAGTACAGAGGAGAGCAACTAAAATGATACCAAAACTGAGGGATCTTAGTTATGAAAAACGCCTAAAAGAATGTGGTTTAACAACACTAGAGACCAGGAGATTGAGAGGAGATCAGATAGAAGTGTTTAAAATATTGAATGGTTATGAAAATATTGATAGAAATATGTTTTTTTCAGCTAAGAAAGATAGAAAGACTAGAGGACATGAAGTTACATTAGTAAAGGAGCAGTGTAGATTAGACGTGAGAAAGTTCTCATTTTCACAATGGACTGTGAATGAATGGAACAGATTATCTGATGATTGTGTGGGTGCTAGTAGTGTGAATATGTTTAAAAATAAAATCGACACATACCTCAGAAGGGCTGGATATATGTAGATAAAAGGGTTGGACTCTCGATAAGCCAAAGGGCTTCCTTGTCCACCTGCCATCTAAAGTTAATTATCTGGATGGCAATCTTGTTAAATCTTGTTAAATCTTGTTAAATCTATTTTAAAGCGATTTTTGTAGAGCCGTGCGAAGTGTTCCGCTCGATTTCCTTAAAATAACGCCGAAAATGCCAGTAATGGCGCGCGTTCGCAACTGCTAATTTTGGGACGCTGCTAACATATGAGATATCACCACGAAGCTTGACGCGTCATCTTCCCATATATGGGCATAAATATGCTAATAACTACATTTTGTGACCTCCAGAGAGCTTGGAATACGCCCCCTGTTAGGCCAGCTGTGTAACCAATTCGGATCATGTGGTAGCAAATGGGTCATTTACATAATCTGTAAACACACGCATGCGCACCATGTATTTCCACCGCGTCACTATTGACCCAGATAGCGATTAAGAAGACGCGAAAAATGGTGTTTAACGTGGCGAAGCTGTTAAATTCGGATGGAAGTGATTGCGCACAGATTTACAGTTTGATCGAGGAGTATTTTTTGGAAGACTTGATGGATGGAAGCGAAATTTTAGCAAGATTTGCCACGTTAACTAAGGTACATTTCATGAAACATAACGAATATTTTGCATCAACTTTGACGGCCGTTTTCTGAGTTTGAAGGTTTCTACCCCACATGTGTTTGTTAAGCCATAACTTCAGTTAGAATTAAGATATCTTCTTACATGATACACAGTGTGAAAGCAGAGATTCTGCTCTTTCCAACGCTACTAATAATTCAATATAAAAATGTGCGACATGCGACTCATTTCGTTAAGATGGGTCACATATATATATATATATATATATTATATATAAGTTGGTCTGTCGTAAATGCATGATCATACCATATGTATGTAATTACAAACATGTTCCCAAAGGACATGGAAACGTTGACAGAAACTATGAAGTACAATTACTATATTAAATAAAATATTCAAATAAAATTAGTGCAATCATGGAAATGCCGCATTATTTCATGTTGCATACAAGTCTTGAAACCGTGTTATTAGACGAACACGTCTAGAAGATGAACTAGGTTGATAACAGACATAAGATACAGTTTAAAAAACCTGCTAAAATTACAACAGGGCGGTAAATGCAGAACAGGTGACTATTGCGTTATTAAATAAGCATTGATATTATGCGTTATTGTAATTTTTTGAGTCCGTAAATAAAAACGTTATACCAACTGACCACGTACCTGGTACGACGGCGTGTGTCCCACCTGAAGTTGACCACCGACGTCGACTTGTGTAATTGCGTTTAAACGTTGGCCACTCTAGTATACGGATAAATACGTTTTGTTTTCGCTTTGAAAATAAGTTCAAGAGAAGCTCTATGTACAAACACTTGAAGTGGCCTGTCAACACTGCTAAATACGTGACCAACGTCCGCGACTACGCCTTTAATCTCACAGTGCATCTTACGTGACATCGATGGTTTCGCGGTGTGAAAAATAAATACAGGCACAAGTGACGTGTTCGTAGCCACATTCAACAAGATTAACCAGATTGCCGTCCAGAGAATTCACTCTAGGTGTTAGTGGACAAAGAAGCCTTTAGCTTATCGGGAGTCCGACTATTAATGATCTATGCCCTACCGCTGTATTTGTCGATTGTTATTTTAACATATTCGCCCTCCAAACACCTACACAGTCAACATATAATAAGTACCGTTATGTTATAGTCTACTGAGAACATAAACATTTTGTAATGTTTAATTTATATTGTTCTTTCACTAAAGTTACTTCATGTCTTCTAGTGACCGAATCAATTTTCGTATTTTAATGTGTATTCTGTTTTGACGACAAACTAGTAAGAACAAAATTGGATTTAAGCACAATAAATCGGTGCATTTCAAATCGTTATATATGATGTGGTTTACAAAATATTGCAATGATATAAACTATTTTACCAAAGAAATTCCTTACTACCATTAATTAATTGATTAATTACCGTAGTGATTTACCAAGGTACGATTACTGATGATTAAACACTAAACATACGTCCTGTCGCAGTTCACTGACGTCTGAGAGTGTTATCACTTCCGAGACCCTGTTGACACATTACAATCGTGCATTTCAAAGAAAGCTCCATAACTGAATCCTTTGGCATTAACGCAACCACGTTCCCATACCTTGCATTCTTCGTTAATAGTTGTTCCACAAAATTAACAAATGGAATCCACAATTTCTATACTGTAATTATTATGTGCTCAGTATTTCTTGATATGACCTTGTCTTGTTCAGCACAACGAACCTCTGTTGGAAAACGTAGGGTGTGGTGATCTGCGTACATCCCATTACAGTGTTTGGAGACTAGGAAATACTAGACGTTTTTATTTGAAAACTTTGAAGTTCTCTTAACGGTTCAGTCAAAACTGATAGCACCGTATACGGCAAGCAGTGATATGTTCGCCATGAAGGAAACAGTGTGTGTTCTAATAAAGTTGGAATTAGATGACGCACATTTGAATAATCCCATTAAATGTTCTGTCATCCTGTTTCTTTCCTAATGCAATTTATAGCATGTCACGCACCATACATGCTACCAGTACGTCTCCTAAACGCGTCGCCTGAAACCAGCATACGGATCATCTCCTTCAATGTCCGTGTCAAACCACAGCCCGTACACATTCTTTGCACGCCGATAACGTGTTTTTACAGTAATGTCTGTATTGTTGGTTTATGCTAATGATCCAACGACATTGTAACTGGCTTCATTCGCTATATAAGAAACAACGTCTTCAGAAGGAGACTCGTTTCCTGTCATACGTTCCCTTCAATGAATATCTGTCACAACACGTTTTTTTAGTCCGAAAGATGCGCTGGCATGTTGATACAAACTAGCGGCAGGCAAGGTAACGCCATTATTGTATGATACATTTCAACTGTGAATTTACGTAACACCAAAGTTGTACACAACCGATTGACATTGACAAAATGATATCCATGGGCGCTTAGCAGAAAGGTGTTGCGTTTATCTTACTCGGAGCTATCCCTCCGTTTGATGGTTTCTCTGTGCAAATGTGACACTTATTTTCTTATAATTAACAAAGTGTCGCGGCATACCAGGGACTTCGTCATGGCACACCAGTGGGCCGCGGCACACCGGTTGAGAAACACCGAAAGTCTAGTCCTTCTAGTTTTCTTAATATATTTATATCGATATTATCACAACCATATGATATCATAGAACGAACGAACAAAATCACGTATGATTAGAAAGAACGACCGATTGAGCAACTGAACTTACAAACTATTAATTAAGGAACTAACGAACTAAAGATTTAACCAACGAACGAACGAAGGAAAGAATGAAAGAACGAATGACTGAACGAATGAACAGATGGACGGCCGGACGACGGGCAAAATAACTAACAACTGTTTGTATTCGTTCTGCGTGAGTTTATTGCGAAACGTTGAAAGAAATACCTTATAAAACAATTATTTAACATGTTAGAAAGGTGCACCAAACGAAGTACTAGCAAATTGCATATCGTGTTGGAACAATCCTTATGTTAGAATGGTCCGTCGTGTCATTGTGGTGACACACTCGTGGTAGAGCACTGTAACAGGCAGTCATCATTGTCCGGGTCCGTCGTGTCATTGTGGTGACACACTCGTGGTAGAGCACTGTAACAGGCAGTCATCATTGTCCGTGTCACACTTCTTGTGACACGTATCGACGACCTGTTCCATGGCGAATAAGCAGGCATCGAGCTCAACGCCGTACCTCAGTCTGCAGTCCTCTTTGCAATCTGTCATCGCAGAAGACGCCGGTGGTGCACTGGAGGAACAACGAACCAGACAATCTTTCTTCCAAACTATGTCTACCTCGGTGTAGCACAGTTCGAGGTCTTCACTACTGGATACTTCGCACTCCTTCACACAGTCAATATGTGTAAATGTGCAACGAAGTCGGCAATCTACAACATGAGTAGCACCAAATTCTTTAAGAAAACCTTAATATATTAAAGAAAATATTTATTTGGCTTATTATGAGTTGAATAATTAGCGAAATTAGATAATACATATATAACGAGATGTGATACACTGCCTCTACACAAGTAGCTGTAGTTTTATCGGTTCGACTTCTGTCCAAACACTTTAATCGTAGATGATAGTGGGTGTAACTAAAACATAGGTAATAGTGGAAGTAATAATACAAAGTCATAGTAAACATATATTTTTGGAAGAAATATGATACGGAAGTTACAGGGGAGTCATAGTAAACTTTCTAAAATCAATGCATGCATGTACATCACACAGTTTATTTATATACACTTATTTGTTCGATAAGTCAAACACATACTTGCAATTGCGTTTGTGGTTGCGCTCAACCACGCAGCTGCGGCCACCACAAACAGCGCTAGCTGAAACGTAAGAGCCTAATCTTGCATCACCGCGACCGCTTCAAATGTTTCAATATTTCATTAATATTCGTTATGTAAACTTGGTAACATCATGAGTGTGCGTATAGATAGATGGATGGATGGATGGTTGGACGGATGGGTGGATAAATAGATAGATGGATGAATACATATGGATAAATACGTGCTTTGATGCAAAGTATGATAATTTGGACAATTATATTGGGTTAAAATATTCTGCCATCAACTTGTTTTCACTTGGTAAAGCGGAGAGTTGATAGCAAAATCGTGTTATGTTCACTCTAAAGCTATAAAACACATTGTTATTCCATGTCTTCAACAAGTACACGCATGACAGAAGTCTGCACATACGTACAGAAACGGCATGCGGATGCGGTACGCGGCAAAACAATTACTGTAGTACCCAGTGAGATTGAATAGAAGCAGTTCCAAATGTACGTCGGCGGATTTTTCACGCGGATGGGGAACAACGAATCGCTCCATTTTATTCGTATCGTATCCACGCATAAAAAGGATAATAAATATTCCCCGTTCCCCGCGCCGTTTCCGTACATATGAATTCTGGCTTAACTCACCGTCGTTGTCTTCATGTTGACAGCTGATCCACTCGTCGTCGACCTTCGGAACACACAAACAGAGAAAATATGTGCAGCACTTGAGCTGAAGAGACGCTTATAAGTGGTGATGCTTTAATTAGATGTTTCAACCAAATTTATATATGTTGGAAACTACTATTTGAACAGATCTATTTGGTGGCAGCCATAAAACACCCTTACACCTGGACATTTATAAAATATTTATACGTGCGCGAGCGTGTGTTCGTACGTGGATCGAACTTCTAATACAAATGTCTAATCAAATGATCCAAAACAAACATGAAAAGCGTCTGATAAACAACATATTCTACTGCCTTGTCCGGAAGACAAGTAAGCGTTATAATTCATGTATTTCTACAACTAACGGCCATCTATTTCTACAACTAAGTTAATAGTTTTGTGCAGCAATTCATTTAGTTTAATTCGAACATATCAATTAAGATTGTTACAGAACCGTCGAGTAAACTGTTAATCAAAATTTGCAACAGCCATGAGTCTCAGCTAGTTATACTGTTGTCACAGACGACATCGCGTTGCCTGTGATTCCAAGAGTAAAGGCTACGAGACATACTTTTTTGTATACAAGCACATGCCACTGGAATAATTTGCCAATTGAAACAAACTAATATCGCTCTAAAACTAGATTAAGAAAACAGATGAAGTTTATGTTATATAGACCTTTGATTGCCACAATCTTTAAGTCAAGCCTTAACATTATTTATCCAGTTTTTTAAAACTTAGTATAACTATACTTTATCATGTGTAGAATAATAGCTTTGCTTAAATAGCTTACATATTGTATTATAATACTCACATTTTTATGTTTTCATACATTCTTTTAAGAATATTACTTATTTTATTTATTTATTTATACATTTTTATTATCAATTTTTTTGAGAGCCACATTGGAAATCAATGTACATCTGTGTGCTTTTATGTGTTATCTTCGGTGCCATTATATATATATATATATATATATATATAGTGTTGTTGCTTGTATATAGTGTTGTTGCTTGTATATAGTGTTGTTTGTTGTATATAGTGTTGTTGCTTGTATATATTGTTGTTGCTTGTATATAGCGTTGTTGCTTGTATATAGTGTTGTTGCTTGTATATAGTGTTGTTGCTTGTAAATAGCGTTGTTGCTTGTATATCATTTTACTGAAATCACTCACTCACTCACTTAGTCACTCACTAACATACAAAAACACATCAACTACATGCACATCACACGAGCGCGCGAGCTCACACAAACAAACATCCAAACACTCGTGCTCATACACACACACACGCACGCACACACACACACACACACACACACACACACACACACACACACTCATATCACACACGCAACACAACACACACACATCACACACACACATACACACAACACACACACATCACACACACACACACATACACACAACACACACACACGCACGCACGCACACACATCACACACATCACACACATCACACACACACCCACACACACACGCACACATCACACACATCACACACACATCACACACATCACACACACACATCACACACATCACACACATCACACACATCACACACATCACACACATCACACACATCACACACACCCATCACACACACACACATCACACACACACACACACATACACACACACACACACACACACACACACACACACACACACACATCACACACACATTAGACAAGTGTTCGAGCACACGTACACAAACATAAGTATGCAAACACATATAATAGACAAATACAAAATAAATATGAATAAGTTTCAAAACTAAATAAAAAACGTAAGCACACATAGACCCGTGCACACATGTCTTCATGCACAAACACGTATAAACAAATAATCACAACACACAACACACACGCACGCACGCACGCACGCACGCGAACACACTCACCAACCAACGCATGCATGCACACACATCCTTGAATTCATGATACTGACCAGGATGATGTTGATGGCACTAGCTGGTTTAGTCAACTGAAAAAAATACTTATGCTGGGTTCACAACGAACCAGTTGATTACGTGCCTGTTCATATAGAATCGGCTGGAGCACGACACGTTTTAAAGGTTAATAACACCAGATGGCGCTTTGGTCATAACATGATGTACTCGAGACATATTGCGGTAATTGACGTGACGCCCCTGTTATCGATTTAAGGAAACGCGTGACTCGTTCACACAGACGAGTTAAGCAAACGACGTCCGTAAGTCGCTTAATTAAACCGTATCTGAGCGGTTTTCTTTAAGAGACTTACCAATCCGATTTAAGTGCGTTCACACAGACGGTTTAGCTTTAAGGGACTGTACTGATAATACTCTCCGATGCGACGTCCATGCAGAGTTAAACCTGTTTAATAAGACAATTACGTAACTTACGGAACAAATGTACGTCAGAAACCGTTTTAAAGTTAAATCGCTTAACCGTTGCTCTGTGACCATGGCATAAGTAACTTACGTTTTAGCGTATGCATACACATAACACATACACACACACACACACACACACACACACACACACACATAAATATATTTAAATATTCTTGTGTATTTATTGATGTTACTTATTCCTAGCTAACTGTTCGCATATATTCACATGGTAGCCATTAGCTAGAGTGTACCGTATTCCATCGACTGTTCATGCGCCAGAATAAACGCACGCACGTACGCTCGCACCCACACCTATTTTCGAGCACACATACACAAACGCAAACACATATAATACACAAATTCAATAAATAAATACGTTTCAAAACAAAATAAAAAACGTAAGCACACATATAGACACAAACATTCACAAACAAATAAACACAACACGCAATCACACACATACAAACAAATGAATTAACACACAACACGCACGCACGCACGCGCACGCACTCACCAACTTACGAGTGCATACACGCACGCTCGCATGAATGCACACACATCCCTGAATTCATGATATTGACCAGGATGATATTGATGGCACTAGTTGACTTAGTCAACTGAAAAATACTTATGCTGGGTTCACAATGAACCAGTTGATTACGTGCCTGTTCACACGGAATCGGCTGGAGCACGACACGTTTTAAAGGTATAAAGCACCAGATGGTGCTTTGGTCACGACGTGATCTACTCGAGACACCTTGCACTAAATGACGTAACGTCCCTGTTATCGATTTAATGAAACTCGTGATGCGTTCACACAGACGAGGTAAGCTTGCTTGATGCTTGATGTAATAATCACTTTACACCTGTTCACAGCTAAACTGGAATTTGTGCGGTGCGTAACGTCAGGGCAATCGAACACAAAGGGAAAAAATCGTGTAGAAGGATGTTCAAAATACGGAAAGAAAAACAACGAAAACCAACGAAAAACAAACAAAAGCGCGGATAAAAACAAGTGGTGCACTATATACATAAGTTTGTAGCTATAGAGGATGTGGACGTCATACAACCCGACGTCGGTAAGTCGCTTAACTAAACCGTGTCTGAGCGGGTTTCTTTAAGAGACTTACCAATCCAATTTAAGTTCGTTCACAAATAGCTTAAGCGGTTTAGCTTGAAGAATCTATAATGATAATACTCTCTAATGCTACGTCCATGCAGAATTAAACCTGTTTTTAAAACGTTGCTGTGTGAACATGGCTTACGTTAAGTAAGCCAACATGTCTCATTCCTACTCCACGACGCACTCCCCTGGTAAATCACAACCTATATTTTAGTGTATGCATACTGAAACATAATATATATATATATATACATATATATATATATATATATATCACCCATTCAGAATACTGTATGCATAACAGTTACATATTACATATTATGAGTAATTTAAACACATTGCTAACATAACAGACAATTAAGCGTATTTAAACAATGAATACAATTTAATGTTGAATATGGATTGCTAATAAAATATAATTTACACATTTTTGTGTACAACTGTGAATTCGATAGACTGGTCAACATTGATCTCATGGAAACAGAGCATTGTTCAGTCCCTCTTCTTGCCTGGGTTGTCAGGCAGGTAAACATCCGTCAACCGATGCACGTGTTAAAGCATTCGTTTCTTGTATCGTAGCAAACTCGAGTGCACTTGTTGAAGTCAGCAACAGTTGTGTCATAACAAGCTGCACGATCTTCAAAGAACGTCTTCATACAACGTCTCGAGCACGCAATGTCGTACCTGT
>CM034531.1:90133120-90205620 GCA_020002185.1 Paraescarpia echinospica
ACATTATTTAAAAAGGGATCGAGGAGAAAGACAGATAATTACAGACCAGTGAGCTTAATACCAGTTTTATGCAAATTATTAGAAACGCTTATTAGATTAAAATGTAGGTCTTGTCTAACCAATCTCTTATGTTTTTAGCAGAAATTACAAAGTGGGTAGATGGTGGGTCACCAGGGGATGTTGTCTACTTAGATTTTCTGAAAGCATTTGATACAGTGCCACATCAAAGAGTATTACTTAAACTAAAAGCCCATGATATAGGGGATGGGGTTATCAGTTGGATACAAACATAATAATAAACTTTATTTACACACCATCAAATCCTGGACTAATGACCCCCGTTCACGGGTGTTTACAAATCGGCAATCATCTAAGAAGCATAAAAACACATTTAGAAATAAATAAGAAAATAAATAAAATAGCAAACAATATCCTAGTATATACTGTATATATATATATATGTATATATATATATATATATACAGTATATACTAGGATATTGTTTGCTATTTTATTTATTTTCTTATTTATATATATATATATATATATAAATCTAATATAAACCTAAGTATAGTAAAATTACGGGTAAATGCAATGATAAAATAAACGATTAGCAAAAGTGCTGAATAGCTGAACCTACTGGAAAAAAAAAAAAAAAGCCTAATTTACATTAAATAATTTTATTAGATACTAAAATGTGATTCTGAGATAAATAAGACTAAAAATGTATTAAAACTATATGCATGAATAATGCAAAGGTTAAATGATGTCTGATTATATTAGTTTGAGAACAGAAATGTCTTCAGTAATTTTCCAAACTGTCTAATGTTCTCAATCGCGCGTGGTTCCAGAGGCAGATAGTTCCACAATGTCGGCCCAGCACATGCAAACGCCCGGCGACCATAACGTTCTAGGTTCTCGCGTGGAACATCCAGAAGCAGACCATCGCCAGAGCGTAGATTGACAGACAGAAGACAGAAAGTAATAGTAGAGGGGGGATTTCAAACTGGAAACAGGTTTTGAATGGAGTACCACAGGGGTCGGTGTTGGGACCTATATTATTCTTGATACATATAAATGACTTGGATGATGATGTATCAAGCAACGTACTGAAATTCGCAGACGATACAAAAGTGTTCAGAACAGTTCAAACAGATGCAGATAAACACACTTTACAGGATGGTCTAGCCAAATGGTCTGAAAAACGGCAAATGTTATTCAACTTTGGTAAGTGTAAATGCATCCACATAGGACATGGAAATGTGAACAAACAAAGAACACATAATGGGGGATACTATAGCAGGTAAAACTGTAAAGGAAAATGACATATGAGTAACAGCTAGTGCTGACATGAAAGTTTCGGAGCAATGTGGAATTGATGCTTCAAAGGGTACCGAAACAACACTAGGGTTAATTAGGAGAACCATCACATACAAGGAGAAACAGCTAATTGCACCACTGTACAAAGCATTAGTTAGGCCACATTTGGATTATTGTATACAGGCATGGAGGCCATATCGTAAGAAGGACAATGATAAGTTAGAAAGTGTGCAACGAAGAACAACTAAGCTGATTGCTGAACTAAAATATCTTGGTTTGACGCCTATTAGAATGTGAGTTGACAACACTAGAGACTAGGAGATTAAGAAGAGACCAAATATATGTTTTTTTTTATATTTAATGGTTATGAGGATATTGATAAAAATGTTTTCATCAAATTGAAAGAAGGCAGTTTAACAAGAGGATACAATGCAGCAATAGTAAAGGAACAGTTTCTGTTGGATATGAGAAAGTACTCATTCTCTAATAAATGACTGTGTTATTGTCTCTCGATAAGTCAAAGGCTTCCTTGTCCGCATGTCGTCTGGAACTTTTAGCTCTGGACGGCAATCTTGTTAAATCTTGTCATATCTTACATATTTCTTGTGTAATGTTTTCTCCAAAAGTACTAATACTGGACTCATCCAGATAACATTAAGCACCTTCCTTTTTTATGTATGGTCATGCGGGGGGTAACAAGTGATTTGTTACCAAGAGTGGCGGGTGACATAATAAACATCACCAACACGTATTAAAGCAAATATGATTTATAGCGAACGCTGTACGACGATTGATAAGCAATATTGCTTCTCAGTTATCAATTACAATGATTATTATAGCGAATTATGTTTGGTGTCGTTTGTGTAAAGTTTCATCATGTGTATTGCAGTAAACATACCGTCACTTAGAGCAAAACATTTGTTATGAAAACATGAATAACACAACCATACTCGTGTGTATTATTTTTCCAAAGGGAATATTATTGGTATCACTCAGGTAGCATATCTATTGTTTTATATACATTCATTTTCACTCTGTCGCATGGGTGCGCGTTCGGAGGCTTCCACAATGATGTTTTTCCATCTGTGACGGTTGTGGGCGGCATGGCATAGCTCCCTTAGATGTAGCTCTGTCCACCTTAGGATATTGTCAACGGACACTTGTTGTGATCTTCCTTGATTTCTGTGTCTTGTAATAGTTATTTGGCAAGTGACATTATGATTTCTGAAATACATTTTCAGAATCTTTCTGAAATATTTCATTTCAAATGTAGAGTCGTATAGTTGTTGCTGTTTTAATTTTGTTGTTGCTCCATATCTTCTTGAGACTTACTCTCGCTGATGTTGCCATGTTTAAAAATGTATTGGTTTAGGTCGTAGTGGTTGCAGTCTTACCTTGTCAACCGAAAGCAACGCGTGGTTCTCGAAGGCAAAACATCTGACTGGAAGCCAGTGTTGTCTGGTGTACCACAAGGTTCACAAATTGGACTACTTCTGTTTAACTTGTGTGTTAACGATCTCATTAATCATGTGAAATGTCATGGTATGCTGATGATTCCAAATTGTTTAAAGAAATTACGTCGG
Source organism: Paraescarpia echinospica (assembly GCA_020002185.1). Lineage (NCBI taxonomy): Eukaryota > Metazoa > Annelida > Polychaeta > Sabellida > Siboglinidae > Paraescarpia > Paraescarpia echinospica. The sequence continues at coordinate 90,136,024 of CM034531.1, forward strand.
TGACCGATTGTCCGTTGGTGCAGAAGGATCTGGACAGTGTATGTCTTTGGTGTGAAACATGGCACCTTAAACTTAAAGTTGAGAAATGCTGCATAATGTCATTCACTAACAAAAAGAAACGTATATCCTATGACTACACGATTTTAAGCCCGTCTCTGCCCACGGTCACCGCTGTCAAAGATATCGGTATCACATTGACCAACAGTTTGACTTTTAAAGATCATATTAAGCGTTGTGTTTGTAAAGCTTTTAAGATGAGTGGTTTTATTAAGCGCGTTTGCACAACATTTACCGATATACAGGCTTTGGAATATTGCAGTTTTATCTGGAATCCCTGGCAACGTACGTTTATTGACAAAATCGAACGAGTTCAAAAGAAATTCATTAAATATATATGTTACAAATCAAAAATTCAGTACTTCTCTGACAGTTATCCTGAGCTTTGCCATCATTTTAGACTATCTTCCCTTCAACATCGTAGGCAAGTTGAAGATCTTATGTTTTTTATACAAGTGTGTGTACTCCCAACTAGACTCGTCGTATCTGGTAGGGGCTAACCAATATCACTGTCCTTCACGAATCATCTCTACGAAACTACATCCCTTTTAGAGTTTCCAATAGCAGAATCAACATTAGAAAACACTCTGTTTTGAATAGATGTAAGACTACTTTCAACACATTGTATTTAAGTTATCCAACTTGTGATATATATTCAGAAGCTGAACCATTTAGATCCTCAATTCAAAAACATTTCTATGTTTAACATATGTTTGCCTGGTATATTTGATGTTGATATTGTGTTGTTTTTATATCCTTATTGTTTTTATTATTGTTTTATTATTTATAAGTATTGTTTCAGTTATCAGTCATGTTACTGGGTCCACTGGACATGTTGGAATCTGAATAAATACAATACAATACAATGTGCGTATTTCCTCAGTGGAGTCACTCTCGGAGGAGATTATTCACCCGAGGTACTTGAATGATGTCACGTTACTCCTCAAGGCGTTCTCCATTCTTAAATAGTACTTCTTGGCGCTATTCTGCTATTAGCTATGATCTTGCTCTGATCTGAGCTTATTTCCAATCCGCACCGAGATCTTACTTTAAGCATCTTGTTTTGAACGTCATGTGGTTAACGCCACGACGTACATGGTGACATCCGTAGACTGTCACAACTGGGAACGACTCACCGTAATGATGTTCATGTCGAATATCTCCAAGATGTCTGGACAGGAACCGCTTGAAGAAAGCTGGGAACCACAGTTCACCGAGAACCAAGAAGCTAAGGAATATCATTACAACCGTTACGCCTTTATGGAAAGGTGTACGCGCACGCAAACGCACGCAGCATACGCACACACATACACGCACACTCACAGACACACGCACACGCACGCATGCACACACTGTCACTACGGTGATCGTTATGTAGACCCCATACCCGATTTATATCTGATAGTTTCATGACTGTTTGTTGTCGCATTGGCAACGTGTCTTTCTTTTTCGTGTTGCAAGTAATATTTTAATATGAGCAATTATAATAATATAGTACTGAAATCAAGTTGTATTTAAATGTACTTGAAGAGATCCTCGTGTCAATTATCGTCGATCGTGAGCTTCAAATGGTTTACGAGGTCCATCGGCACACCAATAAAATATATCGTGATTGGTACAGGTTGTGATAAAACATTTGGGTTTGGTTGTCCCTTCATTCATCTGTGAACACTAGCTTCAAATTTCGAATTTTAGAAATTCCTCTTAACAATCGTACACTGCGTATCTACATAATTTTACATGTCAGGATATATTAGGCTGAAAATGGACATGATTCCAACAAATACTGGTCATGTATCCAGTCATTAAAAACAATAATTATGCTTACGGTGAAACGTATAACCACCAAGCACCTTCAGAACGTGGCTTTCGAACATATTACATTATTTCACGTTATCAAAGAAACCCAATATTCTGTACCAACCAACCAACCCCATAGTCCATGATAACCGATACCCGACCAGACTACGGAGCAGTTATTCTCGGGAGAGACCCGACATCATATATACTCAATAGATAACGTTAACCTGAGCAACAACGTCACTTAGATAATTGCCATTCCAAACAGAAAAAAGTGTGAGAACTATTCCTATGCAACATGCAGACTAAAGGGTCGTATTGTTCCAGTACAAATCAGACGAAGCCTATATGAATATCTAAATTTACGCTGCCCCTTCAATGACCTGAACTCTACTATAGTGGTTAAATATTTGACCACTGGTCGCGTGAAGTGTAACTTCATAACAAATGTGCTATGTACGAGCCCACATCCGTGTTGACACTGTCAAGTGGCCAATCAAAATTGAGCTTTGTCACCGTCACACACTTCCGCACCACTCTAGCAATTCGTTGCACCTGTGTGCAATTATCATTTACCGAATAGCACATACGTGAATCTGTCAGCATATGGGCACTGGGGACACGTGCCCCCAACACCTTTGGAATTTGGCTGCGTTATGCCTGCGCTACAGTGGCTAGCCTCCTAGACATTTTGAATGTGCCCTCTTTCATGAAGCAACAGCAGAGTCGTGCAGAAGCTCCGGCTCAGACCACCTAATATGAATTTGCTTCGGCTGCTAGTAAAGTTTTTGTTGGGCCCCCCTAGACTACCCTTTCTGGATCCGCCCCCATTAATGGCCTACATCAGCACGACACTGAGCCTATCTAGCCGAAACAACACGATATAATTATGCAGTCCATTGGTCAAAATATAATATGTTCTTGTAACACTAGTTCTATTCGAGAATGTTTATCTTATCAACCTAGCACCACAAAACGATCTGAAGAAAAAGATGCAATCGTTCCTGAAACATTTCCAGAGGATGTACTACGGGACTCAAATATCGTTTACATTGGGCGGTATTTTGTTTGACGTGCAGTATCCAAATTATTACACCTGCATAGTTGACGCCTATGGCCGTGTTGTGCTTAAAATTGCCCACCATTTACTGAATTTGATATAGTTCTGTTCTGAAATTTAGCAGGTCTTCGTACTATGTTTGATACCTCAACGTCAGCCCCCATTTACATGCAAAATATTGATAAATAAAATATAATAACTCCGTCGTAGTTCAGCAGTTTCCATTTCTGCGGAGTCTCAGCAGTCATACCTTTATTTCAAAAAATATATTTACAAATCATCAATACGTTCCGATAGGAAAATCCCTGTTCAGCTTCACATTAAGTTGCTTAAACATGGGATAATAGTAAAGTAACTCAAACATGTGTCAACATACAAAGCACACATGGCAGTACACACTAGGACTGTTGCTATCTATTGTCCACCTGAGTGATAGGTGTTCATTGTGAGTAAACTACTGACATATCAAATAATTACCAAAATCACATATGAAATACTGGGTGTTACGTCCACTGGAAGACATTCGACTCCATGTCCCGTCGAGGGGCGTGCAGTGGCTTCATGTTGGCGATCGCTTCCCGGGCAAATCTGCTGTCTTGGAGCCCAGCTTCCCGTAGTCTTTCCTCGAGGCGAAAACGTGGATCAGCCGTGACCTGGAAACAACCCACGGTGTATTACTTACTGCTTTAAACAATCCAATCATGCAAGAATACGTGACTTAAAGTAAACTTCTTATATACTGCAGTATACTGTCCTTATGACTGTTCAAAACGCTGTGCACTTTACTCCCTGGCAGATCTGTTCAATCGAACACCATCTCGATCTCTCTGGAGAGACGTTCAAAAGAATCAATCATATTTAAAATAAATACAGCCCAATAATGATAGTAACCTAGGTCTAGCTATTAACAATAGTGTTTACAAGCGCCCCAGTTTCGACTACCTATCTCTATCTCGATCGCACCACGCGTTCAGTTTGACTGTCCAACAATTGCGGCAGTTGCAGACACTCTCTACTCTCTAATCATTGACACCCAATATGCTACCATATGCTTGGCACATACGGTTTCTCAGACGCACCTGGTATGACGTGAAACTATTAACATCAAACAGCGGCCTGTTGATGGAGCCATCGTCCTCGGCCTTGAGACGTGACTGCCACGACTCCGTGTCCTTCCACACGCGCAGAAGGTCAACGTCAACGTGCGGTCGCACCTGAGGACACAAGTCAATATTGGCTGAAAGGTGTTTATAACTTGGTAAAACACACCATCTATTATTTAGAAACACTGTAATTACACCTGCGATGTAATCTCTTCATACTGAAATACAGGAAAGTCCCTTATAACATATGATGACCAATAACACACAAAACTGTTACGTATACATAGTCTGACCTGCAACATATATTATTAGAACATGTGTAACGATGGAATAAATATTGAATTTTCTAATGTACGAATATTTCTCAAATAAAGCTATCATGCATGGATTGTGGCAAAGATAAATCATGGACGACCATTAATATGATCGATTGGCGGGGATTGACAAAACACACTAGTACTCTTTATGGGGAATCAACAGTGCATTTACGATTTTCAACTTGTTGTTTCTCATTGTACCCTATTGCACATGGTGGAGTTCTGGTCTTGTAATAATGTACAGATCTTTCTGCTCCTGCCTTCCCCTGCTTCCTCCCAGCAACCCCCTTCCCTCCAGCTTCCTCCCAGCATCCCCCTTCCCCTGCTTCCTCCCAGCAACCCCGTTCCCTCCAGCTTCCTCCCAGTAACCCCCTTCCCTCCAGCTTCCTCCCAGCAACCCCCTTCCCTCCAGCTTCCTCCCAGTAACCCCCTTCCCTCCAGCTTCCTCCCAGCAACCCCCTTCCCTCCAGCTTCCTCCCAGCAACGCCCTTCCCTCCAGCTTCCTCCCAGCAACCCCCTTCCCTCCAGCTTCCTCCCAGCAACGCCCTTCCCTCCAGCTTCCTCCGATATTCTAAAATAGCTCTTCACGTAGTCCTACAGTCTCAGCTGTGGTCTTATTTTTTTTCTAGCCGCCTTTGCGTTTCTCCGCCTCTTTTCCCGTTAGGTGGCTTCCCTCCTCTGGTCATAATTTCTTACTCTGTCCACACTCTTTGTTATTTTAATTCTCCTGAACCAGTTCTTCTCGCAAGGTTATTGTTGTTCTTTTTTATGTTACAATGTGATAAGATATATTTCTGACACAGCTCCCTAGCTACTTGCCTGTTCCCTGAGAGCCTCGAGTCGTCGTTCCTTTTCCCTCTCCCAATCCTCTCTCTCCCTCTCCTTCTTCTTCTGTTCTTCCTCCTTCAGCTGAAGTTCCTGCTCACGATACTTCACCCTGACAACAAAATGACAAAACAGTATTTAATCTAGCTAATGTGATCATTCTATTACGTCAAGTGAGCACCTGTTAAGTGTGACAATATCCAAGGCTGTGATCTGTAAAAAGCACATCCCGGACGGGAGAACAGCGAGGTGGAGGTTAAGCAGTTGAGTGCAAGGAGAAACTAATACCAGAAAATATTCAACAATGCAGTTTTCCTTTCACAGATTCTAGGCTGCTTCTATGTAAGTGTAAAATTTTTACTGATCATTTAAAAATCAATATTTACATTTAATAAACAATTGTTGAATAAAACGTCACACAATGACATTAACAGAACTTCAGCAAACTCGATAACTTCGTAATTCGGACTGAAAGAGTGGAATATGTTGGTATTTCATTTTCGGAAATGTCAAATACTGAATGGAAGTTATTTCAAAAGAAAATGTCCAATGGTGGAAAATAACTTTTACATATTGTGATGATACAAAACCAGTATATCCAGGAGTTAACACGAATAACCATCTTCACAAATATACATGAATGTGGAGTAAAACCACCTTTCTGTCCAGAGATAAATCAGTTGGAACATTGTTGTGAAAGAGTAGAACATACAGTCCTACCTTTCCCGGTCATAGGTGGCCTGCTCTGCAAGTCGCTCCTGCAGCTGGAGCAGTCTCCTCCTGTCCTTCTCCTCCACCTCCTCTCGCTTCTTCTCCAACACGTCGCGGTATTGCTTGATCTGATGGCAAAACAATCCTTGGAATACCAGAGGTATGCACACACAACTCACACCCTTGCACATACACACACATACATTCACACACATCGCACGCACACACCCACTTACATGCACATGCAAGACACACACTCACACATGCATGCGCAAGCATGCACACAAACACACACATGCACACACAGGTGCAAGTACTGTATTTGTCTGATTATGCTCTAAATGCATAACATCTAGTCACTGTCAGATAAAGTAGAACCATAAAACGTCTGTGTTATTGCTTCACGTGTCCAACAATGGAAAGAAAGTCAGCTTGTACTAAAAAAAGACATTATAGGTTAACATCACAAATATTTAAAAAAACAGTTTTTGGCAGTATCTGTTCTTGAGTTCCTCAACATTTTATATATAAATGTAAATCAGATGTGACACGTATATAAATGGACAATCTAGCAAAGTACCACACGTTTCCACATATACAAATAAACCATATGCACATAAGCTAAACATGTCGATGTCTGGTTGCCAACAACCGACCTTCTCCTTCTGTTGGTTCCTCTTCTCTCTCTCCCTCTCCTCCTCTTGTTTCATCTGTTCTCTCTTCTCTGTGTTCTGTTGTTCTGCCAGTCTATGCTCCAACGCCATCGCCTCCATCTTCTGTTCCTGCCATGCCCGCACCTACAGAACAACACTGGTACATCAGGTAGAGTCACGAACCTACAGGCGGACAGAGACACCACACTTAACTCCTTCAGTTTGGCATGTATGGAGCTGAAATTCTGTGATCTAGTGGGCCCATTCGGGTCATTCATAGATTAAGATTTTTTCGAAATTAGCCTGGGGTGGGGAACTAGGGAGGGCCACAATTTTAAAATGGCACTTATCAGTTTTGTACTTAAGGGGCCAACTTTTTGTGTGCGATCTAGCGAGTCCAGTGTTGTGTTGGGTAGATTTAGATTTTTTTCAAAATTCGCCCATTGTTAGGGAACATGGGGTCACAATTCTAAAATGGCACTTGTTTCCGTTAATTTTGCATGAAATCTAGCTGGCCCATTGAACTAGTTTGTAGATATAGATTTTTTCGAAATTTGTGCAGTGTGTAGGGATCTCGGGTGGTCACATACATAAGACGGCCTTTATTCCGCAACACCGGGTAACTTGGCTAGTTGTATAAATTTATGTTTTGTATTATAAAACCTGCATACATGGAGTGAGACGCTAATCAAACATTTACTCACTTCCTTTACTGACTGACCTTAGCGTACAAGATGTCACACAGTTCTTTCTGTTTCTTCTTGTACTCAGCCTTTGACAACGCCAGCTCCTGGTTCACTTTGCTCTCTGCAAACACCACTTTGGCTCTGTTCAGCAACTCAAGGCGATGTCGACTCCAGTCGCTGAGCAGGGCTTTGCGTCGCTTACGGTAGTGTTGATGTAGCAGAGACCATTCTTCATGGGCCACCTGGTGGAGAAATGTCGCTTCATGAATCTAGATGAGTTTGTACCAAAACTTATCCTTAGATGTAACAGTTAACATAAATACTTGCGCAAAACAAGGTAAAACTATCATACTTACTAAGTAGTAGGAATTACAAAACATCGAACTATCAATGTATTGCAATAGTCGGTGTAATGATAGTGACTATTAATAGTACATGTAACTAATGGTAGTAATAGTTGATAGTAAATGTAACTAATGGTAGTAATAGTTGATAGTAAATGTAACTAATGGTAGTAATAGTTGATAGGACACTGAACTAGCATTACTAACAGCAGTTCATAAACAGATCAACAGGAAGACTTGTGACACACAAAATCAAATTGAGTAAATTTGCTTTTTTTTTTTATTTATATACCACTGTATTTTTTTTTAAATTGGTAATAACAACTGCATAATTCATGGATTTACCATCTTATGTGTCTAAGGCTACATGATGGTGCTACATACCCATAAATGGTGGTTTAGGACTCTTGTAGAATCACGGGTATTCGCTATTCAAAGGTACTATTGCAAAATAGTTATGAAACTATCACAATAGTATTGCAAGAGTAACACAACTATCACAATATGATTGCAATAATAACACAACCCCAATAGTCTCCATATATGTATGTAATTCAATATGTACAAAATTACTAAAAATTTACTACCAATGCTGGTATGTAACAAAGTACATTTACTTCATTACAGTACTTATCGTTAAATAGATTTTTTTTAACGAAGTACGTTTATCTGTACTTTTTTACTTTCTACTTCCATATCTTTAGTTACTTTTTATGTCATAACTCCAGGGATGAAGCAGCTTCACCTGGCTTTTGTTTGCATTGGTAATCCTTGACTAATTACACTTTGGAGGTATCATGGCTTCATTTGTGCTAGCCCTGATGTTTACATGCAGGTGATATTGCTCCCTGGAGAGGACACTCCAGCTTAGCCTCACAGCATTGACACAACACAGGATGCAGCAGTCACCTGTTAGAAGATATTGGAACAATATGATTGCTGCCTGTCCAAAGGGATTCAATGGTTCTTTGAAGCTTATCCCTCATCCAAAACCTCTTTTCACACAAGGCTAATTGGACAGGCCTCAATGACTTCCCATTCATTCACTGATTAATTGCTAGGTAATGTTTGACCAGCACTTCATCTTATAATACCAACTTTAGTTAGTGGCTACCTGCACCCCACTGACCTTATGACTAGGGGAAGTGTGAAAAACATCCTGATACATTTGTATTGAGTCAATCAGACAGAGTGAGGTGACAGTGGCAAAGATTTGCTGTTTGTTGAAAACAACTCTGGCTCATTGATATGGTTAAGCACAACATACGATATGCCATATGGGTCTGTTAATGGTTGTAATGCAGTTTACTTAAGTTTGCATTCTTCTCTCGTGTTGTATAATATTGCATTTATTTTTTGATCCGTTGATTATCGTGAGTAAATAATGTTTGTTATTATTATTACGTAGTAGTGGTATCAGTATTTACCTAAATAACTTTGCTTGGAGTGTGTCCATTTTGGATAACGAACACATACTGGAATAATCTGACGGCCGGATATTTTTGTATTTTTTTACTTAAGTACTTTTCAATAAAAGGACTATTTTACTTTTACTTAAGTACTTTCTTGGGAATACTTTTACTTTTATTTAAGCAGTTTTTTTACTTTAATTAGTTACTTTATTGGAGTACTTGTACCAGCACTGTTTACTACTGTCAAACACCAAAAGGTGCAAGCTTAATAAACACATAATGTCTTAGTTGGTTTATACCCATTTATTACACTATTGTGTGTGTTAAGCACAAAACATTTGAGAACTATGAGGTGTTAAAAATGTTATCCTAAATGATGTGACCAAAAATTGTCGTAACATAAAATGACTGCACATTGAATCACATAATGAAACAACAACGATTAGCTTACATAAGAGTTGTCTGTCTTTTGTCATAGTAAGTACAGTGTTACACATAGTATTCATGTGACTAAAAAACTAAACTATTGCTACTCACAAGTTGTGCACGTGTTTTGTCTGGCAGGTGGCGCTGCACGCGGTCGAGATAGAGCGTGCGTTTGTGTGGGACGTCGTAGCTGTATTGGTCAATGATAGTTTGGTAAATGAAGTCATCCTCAGCAGACCAGTCTCCCGTCTCTGATCTATGAAACATGGTGCACATAAGTTAGCATATACATTTTATAACATGCCATAATTTCATTTATGATAAAGTCCTAATAAGATAGGAAAGAAATTGGCCACTTTATGATTCAATGAGCATTCAAAACAATACAAAATTAGATAGCACTGACTAAATGTTGACTTTAGCAAGAAACGAAAGAAAAAATCACATTAAACATTATAATCAATGCTTTAAGTGAGACCAGTGGACTAATTCCTCAACTAGCTATTTAGCTCCCTTGAAAGCATATTGTCATTCACCTACTATAAAGTTTCCAACGTAATCCATCTGGATAAATGCAGCATACCACCCCTACATATGGTAATAGGTAATATACCATATAGACCACTTCATAATTGCAATCACCACTGAGACTGATACATAGACTCCCATTTTACTTGTAGGAACAAGAGGGACATAACTGTGGAAAGAGTCTGTTGTTTATATTATCAACATATTTAACAATTGTTCATAAATTCATGAACTGTTAACGACACACACCTCAAAGCAGGTTCATGCTCATCTTCCAGATCGTACAGTTTCTCATCGTATTTGCAGTCAATGATGATGAACTCTTGAAGAACAGCGGCACGTAGGTCATCGTCATCACATTCAAGGTCGTATGCCTCAGGGGGAATTCCCACCTCGACCTTATGTTCTGATGACTGTACAAGTTCAGGCAGAATTCCTGAATCATGACAACAATTACAAAACATCATAACTGTCACACACGAAAATGCAAAGATAAATTCAGGAATATCCAAAAACATTTTGAAAACAAAACATCATTTTTTAAGAAACGATTGACATGCATCTAAACATTATTTGATAAAGAAATATTATATAACATAGTTATTTTCAATACAAATCATTATGTAAACAGTTGTACTGTTCCATTCACACACCTGTGAGCTCATACAATCATGTATATGAAAAGATAACTACCGGTACATAATGACTCCAGCAAATGCTTTTGTTTTTAGTTGCAGTTACTGACTGCCAGTTTGTCACAAAAAACTAACAGGAACAAAGAAAAAGGCAATAAATGGAGATGACATATACATGTAGTAATTTTGTAAGAACTCACAAAAATCAAACACATGATGATGCTTATCATTGGGGTGACAGCTGGACAGGATGTCAAAGTAGGATGAGAGTGACAGCACAGAGAACACGAACATTAATCTACCTGTCAACTCTGATTCCAAGATCTGCTGTTGCTCTCGTAATGATCCCAGAATCCTCTCCTGTTGACCTTTCACCGATTCAATGACTTTCAAGATGGCTTGTGGGTCTTCTGACCCTTCACCATGTGCCGATTTCTCATGCTGGAGAACCCAATATTGAAGATCTTCTCTAAGGAAAATATACACTTTATCATTTAGGCTTTTGCTTCTCTTATGTCATGCATGTTATGACATAATAACTTATAACACGATATTGGTTCATTAATTTTTAACATTTATTAAACATAATCTAGAGTGTACTTCAATGTTGTACTCATCCAGAATTATTGCAATACAAATTATGTAAATGCACACAAATTTCAATAATTTGTGGTGTTTTGCAGGACATTGTTCTCAGATTTCTGAGACTATGTTGTTTATAACTCATTCTATACTTTCTTGATTGTTCAGATTAAACAGCAGAAACAAGTTTAGCTTAAACCAAGATTGTCTGTACTTTAGTATTATATATAATGTACTTAACACTTGAACATGTTTTGGCTTATCAACTTGCAAAAGTATCCTAGGGGGTAATCCAACATGAACAAAATTACTATACAGTTATTTATCATGAAATGTCGTCAAATAGGGTTCTGAGCGAGGCAAAACTAAATGGGTTCATATAACTTCATCCTTCCTGTCGTATGTTTAGTACATATTGAGGAAGTCAATAAAGCATGCGGAAACTCTAACGCCTAAAACTCACCCTTTTAGAGTGTGGCGAAACAGTAATTAATTTGTAACCGTACAAATGCATATAATTTATTAACTTTACACTGCTGCTACGTGAATGTGAATAAACTGATGTATTTCGATTTGAGGCTCTACTTACCTTAGCGGATATATTTAATTTCTGTGTAATATCTTTGACTAATCTTTAAAATGTTTCCCAATATACAGTACTTATGTGTCATTTGTAAGGTTTCAACAAAAACTTCCCCCAGTTACATTACAGCATTTAATAATTTATACCGTTGTCGCATATATTTCAAGGTATTTTACCATAAAGGTACACAGCATAAACTTAGCAAATAGTTAAAAAATCATGTTATTCCTATACATTGTGTCCTGTGTTTGCCTGCATATGCATGCTGTATTCGTACAGTTTCACCAAACTTCCCCAACACTAAATAAATCAGGAAAAATGGTGTGTTATAAAGTGGTTAATGAGTATTGATATGTAGGCCATTTCAGAAATATATTACACTGCTGTATGAGACTTGTAGTTTTTTTTATGGTACATGGTAAATCAAATTCTTTGCGTCAAGAATGTTGGGTAGTACCTAAAATGTCCCCTTTATTGATGATAGTGCTAAAGATTTTCATGATACATAAGTAAAAGTATACATCCCACGAAAGCTCTCATCAAGACGAATATGATGAACATAATGCAAATCTCCTATAAACTAAATTTTTAAGGATTTATAGCAATAAACACAGTTTGTCGATGTTTCGTGAGAAATGACCATATATTTCCTATTGTCAAACACCAAATGGTGTAAGTTTAATTAACACATAACATCATAGTTGGTTTACACTCACTTATTATACTATTGTATGTGTTAAGCACAAAGTATTGAATATTGTGCATGGAAAATGTTCACATTATAAATAAAACATTCAGTCTATTCATCTTCTATTGGTTGCACTGCAGAGCCAGATATGGTAAAAATTATTGTAAATATGTTGAGCTCCAGTACAATTGCACACACCAAATGGTGTGATTATGACTGTTCTGAGCTCCATTACAATTATACACATCAAATGCAATTATTAGTTACCTAAAATATTAAAATTAACTCAGTTAGGGAAGAATAAAGTATGATATTTTTATTATGATTATAAGATATAGGTAATGTTAATTATTATTCTTTTATCATTATTATTATTCACTAACCTCAATAACCAGACAGGATCAACTGTGTCCTTCTTGAAGTTGACAAAGTCCCAGTCGAGTTGAGCTGCAGCTCTTTCCAACTCTTCAAAGTTCTCACTGGTGACATCAGTGTTGAGGTTGTGCCTCATGTGTAGGTCAAGGTCGGTCTGTTAACAGTTCATGTGGTCATGTGATTACAAGTCAGGGCTGAACAAAATCATGACTACAAATTCAGATTTAGTTGATTTAAACCAGATGATTTTAATTTAGTTATTTACTTCATTTATCTTTAAATATGGTAAATATTATTTATAAACATGTAGATGTTTAATATATTTATAAACCATTTCAAACATATTGTATCGATTTGGGTACTTTATTATCTTAAGATAAGGGTACATGGTTTTAAGTATAAAGTGTATGTATAAGTGGCCCATCTTAACAAAATGAGTCACATGTTGGAATTTGACAATATTGATTTACTGGTACTGTGGAGAGAGTTTCAGCTATCACATGATGTATAGTGCAGAATGATATCACAATCATAACCGAAGTTACGACTCACTAAACACATGTAGGGTAGAAATCATCAAACTCAGCATTCAGCCTTCAAAGTTTATGCATAATAGTTATTATGTTTCATCAAATGTACCTTAATTACCATGGACATATCTGGCTGAAATTTGGACTACTGAAAAATAATGGCATATTTACGACTGAGTGGGGAACAGTATGAGATGGGCAGGGCGCATGTGAAGAATGAGCAGACAGACTGTCAAAAAGAGCATGGAAAGCAGAAGAGGATGGCAACCAGCAAAAAGGACGACCAAAGCTGAGATGGAACGACCTTATTAGGGCAGGTGTGAATAGCCAAGAATGGAAGGTCATTGTTGACAACACAGATGGAGGGAAATAACAAGCAGAGAAGAAGCTACTGAGTGACGTGGACTCCGAATTGGACCCCACCCTGCAAGGCAGCAAGGGGAAGAAGACCTTATGACTGAACACTAACAGTTGATTGTCAACCTGTAGTTTCTTGCCCAGTGCGTTCAACCGTAGCCACTCCCTCTGCCAAGCCTTTTTATGCTGCTTCAGCAGGTTCTGTTCACGGCCGAGTTTCGACACTTGCTTCAGCTTCTTCACCTTGATGAGATTCTCATGACCTTGAAACCTCTTGTGAGCCAGCACTGTCTTCATCTGGTCATAGTCGACGGCCTTGTAGGTGGTTGCCATGAGTCCATCCTTCATTCGCTTCACTAGTCTCTCTGTCAGACAAGAGTCAATAAATTGGTGCTAGTTATACTATTGCTAGTTCTGGATTGTCACCTGCATAGTTAAATCATGTCCTACTTCGATATTGTGTGCGAGAGGAAGCCACATTGACATAGCCATGCATTGGGCCATCTTTCTTTCTGCGCCACAAATGACAGACAGAAGGTGCAGTTTATTACAGTAATAAGCACATAAAGATTATTGGTGAGTCCAGACGTGGGTTCAAATCTTCGTTGAATTTGAATGGAATTGATCAACAAGATGCATCAATTTGAATTTAATGGGAATTGGATTGGAACTGAATCCTGCAAAGTAAGGTGAATTTAATTAATTGATCAAAACAGAAAATCAATTTACAATGTTTTTCTTTATAAATTGAGATGTATAAACTACCAAATATATGTTAAATTGTAACGTTTTCGGATGTGTCTTTCTGGTCAAAGACCAAAATGAAACAACCAACAGCAGAACTGTATTTATATGCACAAAAGGATTTGTCACCAGAAAAAATGCTTAGCACTGTCTCTTCTGAGAACAAAGCAAACATTTTATTATGGACTTCCTGGCTTATAATTAATTAAAGAAATTAAAGGGCTAATGTTTGCTTCAGTGGATTTTCACTGGGGCTTCATTTTACATCAATGTGCAGAAACTTACTAAGTCACAACAAAACAGGTATAGTTGCCGATTTGAATTAGAATTGAATAAAAATTAACTGAATTGGAATTGATCCTTTTTGTGAGGACATTGAATTTAATTGGAATTGATCCTTGGTAAATACAACTGAATTGGAATTGATAAAAGTGAATCGAACCCAGGTCTGTAATGGTGGCTAGTGAAAACTATCCAAGTAAACAAAACTTAATAAGCCACAACAAAACAGCTATTGATGCCGATTTGAATTAGAATTGAATTGAATAAAAATTAATTTAATTTAATTGGAAATGATCCTTTTTGTGCGTATGTTGAATTGAATTAGAATTGATCCTTAGTAAATACAACTCAATTGGAATTGATGTGACTTGAAATCAGGTCTTACATGGTGACTAGTGAAAACTATCCAAGTAAAAAAAATCTGGTTGACAGTTTATTAAGCACATTTTAAAGAAGCACTGACTGAATGTGAGGTTGTTCCAACATCTGATTGTGATGACTTGATCCCTGAGCAGTTCTCACCTGCTTCGTATGCTCTGTGATTGGTGACAAATGTGCGCATATCTCTCCCTGTCATGATGTCACAAATTTGATGCACTGGACATCAAAGATGGTGTGATGATAATGCATGTTCTGACCACCGTGATTATCTGCAGAACAGAATATAGGAGATCGGTTTACATAAAAAGTTGGATTATTCAGAGAAATCTAAGCACATACTGGTACAGAAACGGGACACACCAGTGCAGTTATTTATATTTGTCCTTGAATGGATTGATGATCCGGTTTCTTGTTTTTATAAGTAGACATATTTACCCTGTCAAGAAACAGGATTTGTGTTGTACCATAACGTCATTATGTTTGATGAAGACTGCACCAAGTGGTTAAAATATTCAAAATTGAATACAAGTTTCTTGAGAGGTCAATATGTGTAATATTTATTGGTGTCTGGTGATTCGACCCATATTGAGTTTGGCATGTTTTCACAACCTGTGAACCGCAAACCATTTGTGCTTGCATTGGCCATACCAACCATTTATACAATAATAATAATATATATATAATAATGAGTCAACTTGTAGAGTGCCATAAATCTAAATAAAAGTCCATTTAGAGGCGCTAAAATACATTACTACATGAATACGCACTAGAGGGCTGCACTGCCTGAATGTACTGTACTTATTGTAATCATTATTTCGACTTGTATATTCTAATTTATTAAATTTTTTTAAAATAAATATACACTGATCTTATTGTACAGTGCATCGATCTGCCAAGCGGGATTTACTTATAATAAATACAGTATTATTATTATTAATTGTGAAAATGTTTTGATAATTACAATAAACACATAACATTAATTATTGAAAGCAAATTAACATGAATAATACCAAAATAAGAACATTTGTATTATATGGAATTATATACAAGTCATACAAATTTAGAAATCATTAACATTTCAGTGAATCAATTATAATTTTAATAGGCTTGTATAAGCATCCTATACATGAACATAGTTTGCTCTATTTATATTAACATTTTGCTAGAAATGTACACAATGGTTGAAATCGCAAACATTTTGATCAATAAAAATTCTATAATTTTGGGATACTGCTCAATTTTTTGTGTGTATTATACTACTAATTATATATGTGGGTGAGCTAGCCTGATGTTAAATAAAAGAATCACTCCATTGAGTGATTTATAGCATGAGCCAACAGTGACACACACACACACGCACAGTCACACGTAAATGCACACACACACATATATATATATATCTATATGTATATATAAACGTACATCATAATAAATGTAACTAAATGGCATCCATGCACACACACACACACAGTCACGCAGGGGTAGAACTTCAGCATTTATTTTACTAGACAGCAGGACTAGTAAAGACAAAAGTTTACTAGTCCGCCAAAAGGTTTACTAGTCCTGCAAATAAAAAACTTAGCACAAATTTAGGTCACAACAATTTTATTTAAAACACAAAAAACCACAGTGTCATCCAGGCCTGGCGTTAACACTGCCTGTCAGTCAGTCAGTGTCACTCAGAGTCGGAGGCACTACTGTCATCACAGTCGGTGTCACTGCTGTCAGTGTAACTACTACAGTCGGGCCTTGGCCTAAGCGGCTGAGTGTCTGGCCTCCGGGCTCCACCAGCACTCCACAGCTCGATTGCCTCCTTCGGTTCAAATGCAGCGATGTCTGGTGAACTCAGCTGAATGGTCAACAGATCAGTCAGTCGATCTGCCTTCAGGACTGACCGGATGCTGCTCTTCGTCAGCTTCAGCTGACTGAAGCCTCTCTCCGCATCAGCCGAGCTGGCTGGCAGAGTCAGAATGGCGTCAACAAGCCCAAGTATGTTTCCATACTCTGCCTGGTGGGCTGCATTGACACTAGACCATGTCAGCTGTCGCACGTCTGGGGACTGTTCATACAGGATCATCTTCAGAAGTGTCCACTCCGTCTCCACACTGGCAGTATCGATGCCAGCGTCGCGAAGCACAGGGCCAAAATGGTTGTTGAGTGTGGCCACAGCGTCATTTCCATAATCACCTGCAGCTTCAGGCCACAGCTTGAAGCTAACGATTGATGATGCACGCACAACGTCCGAATTGCTGTCAACGAAGCGACCCTCCAGACAGCTGACCAGGTTGCCCAAGATCTGCAGTCGGGTCTGCTTGGCGAAGACAGCACCTGTGAGTGTCTCACCATGGAAGTCTTCCATGCGCGCCAGGGCACGCTCCTTGGCAGTTGTGGTCGTCTTGTACATCACAAGGGTGGCCACAACGGATGTCAGCGTGGCATGTACATCAGCAACTGTCGCAGTCACTGTCTGAGCCACCAGCGACAGCTTGCTCAGAACAAACAGCACATCGAGAAGGAAGTGTGCCATCTCGATGATGTCTCGTCGGTGCAGTGTCGCCAAGAAGCCAATGGCCTTTGCCTTGGCATCTCCGGAGCCCCCGGGCACTTGCATCTGCGTCAGATGCAGGACATATGCTGGATATCCCTTCACAAGGGCCTGCAGTGCCTTCAGCAGATGTGGCAACCAGCGAGTGCCACCGACACGTGGTGGAAGGGCACATGGCAGAGACAATGTGTCGAATGCTGCCTTCAAGTTGCTACGGTTCAGTGGCGAGTGATGGTAGAACAAGTAGAGGCTCAGGAGGAGACCGCTCAACTTTGTGTACATGGGCAACCGACACAATGCGTCCTTATATGCAAGTTCCAGGCGATGCGCATAGCAGTGGATTGCTTGCAGACACGGCTGCTCATTTCGGAAGAGCGTGGCGACACCGTTGGCTGATCCGGTCATAACAGCGGCGCCATCACTGCCGAATCCGACAAGCTTCTTCATGAGTGTCTCTTTCGGGATGTGGAGGTAGCGCTCCACGACACCATCAATTGCCCGCTTGATTGACGGAGCATCTGCCTTGCCGACGTTCTCAATACCAGCGAAGGCAGTAGAGACGACACCATTCACTGCATACCTCACGTACACTATCTCCGCTTCCGTGATGGACGCATCTGTCGTACCGTCACTGATGAGGGCGAGAAAGTGAGCACTCTCCAGGTGCTGTGCGAGGTGACGGCGCTCAACCTCAGCGATGGCACGCACGAACTGCTTGCTTGCCTTGTCATTCCGATAAGTGTTCCCCACATCAAGGCTCTTCTGTGCGTCCAGGGTACACTGCCACACATAATCTGTGAACGGACGCAAACAGTGAATACTAAAAACATCCTCGCTTTCAAAACAAAACTTGACGAAGATTTGAAGATGGGCAGGTTTAAATTTTAATAAAAGCACAAAAATCACAAGACAAGCCACGTTCTCAAAACCAAAAATATGATGCATAAAGGCGGGAAATACAACACTAAATAGTATTACTTTTGAACCCGAAGATCCAGGCAAGTTATAACACAGATCTACATCAAATGCAAATTAATAATTTCCCATGGCATTGTTTACTGCACGGCACGCTTGAAATGAGAGATAACAGAGAAATGAGGGATAATAATTTAAACCATATAGTGCTAACCCTAACAAAGTACAATCAAACACAATATTCGTTTACATTTTATAACATTATATCACATGGGTAACATAATTACCTAAACAAATGCGTCAGACGGTTCATGGTGGCCGTGTTCAGCGCTTGGATGGCTCGGTGGGCAGGTGCAGTGCCGGGACGGGCTTCGAACGCAGTTTGCCGGAAGACAGCTCGTGTGTGCGCCTCGCTTGTACTGTGTGCGCGTAGCGAGTCTGGACGAAAGTTGTCCGTGCCAGTCAAGAACGCATTCTTGCCACGGACACCAGTTACGTTGTGTGTCCTGCACACTTTGCAAAACATCAAATCGTTGTCGTCATCGTAGGACAGCCAAGTGTGGTCTCGTTCCCAAACCTTCAAATAGCCACGCTGTCGTTTCTGCTGGTCGTACAGGGTGTTCCGTTCTCGCTTTTCCACCTTGCGTTTAACTTCTGGTTTTGCAACCCCAGTTAAATAACGATGCATCGTGCGTAAACGTAACAAAATAATTAGTAATGAATTAACAAAATAATTGATGTAGAACTGAAGATGTGAACCGTATTCGAAATCCGCGCATTCGAAAATAGATTAGAAAATAGACGCGAAAATGGACGCCAATTGCGCTCATTAGCCGGTACCCCTCTACATGATACGCTAAGCCAAACAAAACGGTCGTTTCAGATTTCTATGTCACACAACAACCAATCAAAAGTACCGTTTCACTGTCGATTCACATTAGGTGAAGATTTACTTTGTCAATTGTACGTTTGGTGGCGCCACGCAACACGCTGATTTTTACTAGACAGCCGGACTAGTTGGTAGGCCGGGTTTACTAGTCCGCCGTAATCTTTACTAGTGTACGGACTAGCGGACTAGTGGGTAGTTCTACCCCTGCGACACACACATACACACGTACGCACACATGTACACATAAACATATAAACAAGTTGGCGCCGAAACACATCAACTCTGATATTTCCGAGATTAAACAATCACTTAACCACTTATGTAAAAACTTTGACGATATGAAAACGACCACAGCAAAATATATGAAAGACAACTGGCCGACCTCACGCAGATGCTGAAAGCAAAAGATGAACAGATAAGTCAACTGAGCACTCGTGTTGAAACCCTAGAAACGGCCGTGAACAACCTCGAGCAGCACTCGGAAAAAAAAGAACGTCATAGTGACCGGCCTAAATCTCCACTCTTTCGCCCACACTGCCGCATCTCGACCAAACACCAGAACGACCACCCCAGCTGAACAATCGACCGGAGAGACTGCAACAATGAAACAGAAGTTCATTACATTCGCTCATGACAACTTACACGTTGACATTCCGGAGATGGAAATCACAGCGATACACGACCTGCCCCAACGCCGAGACGGAACAACCCCCATTATCGTCCAGTTCCTGACCACCGAGAAACGAACAGAAGTCATGCAAAACAGAAAGTCACTGAAAGGAACGAACGTGCATCTCAATGACCATCTCTCACGCCTGAACAATGAACTCTTCCACCACGCCCGCACACTCCGCAGAGACAAGAAAATCCACAGCACATGGACAACCAACAGCATCATCTACGTCAAGAAAACAGAAACATCCTCTCCAATTCAAATCCGTGGACAAGCTGACTTCAACAAACTATAAACAATGACTGACAACAATAACAGGGATATAAATCCAACATATGATGTGGATATAAATCCAGTATATGATGCCAATAATGGTAAGAATACACTACGTCTACAACATGATCTTAGCCTGACAGATGATGTTGATTTATTAGGACATGATGTTAATCTAAATGTATTTCAACTCCAAGAAGACAATGCACATGAGCTTGGTCCAATAATTGATCTCAATAATAACTTTTGTAATGATAACTCACCTTGTCAATATTATTCAAATCCACGATGGAGAGGTATCTCCAATAATATTAATGATAAACAACGGTTTAAATTGATTCATTTCAATGCAAGAAGTCTAAATGCAAATTTCAAACAAATTGTGAGCTACATTCATGCTTCTGATATAGTATTTGATGTAATTGCCATCTCGGAAACTTGGAATGATCCTAAAGCAATGCAACACCATAACCTACCTATGTATAAGTCTTTTAATGTCTGTAGAGAAAATGTTAGAGGAGGTGGTGTTGCTATTTACGTACATAGCAGTATTAACTGCACTCAAATTGAAAGTAAATCTTTATCAATAAATGATATCCTTGAATGTATCACAGTGGAATTGATAATAGAAAACCAAAAAAATATAACAGTAGGTTGTATCTACCGCAAACCAGGATGTAACATAGACATCTTCTGTGAAAACATAACAAACATCTTTGGAAACACACACACCAACAAGACACTGTTTCTATGTGGAGATTTTAAAGTAGACATCTTAAAACATGACAACCATTTAGGTACAAAACATTTTATTGACACCATGTATAGCTTAGGCCTGTATCCTCTTATCACTAAGCCAACAAGAATTACTCGAGATTCAACCACTCTGATTGACAACATTTTTACAAATGCCATAAACAAGCGAACTACAAATGGTATTTTAATCAGCGACATAACTGACCATTTTCCAATATTTACACTATGTGAATATGAAATAACTAAAAGGAAAACAGAAATGCACAAAAAAGTACGAAATCATAAAAATGAAAACACAAATTCTTTTATAGCAGATTTAAGAAGTGAAACATGGGAAAATGTATTTAGCACAAAAGATGTTGAAGTAGCCTATGGCATATTTATTGATACATTTATGGAAAAATATGATAAACATTGCCCAGTCAGAAAAATAACCAAACAACATGTAATCAGTGATAAGCCATGGTTCACAACTGGATTGAAAAATGCTTGTCACAAGAAAAACCACTTGTATAGAAAATTTCTAAAAAATAGATCACAAGAAACAGAACATTGTTACAAAAATTATAAAAATAAACTAACTACAATACTAAGAAATGCAGAAAAAGAATACTATAGAAAACTATTGGATGACCAAAAACAAAACAGTAAAGAAACTTGGAACATCTTAAATACGCTTATTAATAAAAGGCAAAATGAATCTACTTATCCTGAATATTTTGTAATGGAGGGTAGAAAAATTACCAACAAGAAAGACATTGCAGATGGATTTAACATCTTCTTTTCAAACATTGGCAAAAAACTAGCTGCTAAAATAGATCCACCGGTAAATGGTGCCTCATTTCATGACTATCTTCAAAATATAAATAGCATGTTCTTAAATCCAGTAAGTGAAGAAGAAGTCAGTAGGATCATCGGAGCATGTAAAAACAAAACCTCAACAGACAGTAATGATATAAGTATGAATATCATAAAGAAAGTTATGCAATCAATTATTATGCCATTAACAGCAATATTTAACATGTCGTTTGAAAATGGAGTTTTTCCTTCTAGAATGAAAGTAGCCAAAGTCATACCTATATTTAAAAATGGTTCAAAAACATAATTTAACAACTACAGACCAATATCCTTGTTGTGTCAATTTTCCAAAATACTTGAAAAACTGTATAATAAAAGACTCGAAGAATTTATTGATAAAAATGATATCTTATCCAACAGTCAATACGGCTTCCGATCCTCAATGTCCACCTCACATGCATTGATTGACCTGGTTGAAGAAATTAGTACATCATTAGATAAAAAAAAATACACACTTGGCGTTTTTGTTGATTTAAAGAAAGCATTTGACACCGTAAATCATTCAATACTAATAAAAAAACTAAATTTCTATGGTGTTCGTGGTGTGGCTGAGAAATGGGTAGAAAGTTATCTACGCAACAGAAGTCAATTTGTCAAAATAGATGAATGTTCATCTAATCTCCTAAATGTGTCATGTGGAGTACCACAGGGGTCTGTGCTAGGCCCAAGACTGTTCATTTTATATATTAATGACATATGTAATGTATCAGAACTTCTTAAATTTGTGCTGTTTGCAGATGATACCAACATATTATATTCTGACACGGATGTACATAGACTAAAACATGTTGTTAATTGTGAACTAGATAAACTATATACATGGTTCACCGTTAACAAATTGTCTTTGAATATATCAAAAACCAACTACATTATCTTTGGTAACCGTAAGATAAATATTGACTTAGATATAAAATTTAAACGTTATTTAATAGATGTAGAGTACTAAGATTTCAAGACTTAATAGATTTTAAGATCTTGTCAATTATGTATAAAGTGTATAACAATTTACTAGTACCTGTCAATGTGCAGTGTTTGTTTACTAAACAAACTTCCTCACACTCCTCCCGAGTTCAATATCAATATGTCCGACAATGTGTTCGAACTAACGTTAAACTAAAGTGTTTAGCAATCTATGGTGTAAAACGCTGGAATTCATTACCTTCCAGTACTACAATGGTGTCAACATTTCATGCATTTGTTTGTAAATTAAAAAGAAACATGATCGACAAATATAACTAAAAATAGGTCATTGGTCAAAAACTGTATATTCAATTCTAACTTGCACTACACTGTTATCAATAAGTGAGCATATCGCAACTAAAAATATAAATTATTAATTGTCAAATAAGTACTACTATCAATGTGTTATTTTTTGTATTTATATTATAATAGCCAATAATAACTAACAATGTAACATTGTACTATTATGTAATATCTGCCATATTCCACGTGTTGTATGTAAATAATTCTTAGGGGTATACAAATACAAGAGTTTCTTCAGTATACCCCTTTTTTCTGACATACTCATTCTGATATACCATATACACTGTATGTATCTTTTGTTGGAAAAATAAACATTTACTTACTTACTTACACACATGTACACACACACACACACACACATAACTATCATAAGAAACAAACTGAAATTGTAACCGCCAACTAACCAATAATACATTGTATTGATTTACATGATTATTAATAAATAGGTATGGCGATAATATGACATTCTGAAGGAAATGTTCATGAAAGCGTTAACACTGGCAACATAAGCTCGCATACCAAAGAACAACTTGTGCTAGTTACTTTATTTCAAATATTTGCATTACAATTTATATAATTTTAATTCCAATAATACTGTATTACCGAAAATGAAGTGATCTCCCTCGATTGCTTGACAGTAAACAATACCGTTGCTCGGCGAGGTCCGGATTATCGTTCTTAAACTATCCGTTCAGTGCCGCCACTGGCACATATTCGATCAATTCCTCAATGATATGGAAATGTTATTTAAGAATCAACAATGGAAACCAAGAAATTACATAGTGTAATTGTAAACTCTATACAACCATTATATAAATGGGCAGAATGTTAACAATAACATAAAAAGTACGGTCTTAGGCGAATCGCCAGAACTCCAAATTCAAATACGTTATCCAGATCATATTCACTTGGCAATCATATACTAAAATAAGTTGACACAGGGAAATATCTTGGGGTAATAGTCACATACAACCTATCCTGGCCAACACATATCTCCCAAATTTGCAACAAAGTCAATGCCACTTTATCATTCTTAAGGAGAAATCTGAAATCGTGTCCGCATGTCGTAAAAGAAAGAGCTTATATATAATATATTACCCTTGTTCGCCCCATTCTAGAATACGGCTGCACAGTATGGGATCCACACTTACAAAAAGACAAAAATACACTCGAGAAAATACAAAGAAGAGCAGCCCGCTTCGTAAAAGGCGACTACAATTACAATAGCAGCGTAACAAATATGATAACAGATTTATAGGTTGGTCAAATCTCGAGGTGCTAGAGGAGAAGGAACCTCGATCCGATTATTACTCATGTTCGAAATCGTCCACAACCAAATTGCTGTCCAGTCCAGAAACATTTTAGTACCTGCAGACAAACGCACACGCTCAAATCACCCCTACAAACATAAACACATCAGAGCCAACACTGAAGAATATATAAACTCTTTTTCTCCCGCACTTTAGCTATATATGGAATATCCTAGAAGCGTCATTAGTTAATGCAAAGGACGCCCCACAATTTAAGGAACTGCTAGGCCGTGCGCAATGCTCATAGAGCAACCAACATCATTGGCGCGATACCCACCTGGGGTATGCCGATTATTCAAAAGAAACAGAAACAGGCTTGGGCAGCTAATCTCTATCGCGCTATAGTTGTTCCCAGAGCTCGGTAACGTTGGAATAACTGACTAGCAGGCCCGTAGCCAGGTTTTCGCAAAGAGGGGGGGGGGTAACATTTTACCAATTCAGACTCCAGGTGACGCCACAAGTTCATGTGTGGTTATATTTTACACAATGCAGAGGGCCCCACATGAACACGTGGGGGCTCATAATGCAGAAGGTTGCATTTCTAACTGGAAGAACAATGAAGTGGGTGTGAGATTGGTGGACTATGTGGTTTCGTCTTATATTCTTCATCTTATATATACAAACATCACATTAGCATCCCCAGCAGGCCCATAACGAGGTCGGGTTTTTTGTGGGGGGGGGGCGTTTTCAGAGAAAGTGGGACTCATATGTGGCATGTAGATATTGGTTCCATTTTGTTGCCTGGTTAAGCTCAATTTACACCCAATTATATTCATAAAAGCCAACACGCAGTGATAGTATAATGTTAATATAACTGAATTATTTACTCGAAACCCTTCGCCGTGTACACGTGTGTGTCTTCCCAAGTTATTTTTCAGTTAAAGTGTGATATTTATAATCTGGTTTTCGCTCAATTAATACATTATATTTATCTGATCTGATGTGCAAAAGTTCCATAATTTATCAGAAACATAATTAAGTTAGTAAATTAACAAACCTTTATCAAACATGCCCTGTAAATAGAAGATTAGAAAACTTATTGTCCTCTTGTGGAATTTGAATAACATTCTAGGTGTCAAACAGTCAAGTACCATATCCTGTACATGGACAACACTGACTCCAGGAAACACTAATTGCATCTTACAACTATACGGCCACACAATTACACGATTTTTCACCGCCCATTTTTAAATAGGTGAAGCTAAACTACGATTATTTGCGTTGCTGCACAATAGTTGAAAATTATGGTTTGTTTTAAGCCAGATGAGTTTGTCTACCGGGTTTGCAGTTGGTAAGAAATACATTCGCTGAACGTCTTAAGTTATTGATTGTTGAGAATAGCACATTTGACAGTCAGTAGTTACCTTAATCAGCATACTAAAATAAAAGCCGCACCTCGTTTATTTTTTAACAACGTTCTGATGAGGAATCATGAATTATTTCATATGGCTTAATATATGTGCTCATAATTGTTAAATCATCATCATCCCGTTCATTCACCAGTATTTTGTCTGCATCTGTCACCTCTGAGTGACTACAATTAGGACTGACTGAATGAATGAATGAACGTTTATTCAGAACACTGATAACAATACAGTGTGTACATAAACAAGACAACCAAGTTTAATTATAACTCATAATTTTACGCTTGGTGTAAAACTGGCTTCTTTTGTATTTGTTACCCCATGTTTTTTATATAACGGGAAACCCTGGGATAATGTGACGTCTTTCTGCATGGCTAATTGGATGCAATGGTCCTTTGACTCACATTCCTCTAGTGACTGCCCTTTTCACACATGGCATTGGAGACAGACCCCTCAGCCAAGCTCCGATACATTCAGCGATGATCACTTAATAGATCAGAGTTCTTCCTTTAACATCTGTACAAATCAGGCATTCCTTGGATTATATCGTTGTAACACTTGGACAATGTCCAGCAGCTTTTAGAAAGGTTAACGGTGGTTCACATTTTAAAGATACAATTTTGATTGGGGGTTCATATTTTGGAGAAAGGGGGTTCACAAAAACGGAATTTGTATCAATATCCTCATAACTACTCAATACCTTACAAACTGCTATTTGGTTTCCTCTTAATCTCCTAGTCTCTAATGTTGTCAACACACATTCTAATAGGCGTCTTTCATAATAACGATCTTTAAGTACAGGAAGCAGCTTAGTTGCTATTCGTTGCACTCTTCTAGCTTAACTCTGTCCTTCTTACGATATAACCTCCATGCTTGCATATAGTATTCCAAACGTGGTCTAACTATTGCTTTGTACAATGGTACAATTAGCTGTTTCTCCTTATATGTGATATTTCTCCTAATTAGCCCTACTATTTGGTTACACTTTGAAGCAGCAATTCCGTTGTTGCTCCGAAATTTTCATGTCAGCACTATCTGTTACTCCTTAGTCTTTTGCTCAGTTTTACCTAATATAGTATCCACCATTATGTATTCTTTGTTCATATTTCCATGTCCTATGTGGATGCATTTACACTTCCCAAAATTGAATGGCATTTGCCATTTTTCAGACCATTTTACAAGTTTGGTTAGATCATCCTGTAAAGTGTGTTTATCTGCACCTGTTTTAGCTGTTCTGAACACTTTTGTATCGTCTGCGAATTTCGGTAATTTGCTTGATGCATCATATATATATCAAGAATATTGTAGGTCCCAACACCGACCTCTGTGGCACTCCAATCAAACCTGGTTCCAGTTTGAACACCCTCTACTATTACTCTCTGGTTTTTTTTCTGTCAACCATGTTTGTATCCAAATGATCACTTTTAATGTAAATACCAATCTGTGATGTCGAACTTTATCAAATGCTTTCTGAAAATCTAAGTAGACCACTGGTGACGCATCGTCTACCCACTTAGTGATTTCTTCTAAAAACATCAGATATTGGTTAAACAAGAACTAACGTTTAGGAAACCATGTTGATATTCATTTATTAATTTGTGTTTTAAAAGGATTTACACTATGTGGTCTCTAATAATCGTTGCTAATACTTTGCATAAAACTGGTGTTGAGCTCACTGGTCTGTAATTATCTGCTTTATTCAATGCCTTTTTTAATAATGGTGCAATATTTGCTTCTTTCCATTCTAATGGAACGATTCCTTCTCTAAGTGACAAGTTAAAAAATATAGCAAGTGATGTACCGATTTGGTGTACAATTTCCTTAAGTAGTTTTGGTAGTATCCCGTCAACCCCTGTTGATTTGTTTTCTTTCATCATCTAAATTTTCGTACCTCACAAAGTGTTGTCACGCGCTTAGCCGTTAAATTAGACAAACACGCGTTTCCAGATTAACGTCAACGGCTTCTAGTTCTTCATACATTTGAAATTTAAAGTGTCCGGAATTTTAGAGTTCCAAACATAAAGCAAAATATAAACCAACGTGTTGGTTTATAATTGCCGAATTTTGCAAGTCCTAAAATGTGGGGAAAATTTTCGTAGTTTCCCGTGGAGAGCGTCAAACGACCTCCCTTTTGTATAATAAGTGTCGCCCTCCCCGAAATTCCAATATAGTCCCCCTTGAAGCAAAACTAACTTGGCGTTGTGCATGCTCTATTTCTGTGCAATATTCACGTCTCTGACAATACTTAGTAGGACTTGACAGTGTACATAATTTTCGAACGCTGAGTATCTTAATACGTACCATCTAGTCGAACATTCACGGGGCTACTTCACAAAAGCAAAGTTCAAGCACAGACGCCTTTTAGTTCTTCAACTTCACAACATACTGATCATTAAGAATGTGATGTTGGGTCAACACCGTCAACGTACGCATACATGTAAGCAGTCAAGTATCGATGAGTTCACGATATGCGATCGTTAAATGTTTAGTGTGATTCATAAACACACACTGTCAACTATTTCCGTTACGAGCAGTTAAAGGCGAGCACCTCGGCTGGGTCATTGTACAATTTTGACACGAACACATGTAAGTATTAATTCCGTTTGACGCCAAATGTACTGTGTTTCATGCTAATCAAGTGTGCTGGAGTGTGCTTGCTTGCGTTGTGAGTGTGTATATAAATCACTATAAAATAGCTCCCGGCCGCAACCTGCGAATGGTATCACGCGTCTACGCAGTTGACATCTGAATTAAATGTCACGTATCTTTAATGAACCATCGATCTAGGCATAACGTCAGTTATGCATCATGACACCTCTCTGTAAAAGGAATGTCTACCTTCATAATACAAAGTACGTAACTGTAAAAGCATAGATATTATTACCAACTATTTCGTTTCAGATTTGAACTTCCTCTACTGATATGAAGAATATAGGGGTGAGTCTAAGCTACTTGTCTATAATGCATACGTGCTTGTGTGTACGCGTATATTTGCTTGATTGGTGTGTATAGTATGCTTACATGTATATTTATGAATGCTTGTATGTGTATGTGTATGTGTGTGTGTGTGTGTGTGTGTGTGTGTGTGTGTGTGTGTGTGTGTGTGTGTGTGTGTGTGTGTGTGTGTGTGTGTGTGTGTGTGTGTGTGTGTGTGTGTGTGTGTGTGTGTGTACGTATGCGTGCGCGTGCGCGTGCGGGTGCGGGTGCGGGTGCGGGTGCGAGTGTGGGTGCGTGGCAGGGCAGAATTTGGCCGTGCCAAATCAGCTTTTTGAGACAAAGTTGAACATCAATGTCAGACCAAGAACATTCGTGACGCCTTCAGAAATCTCAAGGCGATGGCCGGTGATGTCTGCCAACCAAACTACAAGATCTTATGCATTGCCCGATGCTACAGAGCTAAACAAATTCTATATTCTACATTCAAATACTTCTGGCAATCATCCCCCCGTCCCAAGGAGAGATCATAATCTCTGAAGGCAACGTGACTAGTCAGTTCAAGAAGACCAATACAAGGACAGCTTCCGGGCGTTATAACATATCGAACCATCATTTCCGATCATGTGCTGCTGGACTAGCTCCGGTCTTGTCACAACTGTTCCAGGAGTCTGTAAATACCGGCGTCATTCCCAACCTCTGGATAACCACCACCGTCATTCCTGTGCCTAAAATATCCTCTCCAAACATAATTTAATCTTTAATAAACAGTGAACTTTCCAAATTTGTTAAGTGGCTAAATATAAATAAACTATAACTAAATAAACCTAAATCTAAATATATGATTTTTCATGTCCCAAATAAAGGTAAACAAACCCCGTACACTTAAAATAGATAATACAGATATTAAAAAGTGGATGAATTTAATGTCCTAGGGTCCAAATTTAAATTAGAAAAAACATACAGAAAAAATATATAATAAATGTACAGAAAATATTGGCATATTAAACAGGCTAAAATATGTATTACTTTGAGAAATAAAAAAAAACGTTATATGAATCGTTAATATTATTACATATAAACTATTGTATTATGGCATGGGGATACAAAGGGAACAGATTAATGACAATTAAGAAAAAAACTGTTCGTATAATAACGTCAAGTGGATACAACTCTCACACAGAGCCACTTTTTAAGCAACTTAATTTGTTAAAAATAGAAGATCAATTAAAATTACATGAAATAAAATTTTACTTTAAATACGTTCATAAAAATCTACCTGTTTACTTATTAAACTGGCAGATTACTTTAAATATTAATATACACCATCCTGGCACTCGGAAATCTAAAAATATACATACTGACATAACTAAACATGGATTTGCAAAACAGTGTCTTAAATATAACTTGTCATACATTATACACGACACTCCTGCAATAGTGAAAGAAAATATATATACTCATAGTATGAGAAGATTTGCAATTTACGCTAACACGTTCTCATGAAAGAATACAAAGATACGTTTACACTACTAGATTGTTATTCATGTCACCAAAATCAGTAACATATTAATTGTTAAGCAATGGACGAACATTTTAGTAGTCAAGTACACAAACAGTAACTGTTTTGATTTTATCAGTCACTATAAAGAACATTTACTGTATTATACCATTCACACGATTATATAATTTAGATAGACATACTCTTTAAAATGCCATCTTATACTAAAAACATTATTTGTCATAACTGCGGTGGCTCCTATAATAGCGACAATTATGTCTTAATTGGAGCCACTGACCCCTTGTTTGTCATAAAATTAGCAGGTGGGTTTCTGTTAATTAATTAGTATACTGGTTTCAAAAAATGGTGCACACACATAATATCATGTATGCATATCTACTTTATTTGTGTAAATGTATATACCTGATATGTTTATTGTGTCAATATTTGGTACATTTTGAGGTCAAAATAAACTTCTTGTTCTTGTTCTTGCTGTTTATGCTCCGCATGCAGAAGAAAATTAACCAATGTATCTATTATTATTGGACAATAAATTCGTATTATATTGTATTGCATTGTGTGTAAGTATGTACAATGTATGTATGTACATATGTATGCAGGTATGTTTGTATGTGCATGTGTGCATGTGTGTATGTATGTATGTATGTATGTATGTATGTATGTATGTATGTATGTATGTATGTGTGTATGTATGTATGTATGTATGTAAGTATGTATGTATGTATGTATGTATGTATGTATGTATGTATGTATGTATGTATGCATGTAGGCATGTATGTTTGAATGTACGCATTTACGTACGCATGTATGCACGCATGTATGTACGTATGTATGTACGCATATAAGTACGTATGTATGTATTTGTGTAAGTACGTAATATGTACATATGTATGTACGTACATATGTACATATCGAGTGCTTCTAGCATAATCATGATCCGAAAAAATCAAAGTTAAAGAGTTTAAAGTGATCTGTAAAATCAGGTTCTTGTTCCATCATGATTATTCTTGGCTACATTGTGGACGATATTACCATCTTCTCCCACAAGTATTGTAAGCATTGTGACCATTACATTTTCTAATTAATTGCCAAAAATGGTACTTGTATTACTCGAATTCACAAACTGCTGTATCCTTCTCGAAACAACTACTGTCAACATAATAACACTGACAACTTTCTTCCTTGCCCCTCTAATGAGCACCTCCCATTCCCTAGGTGTGTATATACTCTGGAGCTTGCAAGCGTTCCCAATTGTCGGTGGCACGGAATCTACTTCCATGTAACTGTGGCCGGATTCCATGTACTTTAGATCAATCGTCTCAAGATGGTCTGTCTTTTGCACAGCATAAATCATGGCAGCCGCCACAAACCGATTGCGATTCTGCCCGCCATATGTGTCTGAAAAACTTGTAAAGTGGCCAATCGAATGTGGCAAGTTATTCAAGTTAGATAGAAGGGCATATGCTGTCTCATTTGCATCCCTGCCCCCTCCCGTTTTATCCTACAGGAAACTCTGGCCGTTGGCTGAGCTGTTATTATATATATTAAAATTATACACAGAAAGTTTCCTTTTGTAGTAAATATGTGCATCTCCTGCAAAAGGAGTCGTCAGTACAGCTTGCAAATCGAAAGTGACAGCATGATAGCTTTCTGTAGCTTTAGCTTTGTCTTTATCCACAACTTTTTCTGTCATTGATTCATTTCCCCCTGGCATTATGTTGTTCCCAGCTTTCCTGAAGTTGTTTCTTTTCCTCTCCCATAGCTGTGTAGTAAGCATTAAATAGATCTTTCTTTGATAAGATGAGAAAGATACCGCATTGTAGAATCTCGGCGGAAGTGATGGGGATCGACTCTTGCGAAGGAATTGATGTGGTCATGCACATGCTTCACTCTATCGTCCGCTGTTTTGTTTGGTGATGGACGAACAAGTCGTCCATCCTCTTTGGTGTAGATACCTGATTCCCCTTTCCCTTTCAATGCGTCCTAAATCACACTAGAATTGTTTACGTTCTACAAAATAAATACTGGCAGACTCTTTTCTTTTCAAGATTCAGAAAGAGATAGCATTTACATGATTTTTCCTTTCTTTTTAGCGTTAATATTATTCCGGCTTCGTTGACGGACGACCTCTTGTTTCACCACCATAGAGGCTACACAAGCTTTTAGGCATGCCGCGTTTTCTAGGCCATAATATTTCCGACAGATTACCAGTCGTCACTCCTCTGAAAAGTTCTCACTGCATTTGAAACGACATTTGTTATACTTAGCTTTCAGTATTTTTTATCTGGGATCGTGTTCTCTTTGCTTGTCATATATCAATTACCCGCACATCGACTGCGACGTCGAACATCACGCATCCACGTCTCTGGGCATCGTTTACGTTTTCTGCCACGGTTAATCTCCAACTGGTCATCCACAGGATCATCAGCAGCTATTGCTCAAGTTATTTCTGAAAGCACCTAATCAACCTCAACTTTCCCTAGAAGTAATTTTAAAAGTTATATTTTTTCGTAAATTTTTACAGTGATTTGAAAACAATGATATTGAAGATATGAGGTTTATGACTTTCAACTTTTTAACTCGCCTTCTTCTCAACAGATTAATGATTTCTTAACCCAGTGCACATACCTCTAGAGCACAAACCTGATATATTAGGACATATCACGTTTGTTCCCTAACTACCTGGGGCATTTAGATCACACAAGTTGTATGTCTAGACATATCATTTTTGTGCTCTAAACAGGTTTGCAGTGTTGGACGTATCAGGATAATAAAATGGCTTTTCTGTCAAAATGAAAGCTGCTGGATATATAAGATTTGTGCTACAACAAAATTACGTTGCAGCACATCCATTGGACCTGCATTCTCAAAATTGTAATTTTTGGACATTTCGTGGTTGTGCTCTAAGCACTCGATATGTATGTACGTATGTATGTACGTAAGTAACTACGTACATATGTATGTACGGATGTATGTACGGATGTATGTACGTATGTATGGATGTATGTATGTATGTACGTACGTACGTACGTACGTATGTATGTATGTTTGTATGTATGTATGTATGTATGTATGTATGTATGTATGTATGTATGTATGTATGTATGTATGTATGTATGTATGTATGTATGTATGTATATATGTATGTATGTATGTATGTATGTATGTATGTATGTATGTATGTATGTATGTATGTATGTATGTATGTATGTATGTATGTATGTATGTATGTATGTATGTATGTATGTATGAATGCATGTATGTATGTATGTATGTTTGTATGTATGTATGTATGTATGTATGTATGTATGTATGTATGTATGTATGTATGTATGTACGTATTCAAATCGTCATTCACCATTTCAGTTGGCGTTGCTTGGTGTGGCTGTCATGGCGGCCATGTGGTCTACCTCCGAAGCTGGTAGGTTGGCCTCATCATTTCAATGCAATCACTGCTCTCATATACCCTATCACTCCAATGTACTGATCATTACGTTATTTTCCTTCTGACACATTTATTCTGGACATAGTTTTGCTGCTGTTGGTAGGCAAATAATGCCTCCAAGTAAACGTACACATTATCTTCTCCAATCACCAACGTCCAGGAACGAACTCTATTGGCTCTGTCATGTTAGGGTGGCCAGTGTTTGTGTAATGTAGTGGGGGTCAGATAAGGTTGTCCTATTTTACCAATTTACAGTGTCACTCCAGCGATGTCATACTAGCAGGGTCAATAAACAATGCCACCAAGCGCAGTCACCCCCGAAGTGTGACACAAGCATAGTCTTACAAGCAGTGTTACACAAGCATGTCATACTCAAATAATGTCAATCAAGCGGTGTCACTCAACCAGGGTCACACAAGCAGAAACAAACAGTGTCACTAAAGCAGAGCCACTCAAGGAGTGTCACTCAAGCAATGTCACACAAGCAGAGTCTTACAAGCAGTGACACTCCAGCAGAGACACACAAGCAAAGCCTTACTTGCAGTGTCACACAAGCAGAGTTTTACTAGCAGTCTCACAAAAGAAGTGTCACACAAGACGTCTTACAGGCAATACTAGCAGGGTTACTAAACGAAGCGCAATCACCTCCGAAGTGTGCACACGCAGAGTCTTACAAGCAGTGTTGCACAAGCAATGTCACTGAAATAGTGTCAAGCAAGCAGTGTCACTCAAGCAGTGTCACCTGAGCAGAATCTTACAAGCAGTATGACTCTTGCAGAGTCACTCAAGCAGTGTCACACAAGCAGTGTCTTATGAATAGTGTCATTCCAGTAGAATCACACAAGCAGAGTTTTATAAGCAATGTCACTCAAAAAGTGTCACACAAAC
This sequence comes from Paraescarpia echinospica, assembly GCA_020002185.1. Lineage (NCBI taxonomy): Eukaryota > Metazoa > Annelida > Polychaeta > Sabellida > Siboglinidae > Paraescarpia > Paraescarpia echinospica. The sequence continues at coordinate 90,170,738 of CM034531.1, forward strand.
AGTGACAGAGAAGCAGTGTCACACGAGCAGAGTCTCACAAGCAGTGTTACTCAAGCAGAGTCATTCAAGCAGTGTAATTCAAGCAGTGTTGCCCAAGCAGAGTCTTACAAGCAGCGTCACACAAGCAGAGTCTTACAAGCAGTGTAACTCAAGCAGTGTCATTCAAGCATCGTTACACAAGCAGAGGCTTATAAGCAGTGTCACTCAAGCAATGTCACACAAGCAGAGTCTTACTAGCAGTGTCACACAAAGAGTCTTACAGGCAATATCACACAAGCAGTGCCACACAAGCAGAGCCTTACAAGCAGTCCACTCAAGCAGTGTCACATAGGCAGTCTTACTAACAGTGTCACGAACGCTTCCTCAGTTTCACAGTGCTACGAATGTTTGTCACACAAGACATGTAACAATGGATCTGTCATATTAGCAGTGTCACTCAAGTAATATCACGCAAACATTTTGGTCCATAATTTACAGTGTCAAACGATTCTGATACTTCGTTCTTTAAACGCATTTTCAGTCCAATATCTTTCCGACTTCTCTGGGAAGAATTCAGACACGCTGATGTTATTGCCCGAAGATTACTTATACAAAAATAGCCACCACTTTCAGTAGCCAGGTACATATTTGTATAGACGAATGAACTGAAACAACGTGTAGCGAACGAACTTGACCAATGTTTTAAACAGAATCAAGAGGATTCAAACTCGTAATTTATCAACGGAGACATGAATATCGTTGTTAAAACAATCGCAACCAACATAGGAGTAGCTGAGGTACATAATATAATCAAAGCAGGTGAATTAATTCACGCGCTTACACGCACGTGGACTGTCACACGCACGCACGCACGTACGCACGAACACGCAAGCGGCCACGCACACAAACACACGCACACACACACACGCGCGCGCGCGCACGCACGCACACACACACACACACACCACTGCATCATAACTACTGTCTGTCAAATTTGGCATTAATGCCGCTAGCTTTATTCGTATATTATGTTCCTGCTTGCAGACCGTTTCTTCACTCCGACGGAAGTGGATGTTGGACGCTGCACCGATAGGTGCATGGTCGACCGATTCAACTGCAACCTGGATTGTTATGAATACAAAGTCAAAAGGTCCGCAAAGAAAGCCTGCACTATCACATGCTCCCGGGCAGAGAGAGCATGCATGAAGGGTTGCGACTGACAATACATACTGCCCTGATAAGCGTGCCTATTACAATCTCCAGTTGTTGTTCCGATGGGCGTCTATGAAGCTCATTATGATGTCCTGAAATATATGTATACGTAGTGATACATATAGTGCTATGATGCCAATATCGCAAAGAGTATCGGGTCACATAGCAAGGAGCCGATCACCTGTCCTGCTTTCTGCAATTCTGCACACTCTCGATAATATTGTCAAAGAATGATGACTGATTATGCACATAAAATCCCACACGCAGTTGAATACTGTTGAAACATATACCGAAACATGTATATACAGTACTTCGGTGTTGCAAAATAACATGTCAGTATGACCTCGTATGTTATTGAATTCCGCAAGTTACACTGATAGTTTGCTGGAATAATTTGTGCACGTCTTAAGTTGTGATGTTGAATTTTTGTGTTCCGTTGTGGTATCATTGTGGATTCTAAACAAAAAGTGTTACCGGTTTAGAATTGAAACGTGAAGCAATTAAACAAGCACGCACTACGAATTGTGTCCTGGGTTGTAATTTCTACATACTTTTTATTACATTCAAAACTGTTAACGATTTTGCCATGATGTGCCGTATAAAAGGATTACCTTTCTTTAACCATAACATGTAGTATTCGTTACGTAATCACCAATTCACATTTGTATGTTTGATAGTAATTATAAATAATCATAAATTTGTAATAATAATGAGTAATTATAATTTGGCCGCTGGACATTACGCCGTTCTTTAATGTATTTAGTCGGTATTGTGACTGGCTTAGATAGTAAATGTTCTCTTAACTTCTGGTTTACTTGCTCTCGATATATGTCCCTGTTGATTGCTTTTAAAAACATGGATCTCAAGTCATCGTCAGCTAAATACAGACCGTGACTTCATGTGAAGGGCCTTCATATAGGCCTGGTATTAACTGTCCGAGATGGAATGTTCCAAGGCAATCTGACGTCACCGGTCTGAGACGGTTCGTTCCAAGTAGAACTGATGTCATTTTTCTGAGACGGTTCGTTCCAATTCGAACTGGTGTAAGCGTCACCTTTCTGAGACGGTTCCTTACAAGTCGAACTGATCTCACCTTTCTGAGACGGATCGTTCCAAGTCGAACTGGTGTCACCTTTCTGAGAATAATATTTAGAGCACACATGCGAAGTTTGACGAATTGCAAATATACTTACATGGACTTAATAATTCTGGTTTTCAGCTTAGTTTTATTTGTTTGCAAGAGACATGACTTAGCGGTAACGACGATGTCTCCTTTATACAGTTGAACGGTTATCATTGCATTGTAAAATGGAACCACAGCAGCAAAAAAGGTGGACTGAATATTTACCTTAATCAGAAATATAAATACATACAAAACTAAGTCTCTATTTAGCTCATCAACTATATGGGAAGGTCAATTCATTGAAATAATTTGTTATTTAAAAAATATATATTATACTTGGAAATATTTACAGACTCCCAGAAACAATATTGAAAATTAAAAATATTTTATTGACGAGTTTATTCCTATATTAGACTCTTTAGAAAAAAGAAGAAGTAATAATTGCTGGTGATATCAACATATATTTACTAAGAATCAATACAACGGGTTTGTTTGGGGACTTTTTAGATGCACTAATTATTTATAGCTTTTATCCAAAAATAACATTACCGACGTGATTTTCGAATCATAATACAACACTAACAGATAACTTTTCTGTAAACTATCCAAAGCCACACTAAATACCACTTGTGGTATTCTTATCCAAAATTGGTCAGACCACTAGCCTTATTTTACATGTTTGAATACAATATATGATCATGACCTAAGACAAAATATGCCAATGTTACAAGACATTCGTTTAACGAGTATGCCAATTTTAACGATTTGGAAAATAATAATATGTTAGAAAAACTGAGCACAACTTAAAATAACAATCGAAATATAAACCTAAATATTGTGGGAGATATTCTTGAAAAATTAAAAGAAAACATTTCCTAAATAAACGTCTTAAGTTCAACAAACACAAACATAAAAAGTCTAAATAGATAACAATAGGCATTGTCCGATCTATCAAAGTCATGCATCACGGGAATATATATTAATAAAAAAACGAATTGCACGAATACAATAATGTAATGAAAAGAAGTATTAGATACGCACATAAAATGTACTACAAAAGGTGTTTTAATCAGTACAAAACAAACAAAGAAAACTTGGTTAAAGGTAAATTACATCTTAAACAGGACTAAACACAAAACGTCATTTCCAGACGTACTTAATGTGAATGGAAAACAAGTCACAGATAAAGCAACCATTACAAATAATTTTAATAACTTCTTTATAAACTTTGGGCCGGATCTTGCCAACAAAATACACAGTCCAATTAATGTTTCGTTTACAATGTATTTAACTGCTACACAATTCATAATTTATTTTTGAAAAAGGTAATATTATTGATAACCTACATACAAAATCTAGTTATGGAATAGATGGTATACCTACCAAATTATTGACATTTATAAAAGTCGTTTTAACAGAACCTCGTACAATAATAATAAATCAAACTATTGAAACAGGAATATTCCCAGACAACCTAACAGTAGCATAGGTAATTCCATTATTCAAAACAGAAAAGTATAGTGTAATTACAAATTATCGACCCATATCACTGTTGCCTGTTATATCAAAGGTAATCAAACAAATTATGTTTAACCAGCTAAACACATTCTTTCAAAATCAAAATCTGCTTTTCAACAGCCAGTACGGATTTACAAAAGGACACTCAGCAGAACTAGTTGCATTAGAACTAATCGATAAGATCACACGTGAAATAGACATAGGTGAAATTCCCATAACCATATTCTTAGATTTATCAAAAACCATTGATACACTAGACCATGAAATTTTAATAAACAAATTATCATTTTATGGAGTCAGTGCAAATGGTTTCATAAGGAGCTATTTAACCAACAGGACACAGTATGTTGAAATGGGATGCACATCATCTGACATGTCACTAATCTCTACATGAGTGCCTCGGGGCTCTATATTAGGTCCTTTTCTATTATATATATATATATATATATATAAATGATATTGTATATGCAACTAAACATTTCGAATTACTTCTATATGCTGACGGGTAAATTTCATCATGCTCGTTGAGTTCTTTCAATTCACAATCTGATAATTTTGATGATATCAATGCTGAATTGGTTAAAATAAGCGTATGGTTAAAAGTAAAGAAACTTTCACTAAATGTTAGTAAATAAAAACGCATGATGCACTATCAACCTCAGAAACGAATTGCAAGAATGCAATTAAATATAGATGACAGACCACTGGAATGTGTAGATCATTTTAATTTTATAAGATTAATGTTAGATAAACACCTAAATTGGAATATACATATTGATAAAATATGTAATACATTTTCAAGAACAATTGGAATAATAAACAAAATGTAACATGTGTTATTTCAACATGTTTTATTATCACTTTATGTGCACTTGTGCTCCTCCATATAAATTACTGTTTACTCGCATTGGGTGAAAATCATACAAACATTGCCAAACTACAAAAACGAGCAGTTAGAATAATACCAAACAACTAACACACTGTACATTCCGAACCGTTATTGAAAAGCCTTAATTTATTGAAAGTTGAAGACTTATTTACAACAATATCAACAACTACGGTTTGCTTATAATCACCAGAATGGAAATCTACCTACATATATGCAGAACATGCCAATTATTTTGAATACAGAAGTACACAGTCATAGCACTTGAAGTAGAAAAGATATTCACACTGAAAGTGTAAACACAGAATTTGTAAGAATATTATAAGAAATAGTATTACTTATTATTTGAACAACACTTCAGATTTAATCACATACACATTTGCACTGATTCCTTAAATGAATTTACTATGTGTGCTAAACAATTCATCTTCTCAAACTGTGACAATAAATATAAAATCTCAAATTGCTACACATGCCAAAATGCTAACAACTAAAAAGGGAAATAAAATGAATTTTCTAATATACCTTAAACGTTTATATCTTGATTTCTCATAAATTATACTTAAGGTGACATCTGTATGAATGGATGAATGAATAAATGTATGAATGAATGAACGTTAATTTGGTTACTCGATTACAGTGATGTTACAAGTGTGATCATCAGGTAACTAATGTGATGTTACAAGTGTGATCATCAGGTAACTAATGTGATGTTACAAGTGTGATCATCAGGTAACTCGGGAGATTCTCAAGAAACCCCTGGGGGCTTATTGCGAGAACCACTTATAATTAGGTAATGTAATAATTGTATAATTATAACATTTGACACCAAATAAAACAATTACAACAAGGCGTCGCAATGCAATATAAACGTACACAATCTAAAGGCATGAGACAAAATGGTAATTGAATGGTATAGTGTGCATTGGAAAATACGTGTCAACTGAATATCAGTCATGACATGGATGTAAGAAGACATCTAACACGAATGACATCATATAATATAAATAGATAGTTTAACGCATTGTCACGGTGTCATTCAAGTCATAAAAAAGTTTTAGTGCTACATTTAAGGTAATAATAAATTTGTTTTCTTTTCCAATTTTTTTACATTAAAATATGTATTAAAGCAAAGTGTTGGTAACAACAGTGTCAGTACATATGTGTTAAACTTCAAAGTACACGTGTCACACAACGTCTTGTAAGTCAACTGTGACTCTATGATACGTTGCAGTATGTTGAAAGCAAGAATTGTTTAACTTGTATTTGAATAGTTTTTTCAGATGCAGTATTTTGTATGTATTCTGGTGTGGTATTCCAGAACGAAGGACCATATAATTGAATTTAAATGTCCGTCTGTTTGTTCTTGCTTTATGAAAAAATTAAGCATTGCTGTTCCTAGTGATGTGGTTGTGGATATCCCAATTTCTTTGAAATATAATTGCAATGCTGGTTGGTAGTGTTTGACTATGCTTGAACATAATCAGCCCTAGTTGCATTTTGTAAATACTATTAATGTTTAATAAATTGTTCTGCTTAAATAGCAGTTCAGTGTGAGCAAGGTAATCGAAGTTGTTAATGATGGTAGTTGCTTTCTTTTGTAGCATTCTGACTTTGTTTAATTTTGTAGAATATGTATTAGCCCACCTCAGCGTACAGTATTGGAGATGTGGTAAAACTAAACTAAAGAACAGTAAATCGTTTTTAAGACGTACTTGGGGAGGAAATATTTAACTTGCAGAGTATGCATACATTTTGTGCAAGTTTAGATGGTAGTTTGTTCAAGTGCATAGACCAATGTAGGTGTTCATCTATATACACCCCAAGACATTTAGTGAATTTAAGTTGTGTTTTATTGACAGATATGCGCACCTTTGTAAATATTTAATTATCATTGTTATTATTGTATTTATTTTTTATGATTTGAAACGAATACTGAGCACATGATGTGATGTTATGATTTATATATATATATATATATTTTTTTTTTAACGCAAAGTTGGCTCTCATGATAGCGACATTTCATATCTTAATGTCATTCGAAGTCGGATTAATGTCACCTTTTCGAGACTGTTTGTTCCAACTTGAACTGATGTCACCTTTTTGAAACCACTGGGAAAATGTAAGTAAATGTATTTTATAGTTTAACAATGTTAAACTATAAAATCCACCAGCACCCTCCAGCAGCCAGACCCCTGCAGCCGCTGCGAAGAATCTGTCTGTCCGAGAAAGGCCTGGTAAGCCACCAGCGAGCCTGCAGCAAACGTGGACCATCGCCTTCCTGAATCAATCTTCGATTTCAATGGCAAGCAAAGAAGTAAAGACAATGTACGACATAATTATTCTCGTAACACCGCGTATGGAATGGGCGCGCATTTGTAATGTACTACAACAATGCTTCCTCTCTATGTTCTAGCATTTTTGTAATGGTAACGCTACCCCCAAATGGCGGCATTGCTTTTACGAAAGATCAGAGTATCACGCAATATAATCTGATTTTCAAACGTGAACATTCGCCTCAAACGGGAACTTCACATATGACGCCATCAAGAATAGATAACGGTAAAATAACCATGGAACTGCAAATACATCAACTGAGGCTAAGTCAAATGTGCTGATTGACTCAACGCTAACAGCACCATTGACCGCTACCAACAACATTACTGCAGCACACGCCAAGAACGTCAAAGGCGTAATTCAGATACATTTCACACTGTGAATATATATATATATATATATATATATATATATATATATATAAATATATACATATATACCTGTATATATATATATATATAAATATAATATATATATACATATATACCTGTCTATATATATATACACACACATATATATATATATCATTTATATATATATACACATATATAACACCAAATTACAGCTTGTATATCCATATATATATATATATATACATTGTTGCGCTTAAATACTCTCTATACTCTCTCATACTGCATAGTGACATACCAAAGTAATATATATATATATATATAGACAGGCCATGTAATGTTGTTAACTATATATATATACAATTGCATATATATATATATATATATATATATACGCAAATGATATATATATATATATATGTGTGTATATATATATAGACAGGTATATATGTATATATATATTTATTTATATATATATATATATACAGGTATATATGTATATATTTATATATATATATATATTTATATATATATATATATATATTCACAGTGTGAAATGTATCTGAATTACGCCTTTGACGTTCTTGGCGTGTGCTGCAGTAATGTTGTTGGTAGCGGTCAATGGTGCTGTTAGCGTTGAGTCAATCAGCACAATACATCAACAATGGGCGCGTATATAAAGACGGGGTAGCCCCCCCTACTACTTAACACATGTGGTGAATTAGCTGTCAGTGATACCGACAAAGCCAGTGAACTTATCATACAATTTGTGTAAGTTTTCACTGTAGACAATGGGAATTTACCATAGTTAAACATGCGTAAAATGTTCAATTATCTAACATTAAGCTCTATCCAGAGCTTGTGCGTAAATACATGTGTAAGCTGCCAAATAAGTTCTGCCGTAGCCCGGATGCCATACCTTTCGCTGTTCTTAAATGTCTTTCATATCGACTGTGTACTCCACTGCATAATATTTTCAAAATGTCACTCGACAGCGGTGTATGTCCTTCGCTCTGGAAATTGGTGGACATGACCCCTGTTTATAAGAAACGAGATGAATCGCAGGCATGTAAGTACTGCCTGATTAGCATTCTACCAGCCATGTGCCGTTTGTTTGAACGAATATTGCCTGACAGCATAAATTACCACCTGCATCATAATCACCTAATTACAGTTGCTCAATACGGTTTTGTTAAAGGGCGATCCACAAAGCGGGAGCTATTGAACAGCTGTAATTTGTGGGTTAAGGCTATTGACTCAAAACCGGAGACAGCTTCAAGTAGCTGAACATAGATGCTGTGTACTGACGAGTGGAAATAGTATCCCGGCTACCTGTCATCTGAAAGCAATGCAAATCATGGCTACTTAGAAAGATTTGCATATCTTCATCTAGAGAGTCTCGAACTCCGCCGGGTTTATAATGATATGGTAATGGTACATAATGTCATGCATGGACATGTCAAGTATCAGAAAATAATCTCATTTACGTGATGTAACACAAAAAAACATGTTTTGCAATAGAGTTGTATCTATCTGGAATCGACTACCTGATCATATAGTTAACTTAACATCCAAAATACAACTTAGGAAATCCCTGCGTACAATAAAATTTGATTATGCAATGAAATTCGATAGACACTTGAAGGAATCTACTTTATTGGAATATTTGTGTATCGTTATTATTCCATATTATTAGTTTACCATTATGGTGTATTACATGTGACGATGGGTGGATGTAAAACATTGTATTCTGTATTGTATTCATGTAATAATGTACATATATATATACGCAAGACGATGGATGGATGTAAAACATTGTATTCTGTATTGTATTCATGTAATAATGTACATATATATATACGCAAGTACAACAATATATCTATATATATATATATATATATATATATATTGTTGCACTTGCGTATATATATATATGTATATATATATATATACGCAAATGATATATATATATATGTGTGTATATATATATAGACAGGTATATATGTATATATATATATTTATATATATATATATATATATACAGGTATATATGTATATATTTATATATATAAATATATATATATATATATATTCACAGTGTGAAATGTATCTGAATTACGCCTTTGACGTTCTTGGCGTGTGCTGCAGTAATGTTGTTGGTAGCGGTCAATGGTGCTGTTAGCGTTGAGTCAATCAGCACAATACATCAACAATGGGCGCGTATATAAAGACGGGATAGCCCCCCCTACTACTTAACACATGTGGTGAATTAGCTGTCAGTGATACCGACAAAGCCAATGAACTTATCATACAATTTTTGTAAGTTTTCACTCTAGACAATGGGACTTTACCAGAGTTAAACATGCGTAAAATGTTCAATTATCTAACATTAAACTCTATCCAGAGCTTGTGCGTAAATACATGTGTAAGCTGCCAAATAAGTTCTGCCGTAGCCCGGATGCCACACCTTTCGCTGTTCTTAAATGTCTTTCATATCGACTGTGTACTCCACTACATAATATTTTCAAAATGTCACTCGACAGCGGTGTATGTCCTTCGCTCTGGAAATTGGTGGACATGACCCCTGTTTATAAGAAACGAGATGAATCGCAGGCATGTAAGTACTGCCTGATTAGCATTCTACCAGCTATGTGCCGTTTGTTTGAACGAATATTGCCTGACAGCATAAATTACCACCTGCATCATAATCACCTAATTACAGTTGCTCAATACGGTTTTGTTAAAGGGCGATCCACAAAGCGGGAGCTATTGAACAGCTGTAATTTGTGGGTTAAGGCTATTGACTCAAAACCGGAGACAGCTTCAAGTAGCTGAACATAGATGCTGTGTACTGACGAGTGGAAATAGTATCCCGGCTACCTGTCATCTGAAAGCAATGCAAATCATGGCTACTTAGAAAGATTTGCATATCTTCATCTAGAGAGTCTCGAACTCCGCCATGTTTATATTGATATGGTAATGGTACATAATGTCATGCATGGACATGTCAAGTATCAGAAAATAATCTCATTTACGTGATGTAACAAAAAAAAACATGTTTTGCAATAGAGTTGTATCTATCTGGAATCGACTACCTGATCATATAGTTAATTTAACATCCAAAATACAACTTAGGAAATCCCTGCGAACAATAAAATTTGATTATGCAATGAAGTTCGATAGACACTTGAAGGAATCTACTTTATTGGAATATTTGTATATCGTTATTATTCCATATTATTAGATTACCATTATGGTGTATTACATGTGACGATGGGTGGATGTAAAACATTGTATTCTGTATTGTATTCATGTAATAATGTACATATATATATACGCAAGACGATGGGTGGATGTAAAACATTGTATTCTGTATTGTATTCATGTAATAATGTACATATATATATACGCAAGTGCAACAATATATCTATATATATATATATATATAGATATTTTGTTGCACTTGCGTATATATATATATGTATATATATATATATACGCAAATGATATATATATATATGTGTGTGTATATATATATAGACAGGTATATATGTATATATATATATATATATTTATATATATATATATATATACAGGTATATATGTATATATTTATATATATATATATATTTATATATATATATATATATATATTCACAGTGTGAAATGTATCTGAATTACGCCTTTGACGTTCTTGGCGTGTGCTGCAGTAATGTTGTTGGTAGCGGTCAATGGTGCTGTTAGCGTTGAGTCAATAAGCACAATACATCAACAATGGGCGCGTATATAAAGACGGGGTAGCCCCCCCTACTACTTAACACATGTGGTGAATTAGCTGTCAGTGATACCGACAAAGCCAGTGAACTTATCATACAATTTTTGTAAGTTTTCACTGTAGACAATGGGACTTTACCAGAGTTAAACATGCGTAAAATGTTCAATTATCTAACATTAAGCTCTATCCAGAGCTTGTGCGTAAATACATGTGTAAGCTGCCAAATAAGTTCTGCCATAGCCCGGATGCCATACCTTTCGCTGTTCTTAAATGTCTTTCATATCGACTGTGTACTCCACTGCATAATATTTTTTAAATGTCACTCGACAGCGGTGTATGTCCTTCGCTCTGGAAATTGGTGGACATGACCCCTGTTTATAAGAAACGAGATGAATCGCAGGCATGTAAGTACTGCCTGATTAGCATTCTACCAGCCATGTGCCGTTTGTTTGAACGAATATTGCCTGACAGCATAAATTACCACCTGCATCATAATCACCTAATTACAGTTGCTCAATACGGTTTTGTTAAAGGGCGATCCACAAAGCGGGAGCTATTGAACAGCTGTAAGTTGTGGGTTAAGGCTATTGACTCAAAACCGGAGACAGCTTCAAGTAGCTGAACATAGATGCTGTGTACTGACGAGTGGAAATAGTATCCCGGCTACCTGTCATCTGAAAGCAATGCAAATCATGGCTACTTAGAAAGATTTGCATATCTTCATCTAGAGAGTCTCGAACTCCGCCGGGTTTATAATGATATGGTAATGGTACATAATGTCGTGCATGGACATGTCAAGTATCAGAAAATAATCTCATTTACGTGATGTAACACAAAAAAACATGTTTTGCAATAGAGTTGTATCTATCTGGAATCGACTACCTGATCATATAGTTAACTTAACATCCAAAATACAACTTAGGAAATCCCTGCGTACAATAAAATTTGATTCTGCAATGAAGTTCGATAGACACTTGAAGGAATCTACTTTATTGGAATATTTGTGTATCGTTATTATTCCATATTATTAGATTACCATTATGGTGTATTACATGTGACGATGGGTGGATGTAAAACATTGTATTCTGTATTGTATTCTCTCTCTCTCTCTCTCTCTCTCTCTCTCTCTCTCTCTCTCTCTCTCTCTCTCTCTCTCTCTCTCTGTTGTGTCATTGACGTTTCTCTCGAACTCACAGTGCCTCTGGTTTCCTCTCTTCACATTGTAGTGACCTATGTTATTGTTCAAAGATAGCACTGGTCTGGAAGACATATCCGTGCAGTATGTACAGCGAAGACAGAGTAAATGTAAACATCACTCGCATTGTTACGTACGAGAGAACTAACATTTTTGAGTTGAAAAAGTGACATAGGAATGATCGAGTTACTCTTTGGACCACTTGCGTCTACACTTACCGAACGCAGCTATTTGCACGATGGCCACCCGATTCTCGATTGTGGATCCTTGCCAACTTGGCAGGATGCCGGGCCGGAAGCCAGGCAAATGACCGGTAGTCGGGTTAGCCCTGACGGCTGCCCGGTATAAATGTCAAATCCGGGTCCATATGATGTCAATATCTTGAGATGGTGAATTCATAATATATTTGTGAAATGTAGAGTAAATGTCGCCCACTGGCGAACACTTCAATACAATACAACACGACACGTTGATTGTTTATTCAGGAACAACAATTTTAAAACGAATTGTGTTCCATGGGTACAATACTTGCTAATTACACACAACATTATTACATGAATACAATACAGAATACAATGTTTTACATCCACCCATCGTCACATGTAATACACCATAATGGTAAACTAATAATATGGAATAATAACGATACACAAATATTCCAATAAAGTAGATTCCTTCAAGTGTCTATCGAACTTCATTGCAGAATCAAATTTTATTGTACGCAGGGATTTCCTAAGTTGTATTTTGGATGTTAAGTTAACTATATGATCAGGTAGTCGATTCCAGATCGATACAACTCTATTGCAAAAAATGTTTTTTTGTGTTACATCACGTAAATGAGATTATTTTCTGATACTTGACATGTCCATGCATGACATTATGTACCATTACCATATCATTATAAACCCGGCGGAGTTCGAGACTCTCTAGATGAAGATATGCAAATCTTTCTAAGTAGCCATGATTTGCATTGCTTTCAGATGACAGGTAGCCGGGATACTATGTCCACCAATTTCCAGAGCGAAGGACATACACCGCTGTCGAGTGACATTTTAAAAATATTATGCAGTGGAGTACACAGTCGATATGAAAGACATTTAAGAACAGCGAAAGGTATGGCATCCGGGCTATGGCAGAACTTATTTGGCAGCTTACACATGTATTTACGCACAAGCTCTGGATAGAGCTTAATGTTAGATAATTGAACATTTTACGCATGTTTAACTCTGGTAAAGTCCCATTGTCTAGAGTGAAAACTTAAAAAAATTGTATGATAAGTTCACTGGCTTTGTCGGTATCACTGACACCTAATTCACCACATGTGTTAAGTAGTAGGGGGTCTACCCCGTCTTTATATACGCGCCCATTGTTGATGTATTTGTAAAAGGCAGAAGTGTCACTTGATTGCCGGATCGTTTACTCCCCATCGTTAACAAATTGCTGGACAGCTAGCATGTACTCGCTTTGCTCGTTAGGCAGATGTTTACATGTCGATAGGCGTTTACGTTTTGTACGCAACTTGACAATATGTTTCGGGTAGTTTGTCGACTTTCTATTAGAACCGTTTGAGACAGACACGCACTCAGAACAGATAGAAAATAAAGTGTCCGTGAAGGTCGTGAGCACTGTGTCTATCGAAGGACATTCTCACAGCAATTCGTGCCAATTTATACCGGATAGCTGGTCATTTAGAGAAAATATATCCGCCCGTCTAAAGTCGTAATGATTTTGCTTATGTTGTGGTCTGGGTGGTGCAAAATATATGTTGAGAGTGAATACTAGTACCACCTGATCGCTAGCACTATCTAGAAAGCGAAAGTTATTAGTTGTATATATATATATATATATATATATGGTGCAGTTTTGCAGAAAACTTTTTCAGGCAGTGAAATATCAGTAGAAATATAAGTTACATATATTGTGTTAGTAACGTATTGAAATACATGGTGTAGCATCGCGGAACGGAATGCGTATGATGTTGGCGTTCATTTCTACTGATCGACTTGACAATTTTGTCATTGTCTATGATTGTGAGTCACTTTGGCCAAACGATCTCCTACATACGATGCTGGTAATCTGGTGTTGTTTGGCAATTCTGAAGACCATAACGTCTGATTTGCATGACGTAGTAATCCACACCTTGAGCTGAGCCATCCATGCATTCACATGTCCCGTCATTGTCCACTTGAACATGCGTTTCTGAAATCACCAGTTTGGTCTTATCTGCATAGAAGAGAATATCAAATTTGCCTTAGTGACGTTCTTGACACTTTGCGGATGATACAAAAGTGTTTAGAAGGATTAAACGTGATGGAGATAAACAGCATTTACAAGATGATCTTGACAGATTGATCAAAATGAATGGTCTGAAAAGTGACAAATGTTGTTCAGTTTTGGGGAATGTAAATGCCTCCACACATGACATGGGAACGAAGATGTACAATATACAATGTGGGGTACTGTATTAATTATTAATGTATAAGAAAAGAAAATGACATAGGGTTACCCATTAGTGCTAATTTGAAGGTTTCAGAACAGTGCGGAATTGCAGCGTCAAAGGGAAATCAAATCACTGGATTAATTAGGCAAAATATAGCGTATAAGGACAAATAACTAATAATACCGCTGTACAAAACAATAGTTAGGCCTCATTTAGAATATTGTATACAAGCGTGGAAGCCATATTGCAAGAAGGACATATATATGCTAGAAAGAGTACAGAGGAGAGTAACTAAAATGATAAAAAAAAACGTATTTGTTTATTATCTTAGTTATGAAATATGCCTAAAAGAATGTGGTTTAACAACATTACCATGAGACCATGAGATTGAGAGAAGATCATACAGAAGTATTTAAAATATTGAATGATCATGAAAATATTGATAACAATATTGTTTTCTCAGTTAAGAAACATAGAAGGACTAGGGGACGTGGAGTTACATTAGTAAAGGAGTAGTGTAGATTAGATATAAGAAAGTTCTCATTTTCACAAAGGACTGTAAATAAATGGAACAGATTACCTGTTGAATGTGTGGGTGCTAGTAGCGTGAATATGTAAAAATTAAATCAACAGATACCTCAGAAGGGTGGATACACATAGATAAAAAGATTGGACCCTCGATAAGCCAAAACGCTTCCTTGTCCACCTGTCATCTAGAGTAAATTATCTGGGTGGAAATCTTGTTAAATATTCTTAAATCTAAAACCTGTGTTATGTAGTAAATACGGCTACAGTTAACTTGTGCAGTCAGTGACTGTGAGTCATGGTGTTTATCTCTTGGCATCAACGAGGCGAAGTGAAATTGATATTGTTGCCAAACGACAAAAACTCCACTCAATATCGAACAGCAAATGGGCAACTAATCAACACACCGCGTATACATGTAGCCTCACAATAACAATTTCTTTATGGGCGACTGGTAAAAGAAACGTAAGTACACATTTTTGTTAACTCTACACTACTACACTTGTCGCAGTATGACGAGTGGCGATCACAATAGTTTATATTTTGTGTCAGTATGACATGAACACGTGATTGGAAAATAACTAAGCGGTCTGCATTTTGTTTATTCTCGTAAGTGATACACGTTTGTATTATAATTAGCAATCAGCATAGTTGTTGACGCAGCTGAGAACGACTCAGCTGTATGTTACAATACCTCAGGTACCGTTACCAATGTACACGTGCTTAAGGCATTCATACATTTTTCCCAAGTATCACGACTGTGACATATTGTGCTCAATAACGACATATATTCCGAGCGTATGTTATTCAAATATCGACTCGAGCTTCATCTATTGACTTGAGATATATCTTACAAATACGGATGACATAACACAGCCTTAAGACAGTATTTGAAGGAACGACTTCGTTACTAAACAATATATTTTGTTTCAGCATTGAAATAACCTCTTGACCGGAAATGGACAATTACGTGGTGAGACGAACGCATTCTATATGTATGGTACGAGTGCGTGTCCATACGCGTGTATGCGTGCTTGCGGGCGGGCGAACGTGCGTGCGAGTGTTTGTTTACGTTAACGTGTTTTGTAAACTTTTATATTTGTTGTTTGTTTGTATGGTTGCTTATTTGTTTGTGTTTGTGTGTGTGTGCGCGCGCGCGTGTGTGTGTGCGCGTGCGCGTGTGCGTGTACGTGTGCGTGTGCGTGTGCGTGTGTGTTAGTGTGTTGATGTGTCGGTGCCTATGCACGTGTGTGTGTTTGTTTGTATGTTTTTGTGTGTATGTATGCACATGTTTGTACGCAGATAGATGTGTGTGTGTGCGGGTTTATGTTGTGTGTAGGTGTATGCGTGTGTATGTGCGTACGTGTGTACGTTTGTGCGTGAATGTGTGTGTGTCTGTATGTGGGCGTGGCGTTTGGTCTAATGTTGTAAAGGTATGGGTTCCATTCCTGAATGTTTGACTAGGTTGGCCAGCAAAGTAGAAACATTTAATGTGACGATTTTAATGTCACTATATACGGCAGCTTAGAATCTAATTGTCTACTCATTCTACCATATTAGTTATTAGTGGATGAGTAGGAAACTCAATTAACACTCTTGCGTTATGGGTTTTGATTAGTTTTCGTTTATTATAGATGGTGCTGCTGGTATTGGCTGTCATGGCTGCCGACTTGTCTAACTCCGAGGACTGCTTTGGTACGTATATGTATAGATTATGTAGTTATCCATCTGGAACAAACTGTGACGTATTCACTTCCTTCCTATGAGATCGACAATTGTTTATGACTTTATGTCATTGCTGTTACTGATTTAAATTTATATTATTGAACCCTATACAACGTTTGTAATTATTGAACCATATGCGACGTTTTCGATTTCCAGGGAGAGTCGCCGAGCGAAAATGTTTTTCTAAATGCATGATTGCACACAATGAGTGCCATCGAAAGTGCATTGGCGGGAAGAAGGCGGCGTTTCCTAGATGTTACATGGCATGCATCAGAGAAGACAGAAAATGCAACCAGACGTGTGAATTCTAAAAAATATGTTGTGTTCACAAACTTAAAACGTTCTTTTATTTCATGTGTTTATAAACATTGTAGTTTTTTTCATAATGTTGCTGTATTGCATGTGCTAGTTATGAATATGTAATAATAATAATGATATAACTTCAATTGCGCCTAAATCATTGGAAACCAAGCTCCGAGGCGCATCAAGAGAAAAGGATTGGTAAATCTCAAAATATATTAGCAGTATTCCAGTTGTCAACAGATGGGTCAAGGCGCTAGGGAGCTATTGTGCATAAGCAAGGTTGTAAAGAATTTTTTTTTTTAATGACGACGGAATTTTTAAATATTTTTAAGAGGAAGCATATTCCAAAGACCTGGTGCAGCAAGAGAAAAAGCCCTAGTTTCAATGTTTGTGTCTAGGAACATAAAGTTGGTCAGAACTAGATGATCGAAGCTGGATTGGTTTTCTTATTGGAGTAAGCAGTGAATGCAAATTATATGGTTGCTTACTGGACAGTGCCTTGTATGTAACGGTATGGTACATATCTCATATATTATATATATATGATTACAATTCACAGAGCAATGTCATGTATAATTCTTTGAGTGATAAATTTATGCTCAACAAAATATAATGGTATATTATAATGGTATGTGATGCATGCAATAGAGTGATGTAGAAAATGAACGATGTCAAATAAATAAAGTTAGCTTTGCTTATTATCAGGACAACACCATCTCGATTTCATTCAGCCACGTTTCAATTAATGCGCGACGACTATTCGTACACAAATATCCACCACTGTCTACAGACAGGTACTCATTCATTGAGTGAACTGGATCAACGTAGAGTGAACGAACTTGCCCAAGGTTGGCCTCGGCAGCACAGGATTCGAACCTGGATTCTCTCGATTGAGAATCCGATGCTCTAGACACTGCGCCACGGCACTCCACAAAGCTAGGTGTACGGATACACGTGTTAGTACAATCGCCCTACTAGTTGATGCCTTCCAAATCAACGAGTATCGCTGTCGTCAAAGTTGGTTCATATATTATGTCAATACTTGTACTATGTGTTCGCACGCGCTCCCTTGGGCTAGTTCGTAGGCATAAACGACTTCAGCAGTTGTACACGATGCTCGTCGGATGCTTCAACTGGCTAGTTAGTAGGCACAAACAGTGAACATCAGCAGTCACACGTGGTGCTTATCAAGATAATTTATAGGCACAAGCCACGTTGCGTCTCTCCCAAATGCACCCGCTTGAGGCTCACTACAATCCTTCAACTGCACCTAAAAGCATACAATGCCGGAAATGTTCTCGCTTCTGTTGGTAGGTATACAACTTTCGATACGTCATTCACTGCTTGCACTCTCGAGCATCCAGGCAATCGTCTTTATTGATATCCTTATTTTATCCGTCGTTGTTAATACCATTCGTCATCGCTATTCACTGTTATGTTACTGAGTTGTACGCGGCTTCGTCATATTTTAAACCCTTTGTCTTCGTTGGTGGGTTGGCTTACATGATTGTGATATCACGCCGATTTCAAGAATACTTGAGCTTGACGAGCGAAGTCAATAGTTGTGCTTCTGTAGGGGCGTTTGTACACAGTCCTTTGTCTTTGACTTTGGTGGAGATAGATCGTAGATATTGGTAATGCAGAAAAAGTTGATAAATAAGTGGAATTACTGATTGATCAGTACTATTCTTGCCTTAATATCATTCATAAAGTAGCAGTAAACATATATTGAGTAGCAGTTGTGCTTAAAGTTAATTAGATTAAGTATTTTAGAACATTTTAGTTTAGTGAGTGACAATAGGGTAAGTTAGCCTACGATAAGTTTGTAAACAATATTTAACAAACCTCATTATGTTGTAGAATATATAGGTGATAAAGTAACAAACACAAAACTACTTACATAAAATAATATATGTGTAAGCTAGTATCTGATAGACACTTTGATTAGGTAGTATTGTTGTTAAAATAAAGCATTTGCGGTAACTGGGCGAAATAAGTGTGTTTACTTTACTTAGGTTTACTTAGATTGTTTCTGACCGTAGGAGGTGGCCTCGATGGTCATATCTGCGCTTGTTTCTTTAAAAGCTCTACGGCTTCCTGGCAAGGCGGCTTTGTAGTCGTAGAGGAATTCTTCTGTTCTCCAATGGTTATCTAGTCGGTTTTTAAATTAATTGATACTAGGTGCATTTACTACCTGTTCTAGTAAATTGTTTCACATATGATACATTCATATCATACTTGTCTTTACCAGTTTATATACTTCTATCAAATTTCCGCGTGTTCTTCCATATGCTAATGTAGGGAGTTTCAACCTCTTAAGTCTTTCTTGGTAAGGAATATCCTTCATTCCTGGGAGTTGCTTAGCTGCACGTCTCTGCACATTTTCTATCGCATCCTTATATTTTTTTTATAAGGGGACCATATGCTTACTGCGTAATCTAAATGACTCCTTACTAGAGCTTTATATAGTGGTATGAAACTATTTTCATTTAAGGTTGTAAACGTCCTTCTAATAATTGCCATTATACTGTTTGCTTTATTAATAGTTTGGTTAATATGCTTGTTTGTCAAATTCTAGCTTTGAGTCAATAATAACCCCAATATATTTTTCTTCTTCTATAAGATTTAACGCATAGACCGTATTATTGATTTTTAAATTGTAAGTATACATATGTTCATCTTTTTTCCTATGTGCATCAGTTTACATTTGTCTGGATGAAATTTTAATAACCATTGGTTAGACCATGATGTAAGTTTATCTAAATCTTCTTATGGTCATCTGCGTTATTAACTGTTCTAAACATTTTAGTGTCATCTGCAAACATATATAAGTCTGAAGCTGTATTGCTTGGTAGATCGTTTATATACAGAATGAATAGGATTGGTCCTAGGACACTCCCCTGGGGGATGCCACTGGTTACACTTGTCCACTCAGAGTTTATTCCGTTTATGCTGACCTGTTGTATACGATCAGACAAGAATGCTTCAATCCATCTTAATGTTGAGCCTTGTATACCATATGGTTCTAGTTTGCCTATCAATCTTCTGTGGGGGACGGTATCAAAAGCCTTCATGAAATCTAAATACACTGTGTCTATAGAGTATTCTCTATCTAATGCATTGGTCCAAGATTCCATAACATTTAACAGTTGTAGTACGGTTGAACGACCTTTAATAAAACCGTATTGTTGTTTACTGAAAAGGTTATTACTTGTCATATGATTATCAATGTGGTCTTTTATGCATTGTTCCATGCATTTGCATAATATGTTCATTATACTTACAGGTATGTAATTTCCTGCATTTTTACGGCTTCCATTTTTATATATTGCTGATATCCTTCCCTCTTTCCATTCCTTTGGTAGCTCACCCATAGCTAGATAATTATTAAAAGCCAAGCTAATGGTCTACATAATTGGGTCGATAATACTTTTAGAAATTTAGGGTGTATACCATCTGGTCCTACTGATTTATCCACATTGAGATTATTTATTTTTTATTTAATCATTTCCTCCTCAATAGTCAAATTTTCCATGCTGTGTTTTAATTCCACCGGCGGGATGCGGGGAATATCACCATCTGGTTCTACCTTAAAAACACTTGAGAAGAAGTTACCTAAGACATCTGCATTTTCCCAGTCAGAATTTGTTAGTCTCGATTTCGGGTCATTATGATCTATGTTCAAATCTGAAACACCTTTCCTACTTTTTGTTTTGGAATTCATGTATTTCCATACTGCTTTTGGGTTTGACTTAGCTTCTGATGCTAACTTCGCTTCAAACTCCTTCTGGATCTTCCTAGTTAATTTACGGACTTGATTTCAAGCTCTACAGTATTTATTATAGTATTTCGCTTCTTTGGTTTCCATATAACGCTTCCACAGTGTGTTTTTTATTGTTTTTACCGATTTCTTATCTAGGGGTACTTCTCTATGAGGTATGAACTCATCCTCTATTTTTTTAATATGTCCCTTAAACTTTGTCCATTGGTCATCTATTTTACCATTGCCAATTACTTCTTCCCAATCAGTGTTATCCAATTTTTCCTTTATTCCTTTATAATCTCCTTTTTCGTAGTAGTATTTGATCCATTTTCTACTTGCTATATCAGCATAACACCTGAACGTTATCATGAAAACAGAGTGGTCACTTTTCCCGAGTGGACTCTCATGTGCTGTTTCATCTATCATACCTTTTTCATTTGTTATGACTAAGTACAGGACGTTTGATTTGTTTCCTAATCGCCCCCTTGTGGGCAGCGTAACGTGTTGGAAGAGAACATTATCTCTTATATATTCTACAAATTTAAATTCGGGATTCTCAACATTGTCTGTGGTCGTAGTACACCAATTGTGCCAGTCTAGATTTGGGTAATTGAAGTCCCCAAGCAGAAGAAAATGTGAGTGGTTATAGCTCATTGCCTCGCTAATCACTTTACTAAGATATTCATCATTGGTGCTCGAACTCTCTGGGCTTCTATACACACATCCTATGAGAAGTTTATCTTTTTTATTTAATTTTATTTCCACCCACACTGACTCCTGAAAACGAGTCTCCAAAGACAAAAAGGGTGTTGCTTTAAGTGATTCATGTGTGTACAGGACTACTCCTCTTCCTTGTTTATCTACTATATAGCATCTAATGCCAGTTCTGCTTGGTTTAATAAATATTTCTGGTTTTTTGGTTTTACCTCTGTAATACCTATTATCATGCATTTGTTTTCTTGAACTCTAGTTTTGAACTTTGTGAGTTTATTTATTAAGCTATCTGCATTTGTATACATGCATTTTAGTTGTTTATGTGTATAATTTATGGTGTTTACATTAGTTTTCTGTTTTGTCGTTCTTAGTGTCTTTCCTCATCGCCGTTTATGGGCTTGATTTTTTAAATTTTCCTGGCCCATGGTGGGCCTCTCACTCTGTATATGCATTTCCCCAAGTCTCTACTCTCTTTCGCCCTTGCCTCCTGTAGCAGTTATTTTCCTTCCTCTATCTTTATGCGTTTGGTCATGTTGAATGCGGAGGCATTTATATTTTGGGTCAGCCTCCTTAAGGTTTGAAAGGTTTCGGAATAACGTCATCATTTTGTCTGTGTCTTTCATAATTACCTTAAGTGGTCTTGGTTTGTTGTTACTCTCTCCAGTTGTGTTTCCCCAACCTGATCACTTTCTCTACCTCTGTATGCACATCTAGATTTTGGTGGCATACCTCGTTGAATAGCCCCTCAACTAACTTCATGTCTATCTTGATTCTTTGAACTTTTAGATTGGTTTCTGGTTCTAGTGCATTGAAGATAATGAAGTTTGCTTCTCTGGATTTTCTTTCAGCTATTTCTTTAACTGTGTCCTGTAACACTTCGTTATTAACTCTGTCGGTAGTATGAGTATGGAGGCATTCTCGGTTGGTTGGTTTGCAATCAATTCCTTTCTTACAATTTCTTTCACTTCTTGTTCGTCGCATTTGTCCTGTAGTTTTTTCTACAGCCTCTAGTCTTGCATTTATTGTTTCAAGGTACAGCTCACATCTTTCCTGGATTAATTTCTCATTTAGTATGTTTTGTTCTATTTTTGGTTTGCATCCGATACAAAACCACATACGTCCAGGTTTTCTCAAGGCTTCATACTCTCCTGCTTTGAATTTTAAACACCTGATGCAGTAATGCTGTTCACAGTACTCACACTCTAGTACTTTGTCTTTTTCACTTTTGAAGATTTTTCCACAATCCTCACACTTCCATGCCTCACCTGATTCTGAGTTTTTGCTATCCCTCCTGGCACCCTTATTGTTATTCCTGAGCTTCGTGGCTACTGCTTGGACAGATCCTCCGCTTTCTTGAATGTCACTCATTTTTGTAGTAAATTCCTGATTGTTATAGTCTTGGTATAATGTTTATTAATCCAAGAACTTCGAGGCTATATTTGGCGGAGATAGATCGTAGAAATTGGTAGTGCAGAAAAGTTCATAAACAAGTGGAATTACTGATTGATAAGTATCATTCTTGCCTTAATATCATTCATAAAGTTGCAATAAACGTATATTGAGTAGCAGTTGTGCTTAAAGTTAGTTAGTTAGTTAGTTAAAGTATTTTAGAACACCTTAGTATAGTGAGTGATAATAGGGTAACTCACTTAGGCTTAGCCTTCGATAAGTTGTAAACAAGATTTAACAAACCTGATTATGTGGTAGAATATATAGGAGATAAAGTAACAACCATCAAACTACTTACATAAGATAATATATGTGCAAGCCAGTACTTGCTAGATATTTTGATTAGGTAGCATTGTTGTTAAAATTAAGCAAGGGCGATAGTCGGGCGGCGTAACCTAAATAAAGCAGCCTAACGTAACGTAATTTATTGTATTTAAATTAGGTCACTACCGGTAATGTTAGCGTTCGTGTCAGGATACATAGTCGGCTGTGTAATTGAAATTTGTAACCTAAAGTGTGCTGTAGTACACAGGAAACAGTCTTTATAAAGACTAAGTTAGTTAAGTTATTAAATAAATTCTGATCGGGATATGGCGCCTTGCAAGCGGCAAGTCAAGGCAAAGCGACACTTGGTGTGCGATCACTGCCACAGCTGGGTAGATTTTGCATTGTCCGGCTGTGGGAAGTCATGGGCAGAAACCATGGAGGAAGGATTCACCTTTCAATGCATTGGGTGTTGGAAGGTGGAGTGTCTGCAGAAGGAGATAGTTAAGTTGACAGATATTGTGAAGGGAATGGAGATGGGAATTACCAAGGAAGCAGGTCGAATGGAGAGAGACGACAGGGAGAGAAGTGAGAATACTGCAACACTGAAGGAGAATATCAGTGGCAAGAAAACTGAGGAAAGGAGATTGAGAGGAGGGAAGGTGATTGCAGGGGAAGAAATTGGAAAATCGACAACAGAAAACGTGACAAGCGTAAAGGTGACAGGGAAGAAAGTGACCGTAGAGAAGGAGGGAGGTAAGATGGGACGGGAGAGGAGAGATGAAAAGGAGATGGGACGAAAGAAGAAGGGACGAAAGGAAGTGAGAGCAAATGTGATAGAAGAGAAGTCGATAAAAGGGACGCTGACAGGAGGAAAGGTGACAAGAGAAAAAGCGACAGGAAAGAATGGATCGGAAGAGAATGTGACAGGAGAGAACACGACAGGGGGGAAAGACAACAACCAGACAGATGCAAACCGAAGAAGGAGCTATTCTAAGGCAGTGATTGAGGGGGCAATGAGGAAAGAGAGGGTGTTTATGGGCGACTCCATTATGAGAAAGACGGACAAGACACTGAGCGAGGGGAAGGACGTCGTTGTTTGTTTACCGGGGGCTAGGATTGAACATGTAACTGACAGGGTAGAGAAGGTATTGGGACATGGCGGGTGGGAGTCTATACTGGTACATGTAGGAACAAATAATGCAGACCGGGAGGGGACAACTGCGATAGTACAGAAGTATAGACAGTTAGTGAGGAAGCTAAAGAAGACGAGAGTTGAACAGGTTATTCTGTCAGGAATTTTGCCAGTAATGGGAGGAAGGGGGGCAACGTATACAAACTGCAAGAGGATGGCGATCAACGCACTAGTTGAGCAGATGTGTGAAGAAGAGGGGGTGGGATTCACAGATTTATGGGGGTACTTTGTTGGGAGGGAAGATATGTACATGAGAGATGGCCTCCATCTTAGTGGAAAGGGGTCAGCAGTTTTCTCAGAGAACCTGCTGCGATCTGTTGACAGTGGAACAGGTTGCATCTATTTAAACTAGATTCGCAGGGGGGACTCACAGAAAAGCCTGAAAATGGAGGCATAGATAAAGATAGAACAAATGAATCAGCAAATAACAGTCTGGAAAACTCTTGTGAAGCTGGATATAAATGTGTTTGTTTAAATGCAAGGAGTATAGTAAACAAAAGAAATGAACTAAACATTATGGTAGAAGATATTGACCCTCACATAATAGGTATAACCGAATAATGGGCAACCACCGATATATCAGATGCCGAATTGGGACTGACAGGATATGTAATGTTTAGGAAAGATAGAATAGGAAGTAAGGGAGGTGGAGTTATTTTATATATTAAAGAATCTATTCAGGCTGATGAAATAAAATTAGAAAGAGAAGCAGATTGCGAAGAAGCTATTTGGTGTAACATAGTTACAGGAAACTCAACGTTAACAGTTGGGTTAGTTTATCGAAGTCCAAACATAAGCATAGAAGAGAATGAAAAAATACAAAACGCTATAAGTGAAGTAAGCAAACGGGACTGTATTATTATGAGGGGTTTTAACCACGGGCATATACTATGGAAATCTCTACAGAGTATGGGGAGTGAGGACCACAAGTTTTTAGTTTTAGTTCAAGATACATTCCTTTCTCAACATGTGCTAGAACCAACCAGGGGTGAGAATGTGTTAGACATAGTTTTGTCCTCACAGAATGAATTAGTTGATAATGTCAGGTATGTGAGCCACTGGGGAGTAGCGATCACAACCAGATACACTTTACCATCAAAGTAAAATCAGAAAGGAATAGTAAAAAGCAGTATAGGAGAAATTTCCTCAAAGGAAGGTATAAGGACATGAGGAAATATTTAGCAAAGATAGACTGGAATAACACACTGAAAAATAAGACGGCAACAGAATGCTGGAATATATTAAAGAGTGAAATTAAGTGCATAGTCGATAAATTTGTACCCTTCAAAAAACAAGGAAAACGGTCCAAAAATAAACACTTATCGAAAGAAGCCATTAGAAAAATTAAGTATAAACAAAATATGTGGAAGTCATATAGATGTACTGGAAATGATGAAGACTACAACAGTTATAAAGAAGCACTTAACCAAGCTACAGCTGAAATTAGAAATTTAAAGAGAAGCTATGAACAACAATTAGCTAGTAATATAAAACATGACGGCAAGAGTTTTTATGCGTATGTTCGAAGCAAACAGAAAGTTCAAGATAAGGTCGGTCCTCTAGAAGATAGTGCTGGAAATAAAATATCAGAGGGATTCTTAATGGAAGAAGACCAGAATGAGTACTTTAATTCAGTGTTTACCAGGGAAGATATTAGTTCACTGCCAGTACCAGAGGCTAAGTTCAAGGGGGCAGCTTCAGAATATTTAGGACAATTAATTGTAACCCCGGAAATGGTAGCTAAGAAAATAAGGGCTATGAAGGATAATAAATCACCTGGAGTGGATGGTATTCCACCCAAACTACTATTGGAAATTGTATAGCAAATTAGCATACCGCTTGCAACAGTTTTCAACTTGTCATTAGAAGAGGGAGTGGTTCCGTTAGAATGGAAAGAAGCAAACATTATACCGTTATTCAAAAAAGGTTCGAGAAACAAGTCAGAGAACTATAGACCAGTGAGTTTAACATCAGTAATTTGTAAATTATTAGAAAGATTAATTAAAGATCACATGGTGGATTTTCTTGTTAAACATAACTTGATAAACCCATCTCAACATGGTTTTTTAAAGCGAGGTCATGCTTAACAAATATGTTATGTTTTTTGGAAGTCATCACTAAGTGGGTAGATGAAGGATTACCAGTAGATATCGTCTACTTAGATTTTCAAAAAGCTTTCGACAAAGTACCACATCAAAGATTACTGCTTAAACTAAAGGCCCATGGCATAGGAAATGGTATAATAAACTGGATAGAACAATGGCTGATTGACAGAAGACAACGTGTAGTAGTTGATGGGGTGGCTTCAAACTGGAAATCGGTATTGAGTGGGGTACCACAGGGATCAGTATTAGGACCTATATTATTCTTAATATATATATATCAACGATTTGGATGATGAAATAACAAGCAATGTGTTGAAATTTGCGGATGATACAAAAGTGTTTAGAAAGATTAAAAGTGATGGAGATAGACAGCATTTACAAGATGATCTTGACAGGTTGATCAAACGGTCTGAAAAGTGGCAAATGCTGTTCAATTTTGGGAAATGTAAATGCCTCCACATAAGACATGGGAGCGAAGAGGTAGAATATACAATGGGGGGTACTGTACTAAGTACTACTGAAAAAGAAAAGGAGTTAGGGTTAACCATTAGTGCTGATATGAAGGTTTCAGAGCAGTGCGGAATTGCAGCTTCAAAGGGAAATCAAATCCTTGGGTTAATTAGGCGAAACATAACGTATAAGGAAAAAGAGCTAATAATACCGCTGTACAAAACAATAGTTAGGCCTCATTTAAAATATTGTATTCAAGCGTGGAGGCCGTATCGCAGGAAGGACATAGATATGCTAGAAAGAGTGCAGAGGAGAGCAACTAAAATGATACAAAAACTGACGGATCTTAGTTATGAAATACACCTAAAAAAATGCGGTTTAACAACACTAGAGACCAGGAGGTTGAGAGGAGATCAGATAGAAGTGTTTAAAATATTGAAGGGTTATGAAAATATTGATAGAATATTTTTTTCTCAGTTAAGAAAGATAGAAGGACTAGAGGACATGAACTTACATTAGCAAAGGAGCAGAGTAGATTAGATATAAGAAAGTTCTCATTCTCACAAAGGACTGTAAATGAATGAAACAGATTATCTGCTGATTGTGTGGGTGCTAGTAGCGTGAATATGTTTAAAAATAAAATCGACACATACCTCTGACGGGCTGGATACACATAGATAAAAGGGTCGGACTCTCGATAAGCCAAAGGGCTTCCTTGTTCACCTGCCACCTAGAGTTAATTCTCTGGGTGGCAATCTTGTTAAATCTATATATGCAATAATTTAAAAATAACCCTATGGTAATAAACTCTAACTTCTTAACAGTACAATTTCGAGCTTGTTCCCCTTTTATATCTACATATCACAAAAACTCAAAAGGTATTCTAACCGTGCTGTTGTACACTGCGTACGTACTGTGGGTTCCAAGGCGTTTGTGCAGTGGATGGGGAAAAACTTAAGTGTAACTGCTCCAACCCAGGGCTACTCTGGGTATTACAGACGCCTTGGTGAAATGAGCCTGTTAGTAGTAATATTATACAGAAGCGGGTAGTGCAGATCTAAGTATATTGACTTAGTGTATTTGTTTATGTTTTCTGCCGGATATGAGAGGGCCTAGAAATTGGCGGGAAAATACTAGTTGCTGCTTTAAAATTTAAAGGTGTGATTTACTCTTATCAACGAGTAATTTAAACATAACAACATGTGAGGGTCAATTAGTATGCAATGCATTACTGCTGGGGGTGAAATACTCTTTCTTAGCTGGACAAAACCAAGAAAAATGA
This sequence comes from Paraescarpia echinospica, assembly GCA_020002185.1. Classification (NCBI taxonomy): domain Eukaryota; kingdom Metazoa; phylum Annelida; class Polychaeta; order Sabellida; family Siboglinidae; genus Paraescarpia; species Paraescarpia echinospica. The sequence goes on from CM034531.1 coordinate 90,199,328, forward strand.
CTACGTTGTACGGAGCCTCTGAAATAAACAAACCACCGCCGTGTTTATGTAGCTAGTGTCCCACGTATTCGCTAGGGCGCGGTATAATCTAAATAAATAAGGCAGTCTAGCGTAAAGTAATTGATTGTATTTAAATTAGGTCACTTCCGGTAAACTTAGCATTTCTGATAGGATAGATTGCCAGCTGTGACTATAAACAAAAACTGTAACCAAAATACACAACGTAATCTTACGTAAAGTGCAACATTTGTGCACAGTAAACAGTCTTCTTAAATATTACATAGACATATTGAATAGTGTAAACATAGTTAACTAAACTATTTTAAATAGCTAATTAGATTATTATTATTAAATAAATTCTGATATGGCGCCTTGCAAGCGGAAAGTCTAGGAAAAGCGTCACTTGGTGTGCAACGACTGCCACATATGGGTGGTTATTCCCTATCCGTCCGTGGGAAGTCATGGGCAGAGACCAAGGAAGAGGGATTCACCTTTCAGTGCGTGGGGTGTTGGAAAGTAGAATGTTTGGAGAAGGAGATTGCTAGGTTGGTAGATATTGTGAAGAGGATGGAGATGAGAATCAGCAAGGAGACGGTTGGAATGGAGAGACACGACAGTGAGAGAGTTGGGAATAGTGTGAGACTGAAGGAGCACAGTATTGGCAAGAAGACTAAGGAAAGGAGACTGAGAGGAGGGAAGGTGATCGGAGGGGAAGAAATTGGAGGATCGTCGGCAGGAAATGTGACAGGCATGAAGGTGACATATTTTGTTCTCAGTTAAGAAAGATGGAAGGACCAGAGGACATGAAGCTACATAAGTAAAGGAGCAGTGTAGATTAGATATAAGAAAGTTCTTATTCTCATAAAGGACTTTAAATGAATGGAACAGATTATCTCCTGATTGTGTTTGGTGCTAGTAGCGTGAATACTTTAAAAAAAAAATCGACACATACTTTAAAAGGGCGCAATACACGTAGATAGAAAGTATTGGACTCTCGATAAGCCAAAAGGCTTCCTTGCCCACCTGCCATGTAGAGTTAATTTTCTGGATGGCAATCTTATTAAATCTTGTTAATCTTGTTAAACCTAGTATATTTTCCACATTTATCCCACAGGTGACAACGAAGAACGACCAACACATGTATCGCTCACGTCGTAAGATTATAATTCCAAACAACTTTTGTTGTGTTTTTTAATGATCGTCAGTTAGTAAATTAGAGGCGATTGATCAAAGAAAGCCAAAGAATAGAGAAAGGAGATGGTACACTAGGAAAAGGTATCCTTACAGTGCCACTAACGTAGTATATTAACATGCATATATATTAATTTAAAACTTGCACACGTACGAGTTGGTTAGCTGGTCACGTCTGATCTCATATATATATATATATATATATATACATATGCGTAGAACTGTGTACGATATCTATATTGTGGGCGTACTTACACGGGATGTACCTGGTAAGTCATCAAATGTCCTTTATATATATATATATATATAAATTGATTGCCGCCTCTAAAGGACATTTGATGACTTACCAGGTACATCCCGTGTAAGTACGCCCAAAATATAGATATCTTACACTGTTCTACGCGCATTCTAATTTTGATCACAATATAATCATGAACAACCTCTACCCTCAAAACAAATATTATTATGCAGAGCAGCGTGCTATGCATATTTATTCATACTAAACAATAATGTCCGTGACTACCACATACGCAGCTGCTCAATCATTCATGTTAGAGAGTATAACCAGTCTATAAACCAGCGCACATATGCTTATACAAATTTGAACTCTATAACTCATTAAATTGTTTAATTGATATTCTTGCATCAATGATAATATTGTATTGGTAAATATTTTAATTAACTTTATTTGTTGATTGTTTTGTTATTTACTTTGTTTTTTTAGAAATGGTAAATAGTTGAGTAAGTTTAGAGGTTTTTTTTAAAACGTGTTATATTTTTGTTTATTTACTTATTATTTTATTTGTGTAACATAATGTATATTATTTTATTTGTATGTCATCTATATTATTCTTGTGAATTGTATATTTTAGCTAAAGCTTTATAAACGTAGATGTACATGGGCATATACGTCTGATGGCCCATTGATAGCGAAGCTATGAACATGACATGCTCACCATCGGTAATTAAAGATATATGGTACACACGAACTACTGTGATACCACAAGTAATCAAAACACACACCGCAGACGACAATCAGAAAAAGTAAACAATTCAAAACACGCACTTGCACGCACGCACGCAAACGCATGCACACACATGAATACAGGCATAGATACATACATATATATATTACATACATACATACATACATACATGCATACATACATATACACACACACATATATATATATATATATATATATATATAAACACATACATGCATACATACATACATACATACATACATACATACATACATACATACATACATACATACATACATACATACATACATACATACATACACACATACACACATACACACATACACACATGCACACATGCATACATACATATATACATACATACATACATACATATATACATACATACATACATACATACATACATACATACATACATACATACATACATACATACATACATACATACATACACATACACATACACATAAATACATACATACATATATACATACATATATACATACATATATAAACACATACTTATATACACATACATACACACGCATATATACATACATACATTCATACATACATAAACACATACATACATACATACATATATACATACATATATAAACACATACTTATATACACATACATACACACGCATACATACATATATGCACACATACCCATGCACACACACATACATATATGCATACACATACACATACGTGAACACACACACACACACACACAAACACACGCATACGCATACATACACACACATACACGCGAACACACATGCATTCACATGCATACATAAGTCACACACATATTCCACAGCCGACATCATCAACATGGTAGACAAAAGTGCTAGCTATGGCAAGTATTAAATTTTCGAAAACTATCGTTAAAGTGTTTACATGTTTCGTTAAATGACCCTCAACGTAAGTATACAATATTCAAGTGTCGCCGGAATGGGTTATTTCACTCGCCTCCTGAGTACATAACATCATACTACAATTCGGTGTTATTTACAGTGCTTCTCGAAACATTCTAGATTTAACAAGATTGAACAAGATTGCCATCCAGAGAATTAACTCTAGATGGCACGTTAACAACGAAGCCCTTTGGCTGATCGAGAGTCCAACCCTTTTATTTACATATATCCAGCCCTTCTGAGGTATGTGTCGATTTTATTTTTAAGCATATTCACTCTACTAGCACCCACACAATCATCAGATAATCTGTTCTATTCATTCACAGTCCTTTGTGAAAATGAGAACTTTCTTACGTCTAATCTACACTGCTCCTTTACTAATATAACTTCATGTCCTCTAGTCTTTCTATCTTTCTTAACTGAAAAAAAAACATATTTCTATCAATATTTTCATAACCATTCAATATTTTAAACACTTCTATCTGATCTCCCTTCAATCTCCTGGTCTCTAGTGTTGTTAAACCACATTCTTTTAGGCGTTTTTCATAACTAAGATCCCTCAGTTTTTGTATCATTTTAGTCGCTCTCCTCTGTACTCTTTCTAGCATATCTATGTCCTTCTTGCGGTACGGCCTCCACGCTTGTATACAATATTCTAAATGAGGCCTAACTATTGTTTTGTACAGCGGTATTATTAGTTCTTTTTCTTTATATGCTATATTTCGCCTAATCAATCCAAGGATATGATTTCCTTTTGAAGCTGCAATTTCACACTGCTCTGAAACCTTCATGTCAGCACTAATTGTCAGCCCTAAGTCTTTTTCTTTTACAGTAGTATTTAGTAGAGTTCCCCCCATTGTATATTCTACATATTCGTTCCCATGTCCTGTGTAAAGGCATTTACATTTCCCAAAATTGAACAACATTTGCCACTTTTCAGACGATTTCATCAACCTGTCAAGATCATCTTGTAAATGCTGTCTATCTTCATCACTTTTAATCCTTCTAAACACTTTTGTATCATCTGCAAATGTCAACACCTTGCTAGCTATATCATCCTCCAAATCGTTTATATATATTAAGAATAATATAGGTCCCAGTACGGATCCCTGTGGAACCCAACTCAAAACTGATTTCCAGTTTGAAGCCTCCCCATCAACAATTACCGGTTGTCTTCTGTCAATCAGCCATTTTTCTATCCAGTTAATTATACCATTTCCTATGCCATGGGCCTTTAATTTCAGCAGTAATCTCTGATGTGGCACTTTGTCGAAAGCTTTTTGAAAATCTAAGTAGATGATATCTACTGGTGATCCATTATCTACCCACTTAGTGATATCTTCCAAAAAACATAACATATTTGTTAAGCATGACCTCGCTTTTAGAAACCCATGTTGAGATGGGTTGATCAAGTTATGTTTAACAAGAAAATCCACCATGTGATATTTAATTAGTCTTTCTAATAATTTACAAATCACTGATGTTAAACTAACTGTCCTATAATTATTTGACTTGTTTCTCGAACCTTTTTTCAATAACGGTATAATGTTTGCTTTTTTCCATTCTAAAGGAACCACTCCCTCTTCTAATGACAAGTTGAAAACTGTTGCAAGCGGTATGCTAATTTGTTCTACAATTTCCAATAGTAGTTTGGGTGGAATACCATCCACTCCAGGTGATTTATTATCCTTCATAGCCCTAATTTTCTTAGCTACCATTTCTGGGGTTACAATTAACTGTCTTAAATAGTCTGATTCTGACCCCTTGAACTTAGCCTCTGGTACTGGCAGTGAACTAATGTCTTCTCTGGTAAACACTGAACTAAAATACTCATTCAGATCTTCTGCCATTAAGAATCCTTCTGATATTATATTTCCAGCACTATCTTCTAGAGGACCGACCTTATCCTGAACTTTCTGTTTGCTTCGAACATACACATACAAATTCTTGCTGTCATGTTTTATATTACAAGCTAATTTATGGTCATAGCTTCTCTTTGAATTTCTAATTTCAGCTGTTGCTTGGTTTAGTGCTTCTTTATAAATGTTGTTGTCTTCGTCATTGCCAGTACGTCTATATGACTTCCACATCATTTGTTTATACTTAATTTTTCTAATGGCTTCTCTCGATAAGTGTTTCTTTTTGGACCGTTTCCCGTGTTTTTTTAAGGGAACACATTTGACGATGATGCATTCAATTTCACTCGTTAAGATACTCCAGCATTCTGTTGCTGTCTTATTCTTCAGTGTGTTATTCCAGTCTATCTTTTCTAAATATTTCCTTATGTCCTTATATTTTCCTTTTCTGGAAATTTCTCCTCTCCTGCTTTTTACTATTCCTTTCTGATTTTACTTTGATGGTAAAATGTATCTGGTTGTGATCATTATTACCCAGTGGCTCACATATGCTGACATTGTCAACTAATTCATTCTGTGAGGACAAAACTATATCTAACACATTCTCTCCCCTGGGTGGTTCTAGCACATGTTGAGAAAGGAAACTATCTTGTACTAAAACTAAATAATTGTGGTCCTCACTACCCATACTCTGTAGAGATTTCCATTTTATATGCCCATGGTTGAAATCCCCCATAATAACACAGTCCCGTTTGCTCACTTCCCTTTTACCGTTTCGTATTTTTTCATTCTCTTCTATGCTTATGTTTGGACTTCGATAAACTAATCCAACCGTTAACGCTGAGTTTCCTGTAGCTATGTTACACCAAACAACTTCTTCGCAATCTGCTTCTCTGTCTAGTTTTATTTCATAAGCCTGGATAGATTCTTTAATATATAAAATAACTCTACCTCCCCTTCTTCCTATTCTATCTTTCCTAAACATTACATATCCTGTCAGTTCCAATTCGGCATCTGATACATCGGAGGTTGCCCATGATTCGGTTATACCTATTATGTGAGGGTCAATATGTTCTATCATAATGTTCATTTTTTTGGTTACTATACTCCTTGCATTTAAACAAACACATTTATATCCAGCTTCAGAATAGTTTTCCAGAGTGTTCTTTGCTGAATTATTTTTGCTGTCTTTATCTATGCCTCCAGTTTCAGGCTTCTCTGCGAGTCCCCCCTGCGAATTTAGTTTAAATAGATGCAACCTGTCCCACTGTCAACAGATCTCAGCAGATTCTCTGAGAATACTGCTGCCCCCTT
>CM034531.1:90210620-90289117 GCA_020002185.1 Paraescarpia echinospica
TTAATGGAAGATACGGGGAGAGCTGGAACCTTATAAACCAGATAAGTAGTTGGTAGAAAGACAGCTCGTAAAAGACAAATAAAAGGCAAAACTGCCGAATAAAGGGTGGAAAACTGGTACGATCACTTCCACAAACTACTAGGCAGTCCACCAGACATAGGAGATGTGGAAGAAGAGATCCAACCTGAAGTCATACATATCAAGGAAGGACCTTTTGAAAGAGATTGAGGAGGCCAAGAAACCCCTGAATGATGGAAAGAGCTGCGGGCATCATGGTATACCACCTGAAATGCTAAAACACTGCGATCTGGACAGTATCATACTAGAGTTTTGCAACGAAGCTTTAATTGAAGGGAAAATACCGCTAGAGTGGACAGTTCTGAACATTATTTCAATACCTAAGAATGGCGATTTAAGCATAGCAGGGAATGACAGGGGCATCAGCTTGAGCTCCATTGTGGCACATACATTCAACAGGATGATATTGAACATAATACGTCCAGAAATTGACCACCACCTAAGATACAATCAGAATGGATTCCAGACAGGAGGACAACAGTAGGTCATATTCTAACCATCATGAGAAGGTTAATTGAAGGAATTAGAGCAAAGCATCTTTCTGCAATTATGACATTCGTAGACTTCCGAAAGAAGTCCACGGAAGAGAAGAGGAACTTGGATTCCAGATAACAAGAAGGAAACGCAAACGTATTAAACCTGTGGTGATCACCGATTTCGAATTTGCCAATGACATTGCGCTACTATTAGAAGTGATCAATCAGGCACAGGAGCTTCTAACACGAGTGGAATCATCATGAGCAAGGATTGGTTTAAATATCAATCCTGGAAAAAAACAAATATATATCATTCAACCAATTATGAAACACCAGCATCGTTGCCAGGGAAGGAGCTGTTATAGAGAAGGTTGAATATTACAAATACCTTAGCTCCTGGGTCTGCACAACAGACAAAGATATCAAAGCCAGGAAGGCAATGGCGTGGAGATCACTCAACTAAACTTAATATGGAAATCTACATTCCCACGCAAAATCAAGCAGCGAATGTTTCTTGCAACAGTAGAGGCTGTGCTACTCTATGGATGCGAAACATGGACAATGACGAAAAACTTGACAAACAACTAGACGGATGTTATACAAGAATGCTTCGAGCCGCAGTTAACATTCACTGGCAACAGCATTTGACAAATATACAACTATATAGTGGAATGTGTAAAGTCACTGATAAAATAAGAAGAAGTCGATTGAAATTGCCGGACACTGCTACAGACATAAGGGTGAAATGGCATCTAAGTCCTTATTGTGGTAACTGACACATGGAAGGACAAGGCAGGAAGACTAGCAACAACTTACATAGACTGCTGAAAGGAATATGTGGGTCTACAGACGGATGAGCTGAAGACGGCAATGGCAGACAGAGGGATCTGGAGACGGGTGTTTGAAGCCACTAATGTTCGACCCCAGTGGCCGACATGAGTGAGTGAGTGAATTTGCAATTAAACTTTTATGTAAAGGTACAACTCGATATGTAGACAATCAAAGCATCTACCAACCTTTACTATTCCACTTATCACATACGATTAAAATAAATAATATTATATACGTCAATCTGTGGTTCCAAGTTCAAGTTGACAAGACGAGTGCACTTAATTATAATTATATTATATATATATATATATATACATATATATGTGCCATTCTACTAGTGGCATTATTCTTAGATTATTATTACTCACGTTGCTGTATACACATTAGATCTATATCAACACAGCAAAGTCACATAAAAGATTACTGTTTAAACTAAAAGGTATGACGTAGGGGATGATATAATTGACTGAATAAAAAATGCCTGATTGACAAAATATAACAGGTAGTAGTTGATGGAGAGGCTTCGAACTGGAAATCAGTTTTGACTGGGGTACTATAGCGATCAGTAGTGGGATCTATATTATTCTTAGTATATATCAACGATTTGTACGATGACATAACAAACAAGGTATACAAACTTATTTAGAAGGATTAAACGTGATGGAGATACACAGAATTTACAAGTTGATCTTGACAGGTTGATCAAATGGTCTGAAAAGTGGCAAATGTTGTTAAATTTTGGGAAATGTAAATGTCTCTACAAACAGCATGGGAACGAAGATGTAGACTATACAGTGGGGGTGCTGTACTAAGTACTACTGTAAAAGAAAAGGACTTAGGGTTAACCGTTAGTGCTGATATGAAAGTGTCAAAACAGTGCCGAATTGCAGCTTCAAAGGGAACTCAAATCCTTGCTTTAATTAGGTGAAATAAAGGGTATAAGGAAACAGAACTAATAATAGCGCTGGACAATCAAGCAATAGTTAGGCCTCATTTAGAATTGCGTATACAAGCGTGGAGGCCATATCGCAAGAAGGACATAGATTTTCTAGAAAGAGTATAGAGGAGAGTGACTAAAATTATACATAAACTGAGGGATCTTAGTTAAACGCCTAAAATAACGTGGTTTAACAACATTAGAGACGAGGAGATTGAGAGGAGATTATACATAAGTATTTAAAATATTGAATGATTATGCAAATATTGATAGAAATAGTTTTTGGTTTAAAAACACTAGAGACCAGGAGATTGAGAGGAGATCAGATGGAAGTTTTTAGAATATTGAATGATTATGCAAATATTGATAGAAATATTGTTTTCATAGTTAAGAAAGACAGAAAGGCTAGAGGACATGAAGTTACATTAGTAAAGGAGCAGTGTAGATTAGATATAAGAAAGTTCTCATTTTCACAAAGGACTGTGAATGATTGGAACAGATTATCTGCTGATTGTGTGGGTGCTAGTAGCTTGAATATATCTTTAAAAATAAAATTGACACGCATCTCAGAAGGGTGGGACACACGTAGATAAAAAAAGATTGGACTCTCGATAAGCCAAAGTATCTGGGTAGAAATCTTGTTAAATCTTTGTAAATCTTGTTAAACATACTGACATTTAATTAACTATACTTATCGTATAATGTTGCTTCTCTCGTCTAGTCCGTTTTCAGCTCGCACTGGCCAAAGATTTCGATCTATAAAACCTACATGGGCGCTCCACTAGCTGCTGCCCAAACTATATGAAAAAGCTATATGAAGGCCAACTGGGGGAGATCGGTTCTAAATAAGACCACCTAGTTATTATTAATTTATTATTATTATTAATAATAGTAATAGTAGTCGTAGTAGTAGTAGTAGTGTGGTCTTCTTCGTTCCAATATTATCAGCTTTTCGAACCTATAATGTTCTACATGCGTGATGTGCTGACGGTAGGTTAGTTTCTCTGTTCAGATTACAAGGTGTAGTTGATGGAGGTGAAAGTTTCTAGTATCAAGCTCCTTATTTTGATGTAGTGAATTCGGCGTTTCTTAGCGTTTTTGGCTACGACACAAACTGTGGTACCGGGATTTGCATGGCGATTAATCCCTACCTGCAGCTGTCTTCGGGTAAATGATTAAATAAGTAATGTACAATAAATAAGCGTAAAATATTTAATGAGAATATTGACTAAACTTGCCTGTTGAACTTGGTGGAAACACCACATCAAGTCAGTGTGTTGATTTATTGATGTAGAACGGAGATTCTTTTGTGTTTGCGATACAAATTCCGTTTGCGCGACGTGCTTGGCGATCCATATCTTCGAAAAGATAACTTGGGATAACATGTCAATTAAACTGGCGTGCTGAAGATCACAAAATCACTAAATTAGCCCGCACGCGCTGTTCATAGACATTCAAAGGGGACACCACTTGCAAGAAGTATATGCTGATCATAGCATGTCATCAATACGGAGTGAACCAAAAACGGCATAAATTTTCGCCTAGCGCGTATTTTTTCAGCGGCATCAAACAAAATTAGTTGTCCAAAATAGATGCATGCGGGATTAACATTACGCAATAAACGTCGCTTTAATCAGAACTGCTGTTTGATATTATAACACAAAATGTTTTACATAAATAATTATGATTCTTGTTCGGGTAAGATGGGTTATAGCACAAAGTACAGAAGATCACTGGAACGTCGTGGCGACCAATTAAAAATGGCTTGGCAACCACATTTTGGATTACCACCCTGGGTGGTAAGAACCGCGGATAAGAAGATGAATGCAAACGTTATTCACACTTCCATCCTCCCTCCCTCATTCACTCTCACTCATTCATTCACTCTCTCTCTCCCTCCCCTCCCACTGTCCCTCCATTCCTCCGTCTCTCCCTCACTCCCTCTGTCTTTCGCTCCCTCACTCCCTCAGTCTCTCTCACTCACTCATTCACTCACTCTCTCTCACACCCTCCTTCCTCCCTTCCTCCCTTCCTCCCTTCCTCCCTTCCTCCCTCCCTCCCGCTCTCCTTCCCTCCCTCCTTCCCTCCCTCCCTCTCTCCCTCTCTACCTCCCTCCCTCCTTCCCTCCCTCCCTCTCTCCCTCTCTCCCCCCTCCCTCCTTCCTCCTCTCTCTGTCTCCCTCTCTCTCATTCTCTCTCTCTCTCTCTCTCTCTCTCTCTCTCACTCTTTTGTCTCACTCTCTTCCCACCTCATACTATCGCTTTGAAAAAACTTACAATATTCACCTTATTGTCTGAGCTCAGATTCCTGGGTGTTTATGTGCTATAGAAGTTTGTCATTATTATTTGTATTATTAACATTACATTGTGCATCCATCTCCATATAATGTATTTAAGTTCATCTAATAGTTGTAATTATTATTTTATGTTATTTATGTTAAATATTGATGTTTTTTCTTAAATATAAAACCACAAGTATCAGACGATTTGGGGACAAAGTGGATATTGTGCATAACGTAATCAGCTTTAATTAAGCATTGCCTTATTTTACATGCATTATGTATTAAGCCAATTCCTTGACGCCTTAGTTAGGCGTAGACGTTGCAAGGTTCTAATTGATGCATTCCATGTCAAGTCCATTGTGATAATCTTTGCATTGCACTTCACTGCACTTCTTTGGTACTCCAATGTCTACATAATTTGCGAAATTACAACATCTACCAATGATAAGAATGTCCTGTTGAAAAAAAGCTGTGTTTGACGTGCTTGCTTGTTGAACCACATTGTATTGTGTTAGATGAGGTTCAACGTAAGCACCAAATTGAAAGGTAACTGGAGTACTGGGCTCATGCTGTGGTGCGATACACCTGGGTATAAGCATGATGTTATGACAATTTAGGGTCATGACATATAGATGATAAGTTATGTATTTCTCACAAAAACGTTATATGGCAGTCGTGTCGTAAAAATGTAAATTGTAATACATTTTAGGCATCATATACACTAAGAGAGAAGATCAGTTTACAGTCCAGTGATATCGGGTTTGATATCCCGACACGCAGTCAGACAGGCGGTCTGCGTGTCCTGACAGGCCTCGTGGCAGAGGGTGATCACCATGGTCTGGTCGCGCTTACATTCGCCATGACACTTGAAGCTGGTCCGCATACACTCCTCCGAACACTTGTTGTAGACGCGAGAATCTGAAACGCCCATGTGTATGTTACAGGTTGGTAATACATAGTAATACACATCTACTCATTGCTGACAATAGTGGCACCTGGTGAAACTATTTGGAACTATTGCATCAGGATCACATGTGATTCATCGCGACGTAATTTTAGCGATGGTTGTAAGACTAGGTGGTGGTGATGGTGGTGATGGTGGTGGTGGCGGTGGCGGTGGCGGTGGCGGTGGCGGTGATGGTGGTGGTGGTGGTGGCGGTGGCGGTGGCGGTGGTGGTGGTGATGGTAGTGGTGGTGGTGTTGGTGGTGGTAGTGGTTGATGGCGGTAGTGGTGGCGGTTGCGGCGGCCTTGGTAGCGGTGGTGGTGGTGGTGGTGGTGGCGGCAGTGGTTGTAGTGAAAGTAGTGATGGTGGTGGTTGTCATTGTGTTGGCGGTGGTTGTTGTTGTTGTTGTTGTTGTTGTGGTGGTGGTGGTGGTGGTGGCGGCGGCGGCGGCGGTGTTGGCGGTGTTGGCGGTGTTGACGGTGGCAGTGGTGCTGGCGGTAGTGGTGGTGGTGGTGGCAGTGGCGGTGGTGGTGATATCAACTGCGCTGGAGGTCATAATGGAGATTTGTTATCTTACTTCACCGTCATTGACAATGATAATATGATACATTCCCCCCAGTTCACTATGGTGAGTTGATGTCTTACATCCCCCATCGGATCCACTTTCAAAAGCCCATTGAAATTCGTCTTCGATCCTGCGGATGACGTCTCCTCCCGCCCATTGCACGCGGTCGTCCTCTCCCGGCACAACACGACTCTCTACCGGGGTAAAGATGGCGTCTATCATCTCGTCTTCAAGAGTCGCCCACGCGGCGCCCAACACGGCTAAACACACCACGACGAGCTGAAATAGCAGCAGCTGTTAGTCATGTCAATCACATGATGTTGGTCAGTATATTGCCTATATTTAACTACTGGATTAATATTACAATAGCTCGAACAACGGTTGTGTGTCGAGGAGTTTGACAGTATGTGTGCGTGAATGTTAGTCGCTGGCATGGCAATCAATCCAAGAAGGACGATCTCAGGATATAGCTACATTAATTCAATTACGTTTTCAAATATGTACATGACATAGTCTCCTAATAATGCAGTGGTCTATATGTCATAATAATCTAAAACATAACTGTTTTAAGCGATAACAAAGAATATTTACCAAATGTTTTCTAACTTTAACGAGAAAATGCGATATGTGTACTTGTTATAGGTGATGTCTTATGTCTACTTTCGATTATATTATGTCGGATCTTGCAGTTTTGATGAGGACATATCACATTTTACCATCAAACATCTATTTTAAGCACACGCAAAACATATATGTTTTATGTTTTATTAAGTTTACTACCACTGTGTATATTATTTAAGTAATTTTGATTGCTACCCATCATGTGAATACTGCGTTTGTCTGTACGTATTCCATGTATTGATATGTGGTAATATAAATATTTTTATTTTTATTACTATGACGCACATGTTTAGTTGTCAATAAATATAGTGCAAACTCACATGAAATATCTTCATGTCGACAGGTTTTGCAAAACCGAACCCAATAGATGGCAGAAAGGTTCCTGAAAAACAAAATATATTATGTTCTTAAACACAGCTACCAGATGTTTACAGTTGCATAAAAATTGACATTCATATATATTTGACTATTCTTCCATAGCCACGTAGTGTCGTTTGATTTGGTTCTTCTCTCATAGATTATGTTGAATGATACTTAATTCATATCCCTTAACTTTTACATCATTATGTGACTCACATGCTCTAGCGTAGACACCCATTGTCCACACAGCTCAACAACAATAATGTTAATATTTCTACGCTTACCTGTTGGGATATGTTTCTCGAGACGGCGCAGTTGTGTTCCGGAAGTCGGAATGCCGCACAGCTAATGTATCGTGCACTTTATAGAGCAACCATGTTGAATAACTATAATCGCCCCTTCGATTGCTTCCTGACATATGTTTGTTTTAACAAAACCACTAAGATGATTCACAATGAGATCGTCAAGTAAATGGTTATTTATAGAGAGAACCCTTTAACTTTGAAGAGTTCACCATGCCGCTTCACAAGTTGGACAAAGTCCGTACATGGGCACTAATACTGAACTACATGTATATCTAATCACACAAACACAAACAGCACGCATGCGCATGCATTCTAAAATCTTGCATGCCCCGTGCCAATTGTAGGTCCTTCATTCAGCAATACAAATCAAATATCAACATTAATTATAATGCGTGTGAAATTGACACATTCATCATATAATGAGATGACATTTCTGACAATACACAAACATACAGGAACAGGACTTGACATTGTGTTTAGAAGGTGTCCCTCTCAGTAACAATGACCTGGGTGCCAATCAACTAGCTGACTATTTCACATACATTTCATCAGGATATTCCGTATTTATTTATGCTTAACCAAATATACCAAGAATGAACAAGATTGTAAAAAGTCATTAAGGAGTTCCAGAATATAACATGTTATGTTGTTTAGAGAACGACTACCTTCCACACCTTAACGACAAACTGTTTAGCTATTGTCAATAGTTGGTAGCAGTTTACACACACGTTTAAGTCTAAATTGGACGCAAGAGTAAATACAACAGTGACGGCGTCAACAATGGCGCCTAATTTAATTATATCGCTATATCGGCACGGTTTAATATAACACGGTTAGATTTCATATCGAATACGGTATACCGGTTGTTCTTCGACGACCATGGCAGTGCCACAGCATCGTAATACCAGGTGCGTGTGTGTGTGTGTGTGTGTGTGTGTGTGTGTACGCGTGTGTGAGCGTGCGTGTGTATGTGTGTATGTGAGTGTGTGTATGTGCATGTGTGCGTGTGCGTGTATGTGTTTGTGTGTGTGTGTGCCTAATTAGACATCTACTGACGTATGAAAAGAATCATAAGCATTTGTAATTTACGAGGAATGCGAGATATTCCGAGGTAACGAATACCTTGTAATGTGTTGGCCATAGTTCAACATGTCAAAGCACTCTAATATAGACAAGGTGAATAACTTCTGTCAGCATAATTAAAAAGCGTATAGGGTTTTCGTTAAATCGGTCGGATGCCGTATTGTTATGTCTAAATAATATGTCGCGTACCGCAGATGACTTACTCTTTTACACTTCATATCGTTGTAATCTGTCACAGACGGCAGATTTTTTATTTACGCATTCGCGCACGCGTACAAGCATACATACACACGCGCGCGCGCACATACACACACACATGCACACAAACGCACGCACGCACCCCCTCTCCACTACACGCACCATTAAGAAACACCATACTCTGACTTCCGTGCTTTGACTTTCGGGGACGAATGTGATGATTGCTAGAGAAACCGCTCACAGTGTATGAATTTCTGGTAGAAGGCATACACTATTTACATATTTCATTAACATCCTTTCAACCCAGCCTTTGACAAAACCTATAGCGAACAAAAAATATAATTTTTATTACACACAAAAATGTCAAAGTAGGCTGCGGTGATTTGGCAATTTGTGTTTGTTCACATGTTTTCGCAGACCGATGTCATGTTCTAAAACAAGACTAGCGAGTGTCGGACGATTTGTGGAAGTATATGTTATTTGATTCGCTAGATGGCGAGAGTGATCAGTTTAAAGTGTGGAGAGGTCAGATCAGTTACGTCTGCTTACTTTACGTCTACTTATTTGTTCGCGGTTCATGATAGACGAACGTAGTGCCAGTGCGCTTATAACGGTACCAAGAAAGTTGACAGACTTGAGGATTAAAAAATTTGTGGTGTACAGCATGTCGCATGTCACTGAGGGAAAGACCCCTGTTGTATGTACAGCAACTCTTTTTCGGTGTGTTTTGTTGAATAAAATTAGTTATATCTAATTAGCCACGGCGGTTTTTTACATAGGGAGGTTATAGGCAATGTTATCAATGCGATGCAAGTTTGGTTAGACACAATCTGCAACAGATCACAAATGTGTTATCTTCCAGTTGATTTGTAGTTTACGTTACGTTGTGCATGCTCTATTCCTGTACAATATTCACGTCTCTGACAATAGTTAATAACTTGACACTATACATCATTATCGAACGCTAAGTGTCTAAATTCGTACCATCTAGTCGAATATTCACGGGGCTACTTCTCAAAAGCAAAGTCCAAGCACATACGCCGTCAAATTATTGAACTTCACAACATAATGCTAATTAAGAATGTGTTGTCGGGTCAACGTCATCAATGCACACATATACACATGTAAGGAGTCAAATGTCAATCGTTATGTCTTTAGTGTGATCCACACACACACGCACATGCACACGCACACGCGCACGCACACGCACACACACACACACACCATGTCATCTATCTCTGTCACAAGCAGTTAAAGGCGAGCACCTCGGCTGGGTCGATGTATAATTTTGACTTGAACACATGTAAGTATTAATTCTCTTTGACGCCAAATGTACTATATTTCATGCTAATCAAGTGTGCTGGAGTGTGCTTGTTTGCGTTGTGAGTGTGTGTATAACAACAAATATAAAATAGCTCCTGCCGCAACCCGCGAATGATATCACGCCTCTACTAAGTTGACACCTGCATTAAATGTCATGTAGCTTTAATATGATGGCCGAGAAGGGCCATCGCGTTTTTGTGTGGCAACCTGCAGAGCCATGGGGCGATGACGCGATGCGCGATGCGGTGGGCGATGCGATGGACGATGCGCGATGCGCGATGCGATGGACGATGCGCGATGCGATGCGCGATGCGATGCGTTGCGATGCGCGATGTGATGCGCGATGCGATACGCGATGCGCGATGCGATACGCGATGCGATGCGCGATGCGATACGCGATACGCGATGCGCGATGCGATACGCGATGCGCGATGCGATACGCGATGCGCGATGCGATGCGCGATGCGATGCGATGCGCGATGCGATGCGCGATGCGATGCGCGATGCGATGCGCGATGCGATGCGCGATGCGATGCGCGATGCGATGGTATACATTATAAAGGTGCCGCAATGAGCATGCGTACGCCGAAAACGAGACTTAGGCAGCCATTTTTATTTATTTGTATTAAACACATTTCTTTTTGTGTTCAGAGCATGTGATGATGGCTGATGACGCTGACTGTACGTATACGGTTACACATCTAGTTATTGTGCACAAAAGATTATGTGATTGTACTTCTAAATATTGTATCGGACATCTACTGGGATTTAATTTAGTCAAACAAAAACGGGTGCCTCTTCGCAAAAACTAGACTAGGGACTGAAATAGGTTACTTTATAACATGAAATATGTACCTATTCAACATTTTATTTGTTAAATAATTATTGTTTCCATCTGGATATCCCTGATCGCAAATATATACACTACTTTGTGTGCCTGCAGACACGATGAACCAGGGATGGTTAAGGTATTTCTCAGTTTAACATTAACCAAAAATGTTGAAGCCTATTTGTTTATATTTATGAATTAATGACATAATATCTGTTCAGAATGCAAACATGTTATTTATGCCTTATATAAATTAAAATATAAACTTTTCATAATTTATGTTTCTTGATTTACTCCTCGGTCCCCAATACTTCCATGTCTGGAAAAAACTGACACATATTCCGTGAGACGATCTTCAATACAAATGCAGTGATGTTTAATGACTTAATCTGGGTTCCGTAGAAGCACATAAAAGCAGCATTGCGCCGAAATACAAGTACGAATAACGCGGTGTCAATAAATAGGCCCGCTCAAATCAGGCTACCAGCGCTATTGTAATAAACAGCCGAAATTGGCAGGAAGTTAACTTGTAGTAGGTCTACTAGGAGGTGCACGGTGCGCGCGGTCCGTCTACAATTCGATTCACTTAGGGGTCATCTCAGAACGTCGATGTCCGATATCAGATTAAATTACTTTCATCTTGCGTCAGCCCCTCCCACCCATTCAGACGAATTTTTTAAATATTAATATGATGATACCAGTATAATTAAGAGTGTCGGTCGATGTCCGACGCCAGATGAAACTGCCTCAGACCCCCGTCCCCACAACAAAAATAATTTCGCTTGATATCGGACATCGATGTTTCGAGATGATCCCTTAGCAAAAATGAAACTACACTATAGGAACAACGATTCGCTACATCGTTTGTGCATTTTATATGTAGGTTTGATAAAATAATTAGGAACAGTACTATTTTACTTTACGATTTAGATATTTTATTATAAACTAAAGACACTAAAGTTTAGTAGGGTCTAACTGATTATAGTTATATATATATATATGTATATATATATATATATATATATTGTTATATGTATGTAAGGCATAATGAACATGATATGTACACCTATGAAAATATATAATGTCATTAATGAATAAATATTCAAGAAATGTATACTTCAAAGGCCACGGTTAATCTTCAACTAAAAATGCCATCAACATCCCTGTTTCTCATGTGTGGATGTACATAAATTATTGTTTATATTTTCGATCAAGGATATTCAGATGAAACCATTCAAAAATGAAATGGGGAGTGTTAGAAGAGGTACACACCTCATGCTATGAAGTAATTCATTTTTGGTCTCCGGTTTTGGTGAGAGAACCTAGATTACATTCTTTAAAGTGATTACCAGCATGCCCCCATTTGTCTTAGTCTAAATTCAATCGCATTAGGCTTCTATCTTAATATTTAGAAGTACAATCACATAATCTGTTGTGCACAATAACTAGATGTGTAACCGTATACGCACAATCAAAGTCATCAACCATGGACACATGCGTTGAACATAAAAGGCATCCAGTGTTGCCTAAGGTCACGAATTTGTTCAAGCCCAGACAACAAAGCCAAACCCAAAAAACTGGCGTTGGAACATGGTGGATATTTGGTGGGTTGAGGCTCTCCAAAACCTCGATTTGCACTCCCCCTCTTGAGGCTCGCCAAAACAGCCACATTAAGGCTCTCCAACATCACAATTTGCACACCCATTGAGGCTCGCCAACATAACTCCATCTTCAGGCTCTTCAAAAACCTCGATTTGCACCCCCTCCCAAATATCTACATTGAGGCTCTCCACAAACATGAATTTGAACTCCTCATATATTCATGTCTGTCAGGAGTGAAACTGGCCTCGATTCCGATGCTCGATGTCTGAGTTTTTTTTTATTTCTCTCGCTGGTCCTGCACAGCTCTCTCCACCAGATCGTTCGCTCTCGTTTTCCACCCTTCTCCCAATCCTTCAAAATCTCTTTTTCCATAGTCTTCCCATCGCAGTCTAGTTCTTCCTCGCCTCCTTTTCCCTTCCAGTCTCTGTGCATCTGCTCTTTTTGCCATCCGTTCTTCTTCCATTTTCTCTACAAGCCCTGCCCATCTTAGTTGCCTCATGCTTATGCTTGTTCAGAAACAATTGTGTCGACTAGTCATATCAAAGACCCAATTAACCACAGGCGCAACTACGACCAGACGATGTAAATAAGTAGCATCATTCTAGTCCACTGCTGCGATTTTGGGAGGTGGTGCTGTTCTAATCATAGCTCCTGACCCAGGGATTACCGTCTCCACAGACGCACCGACTTTGACACATCATGTAATCCACTTGCCAGAAAAGAGATACAATTAACCGAAAGTGCTACTTAACCCCCACTTTAGTGCATCGGCACTTCCAGGTGTAAATTACAATTTTGATATACTCGTTTGTGCTGAATCATATAGAAAACGACATTGCTCTCTAGTCTAACAAATTCAGTTTTGTTACAGCCTGTAACATAGCTGTTAAGGTGTATCAGAAAGGGACGAGGAAAGGCGAATGTGTTTTTGGAGGACAATCGTTCAGATGGGACCACCTTGATAATATGTTGCAAGACATGTTGTTGTTGTCTATGGAAGTTCCCATATAAACCAGGAGTATACACCTCAACAATAAAATAATAAAAATATTGAATGAGTATTGGTTTACATTATTTATTCATTGTAAATACGGAGAAATTACATTATCACATAAGTATGTACGGTATCAGCGGTATGCATGGTCATAGTAATTAGCATCACACGTTTTGCTTTCGTAAACACATTATATCACACGTCAATTTTATATATATATATATATATATATATATATACAACCATTACAGTGAAATTACAATTACAGTGAAAACATTATGTATATCAGAAGTATCTTTCTTAGAAAACTGAACGATGAAATACTACGAGTCTCAAGGAATCATTTCAATCGACGATTATATTAACATACAATAAGTAATATATCGACGATCGATGTACACACTTCTGAAACACCGTGGTTCTTTGTGCATATTCGTTAAATTTGTTTGCACCGCACGTTTTAAGAGAAATCATTAACACAGAGTATAGTTGGCACTTATCAAAAAACGAACGAGCGTAAGACGGATAAGCGATACGGTCATCCGAGGAAAACCAGACCTGCTGTATCTCTTGCCAGAGATTTATGGTAACGTAGCATTTGAATTAATGTACATTAATGCTATGCAATTTGCACACATACGTATAAGGCATTTCAAGTTTACCGTGCATATTTGACGTACATGTTTAATAATTGTATTCATCCCAAAGATCCCTAGCGGAGCGATAGCAACCTTTTTTCTGAATCACAACAGTACCATTAAGCAAACCGATGTATGTACATCATTACAGTATGTAAAATAAAGTGAATACAGTCTATGTTATTAAAACATGCAACATATGAGTGAGAGTACATTATGAACAATTAGTATACGGTGAGAAAATTATATTTACAAATGAACAGGAAAATAGAAAATTAGCTTCACCTTATTAAACATAGGATACTATAATATTTTTTTGCAAACAACCTCTGTTTAGTTTTAGACAAGGCTATTGTTCTACAGACAGCATCGATTTAAGGAATGTTTTTAAACACAAACATTGATATTGATAATATAGTTGTTGTCTTCCCTAAGTTTGATTGAAACATTTGTACTGTTATACAATGTATGTTATAACAATTTACTAGCTTTTATAAAACGCTATATCTACTGTAGACTACAAAGTCGAAGTCGACAAGGAAGACATCAGACACATGAAGAGGATGTGCCGGAAACCCCGTGATTGAGGCTGTAGCGGCGTAACCACTGAGCTAGCCTTCCAGGGACTTGCACCACGCGTCACTGCTGAAACGCAATACATGTCATAAGTGGCGAACTTTAACTCGTAAACATGACACAGATAACAATACAGACATTTTCATGCGGTATTTCAAATCCGCGTTGACAATACGATTTTTAAAATATTTTTAAAATAATCATACATTTAACATGAGCTTTCTTAGTAATTGTTTGTGATCGTTTCAGTCTGTTTAATTACAAATTGGTCGTCTAAAGAAAATGTGTTGGCCGTTGCACATGGTAGAATGAGAAAACAATTGTCCTTCCGGTATTTAACGGCAAATCGTTAATCAATAATTATAGGACACGCCATGTGGATCTACTGCATGTACCGATTTCTAAAACCAACGTATTGTATAAAACCATTAGACGTCGAGGTGTTAAGCTATGGAACTATATAACAACAACAGTGGATTGTACATATGCACTTGCAGCGTCTAATTGTCAAGAAATTTATGTGAGTAAATAATGTTAGTGACTTATATAACTAATATTCATTGTTGCATTCAATAGTATTGCTGTGATTTGTGTTGCTGATTTATTTTCTTCAATTGCACAATCTGTTTCTTCTTCTTCTTTTTATTAAATTAGTTTACGTGCACCATGGAATTACACCACTTCGTGCCGCATGCTATATTGTACAGTATCGTAAATCGCTGCGATTGACAGGCAGTTACACTGTAGCGTATCTACGGTTTGGTAAACTGTGCCTCAGCTATTTGATTCACTTAACTAAAAAAGAAACAATTAAACTGTAGACAAAAAAAACATGTGACGCAAATGACGACCAAATTCAGTTTTTTCGATGATTTAATGTACCTGCTTCTTGTTAAACCGACTTCGAATATTGTAGCTATTTATAATAATTGAAACATAAACTTGGACAAAAACGAACGGCATTTGCAATAAGCGAAAGTTGAAAAAAGTATCGTCTCTTCCAATGTATACAAAATAAGTTGTATATTTTCTACCAAGGATATCCAGACGGAAACAATATAAAAACTGCAATTTGAGCGGTAGAAGAAGTACATATATGTCATGTTATGAAATATGTTTGCTCCAGACTTTCGTCACAACATATAGAAGTACGAACACAACAAATTCTGTGCGCAAACCAAATATATATGTAACCGTATACGTACAGTCAGCGTCATCAGCCATCATCACATGCTCTGAACACAAAAATGAATGCGTTTAATAAAATACAAATGGCTGCCTAAGTCTCATTTTACGCATGCTCATTACGGCATCTTTATAATTTATACCATCGCATCGCGCATCGCATCGCGCATCGCATCGCGCATCGCATCGCGCATCACATCGCGCATCGCATCGCGTATCGCATCGCGCATCGCATCGCGCATCGCGTATCGCATCGCGCATCGCATCGCGCATCGCGTATCGCATCGCACATCGCATCGCGTATCGCATCGCGCCGCGCGTCGCATCGCGCATCGCATCGCCCATCGCATCGCGCATCGTCCGTCGCATCGCGCATCGCATCGCGCATCGTCCATCGCATCGCGCATCGCATCGTCCATCGCATCGCCCATCGCATCGCGCATCGCGTCATCGCCCCATGGCGCTGCAGGTTGCCACACAAAAACGCGATGGCCCTTCTCGGCCATCA
Organism: Paraescarpia echinospica; assembly: GCA_020002185.1. Classification (NCBI taxonomy): domain Eukaryota; kingdom Metazoa; phylum Annelida; class Polychaeta; order Sabellida; family Siboglinidae; genus Paraescarpia; species Paraescarpia echinospica. The sequence continues at coordinate 90,226,955 of CM034531.1, forward strand.
TACTTTAATGAACCATCGAACTAAAGCCTGCCGTACAAAGTCCGATTGTCTACGCTGCCAAACATCTCGACCGCCGCAGCGTTGACAATCGTGCGTAATCGGGACGGTATGCGTGTGCTTAACACTACGATTTCCCAGTCTTACGTCGAGTCAGCGGCAATCGTGGCGATTGAACATGTTCAACCGGCACGGCTGGCGTTGACTGGCAATCTTGGACAATTGGGCGGTGTGCGGCACTTCCCGACTGTGATTTTCGAATCGTAAGGATTTAACGAATTTAATACAGTTATTACAGGCCTACGCGAAACAATATTCAAAGTCAAACAATCTGCAATAGTATGTATAATGATTTACGTTTAATTCCTACAATATGTCTACATTACAAGAATAAAAGATCACCTAAATCCATGATTTTGAATATATCCATTTTTGACGATAATTTAGTCAGCTTGTAATTTTTGCGCACTGAAATGCATAGTGGGACGTTATGTTAAAAAAGCTTATATTATTGTATATAAATCATAAGATTGGTGTATAACGTTAGCAAGATTGTTCTGTTCAATTATGCATAACCTTATGTTATTTTACAATAATTGTGAATGGCGAGAAGTCGCTTCGGGTTATTTTTCATGATATTCAAATGTAGGGGAATCGGTTATTTGTGGCTGTATGCCAAATTTTCTTTGCTCACTTCAAGCAAATGTTGAATACCACGAGTAAGGTAGTTGGTTGGTCAATTCAGTGATCCTTGAAATATAACTTAAATATATAGTATAGTCACAGTCATCTGTTAAACAGATTTGCAAATAATTGCTATCGACTGGCAGATATACATTTGTTATGTACGGACACACACACAATGTACTTTTCAATAAAAAAAACTGCAGTTGTAATTATGATGTATTTTTAGATGTACAACATGACTAAATTGCCAAGACAAACGTCCATCTAAATCTACGCGATCAACATTGTGATAATAATTAAACGTGGCGGAAGATCATTCAGGGTTCCTTTATTCACATTGAAATGTAGGGGAAACGCTTGATTTTAAGCTCTATCACGTACGTTTTTACACAGATCATACACATGATGTAGGCAACTTGTGAGGGTTTTGATTTGGTTATTCAGCGATCCATAACATATATCTATATCTGCAATGAGCAATATATATAGGAATCTAAACATATTCTTCTACACATAATATTATTGGCAAATAATCGATTTTGACCACTCGAAACATATTTCTTAAGGAAGAACACGTATAACATGAGTAGTATAGAGGTCGGTTTCGGACTCAAAACCCTACTTATAAAAAACGTTTTAATGACCACTAAACGTTTTCGGCAATCTACTTATAAAAAAAGATCAAAGGCTTTTTTTTTACACTAATTGTTTTCGGGAACCTACTTATAAAAAAAGATCAAAGGCTTTGTTTGACACTAATTGGTTTTGGACACTTACTTATAAAAAACGTGATTGATTACCCCGAGATGCCAACTAGCGGTGAGTGCAGAGACCCTTTTAGTTCGTCCCCTAGCGATCAACGCCGTACTTAGCGCGTGCTGACGTAAGCAATAATGCGTTTATCGCGCGAATATATAACCACGATAAAACACTGTATCAACGTCGACGACGGATTAGCTCTCCTGGGAGAGTGTTCGACTGGGGATCGAAAGATTCCCGGTCCGAGTCCGTTCGTCGACCCTTTTTACATTCGTTGTATGTGAGGTGCCACCTAGCGGTGAGTACAGAGATCATTGTTCCCTATAATATAACCGGGGTAAAACCACTGCATAATCGTTGGCGATGGTATAGCTCTCTTAGGAGAGTGTTCGCCTAGGGATCGAAAGATTCCGGGTTTGAACCCTAGTCGCAACTTTTTAGTTCCTCTATCTAGCGGTGGTGGCTGTATATAAGCGGTGGCGGTAGCGGGTTATCGGTAGTCGGTATGATGTCGTCACCTATAAGGTTTGGTGGATCGCGGTCGTTCTTGTCGAATATGTATTTGTGTCCATTGTCGGCGTTCGGTCGGGGCTTTAGATCCGTCGAGCACGCCTATCAGTATAGGAGAGCAATATTCAACGGCGACGTGGAATGTGCCGAACGTATCAAAAGTGCGCGATCATCTTATGCAGCGAAACGACGCGGTTACGACATTCGATAAAAGAGAACGGGAACCGAATGGCGCTCCGTTAGGGTGGCGTGTATGAAGGCGTTGTTGAGGAGGAAGTTTGACGGGTCGAGCGATTTGAAGGCCGAATTGTTGGCCACTGGGGACGCTGAATTGGTGGAATGGGGAGGGTTTCTGGGGTACCGGTATCGGGGTCGATGCGGGGGAGAACATGCTCGGTAAACTATTGATGGAGGTACGCGATGCTTATAAAGACGCGTAAAAAGTGTTCGTTCAGTCGTGAAAAATGAACGGACCGTCGTTGAAGCATCCTTTTACATGTATAGTAGCCGGACCTACGGGGTGCGGTAAGACGACGTTCGTCGAGCGTCTGATACGTCACGACGCTATGATCGATCCGCCGCCGGAGAAAATCCTGTGGTGCTACGGACAGTGGCAGAGCGGCTACGCGTCTATGTCTTCGAAAATAGAGTTCGTAGACGGCCAGATCCGAAACGTTTAGACGGTAAAGCGAGAACGCTTCTAGTACTCGACGACCTCATGGAGGAGACCGATAGCCGGGTGACGGTACTATTTACTAAAAAAGTCATCATTGTAATACGTCGGTCGTACAACTGCGACAGAACATGTTTCCGAAAGAGAAAGAAAACCGTACAATCAGCCTGAACGCCCAATACATAGTGCTATTCAAGAGCCCCCGAGATGCCGGCCAAGTAGGTCACCTAGCGAAACAGACGTACCCGGGAAAGGTCAACTACATGATAGAGGCTTTCAAAGACGCGACGTCGTCGGCGTACGGCTAACTATTCGTGGATCTGAAACAGGAAACGGAAGAGGACATGCGTCTGCGTACGTGCATATTTCCGGACGATCGTCTTCAGTACGTGTACGTACGGAAGGGTGGTGGCGGCAGTGGTGGTGGTGGTGGAGGCATCCTATAAGAAGAAAGGGACATCGGCGCGTAAGTTTATTAGTCGTTATGACGGTACGCGCGGTGGTAGCGAAGCGACGACCGAAGGTGGCGGCACCGACGAATCGAGTGAAGAGACACATTTTCGCCTTGCAACTGTTGGAGAGACATAGGCGGAACATCGATCTGCGAAAAGCCGTGATTGGTCACGCGGACGCCGGTCTCATTTGTAATCTGTGAGATTGCGCGTACAACATTCTGAAAGGGAACGTGAAGTTGTCGCCGAAACAGAAACGCGTGTTGTCAAAATACCGGAATCACCTGCGTAAACTCGCCGACAAACAAGTTGCGATTAAGCAGAAGCGAGCCGTCTTGCAAAAGGGTGCGGGTGGTTTTCTGACGGCCCTGCTAGCGCCGTTAGCGAGCACCGTTCTCCTGCCGCTGCTCAGACAGGTGATCGGCAGCGGGTGATTGATGCAGTACGCGAAGAAGATTGCGTTAGTCGACCCGCGATTGGTGGAAAGCCTCCTGCCACGTGTCGACCAGCCGCCGAGCACGCCTCGATAACGTGCGCTGAGTAGCCTGGACAGTGACATGAAGGACATTCTAGAACGTTCGGATTTATCCGAACGCGAAAAGGTAGCGTCGTACAATCAACTGCTGAGTCGGTACAACACGATAGAGGCGGCTCGAGCGGCGCAACCGGTACGCGTGTCGGTGGTCAACAGCAGCGGCGAGACGCCTGCGGTGGGGGTGGCGGCGGCAGCGGCGACGGTGGCGCCACCATCGTCGGAGGTCGTAGAGCGCGAAATCATAGCCAGTATGCCGAAAACGCTGAAAGGGAAGACGGGACTGCTTATCGAAAAAATGAAAGCCGATCCGTTGTGTCGATGGAACGATCGCGGTGAATTCGTGTACGACGGTAAAACGATCGCGGGGAGTAACAAGGTCGATCTAGTGAACGATCTCATGCGAACGAGATCGAAGACGAAAGCGCCCGTAGGATGGCGAGAGTTCGGATTGCGCATGAAAGATATAAATATCCCTATGGGATTCGTGGGCAACCCGCGCTATCGGTCGTACATGGAGCGACGACAGAAGCGCCTTCTAGAAGAGGCGTCGATGACGCCGACGACGACTAGTTCATCAGCGACGCCGGAGTGGAGACGTCGTCGAATACGAGGCGAGACTAAACGAAGACAACGATCCCCTTCGTTGGGCGTCGAGGCGTGGGACACGTTGTGATGCCGTCACGACGCACGATAACGGCCATCGTCGTCGGCTTCACCATCGCGCTTATCGCTCTCTATACGTGTATAATAATCATCGTACATTGATCATCATCGTCGTCGTCGTCGTCATGGTGTCCAGGTGGAGTCGTCGTCGTCCAAAACGAAAGCATCGACAGCAACGAAACGACGACGACGACGACGACCTGAATAGCGTCTACTTCGATCCGAAACGGGTGGGAAGTTACGGAGGCGTCAACGCATTGCACCGGGCGTCGAAGCTCCGACGTCGGGCCGTCGAGAGGTGGCTAGCGTCGCAGGACGCCTATACCCTACACAAACCGGTTAAACGACATTTCAAACGACGTCGCGTCATCGTGGGTGGTCGAAACCAGCAGTGGCAAGCCGATCTGGTAGACTTGACTAGACTGAAACGCACAACGACGGTATAACATACCTATTGACGGTGATCGATGTGTTTTCGAAGTGGGCGTGGTGCGTTCCGTTGAAGAGTAAGTCCGGCCCGTCGCTCGTCGCGGCCTTCGAGCGCCTGCTGAGCGGTGGTGACGACGACGAGACGCCGAACTCGCTGCAGACCGATAAGGGTACCGAGTTTTTGAATCGACCCCTGCAAACGTTCCTAAAGACTCGCGGCGTTTATCATTTCGTGACGCATAACGAGGAGACTAAGGCGAGCGTCGTGGAACGGTTTAATCGAACTTTGAAGACGCGTATGTGGCGCTATTTTAAGAAACACGAGACGCTGCGCTACATAGAGGCGTTACCGGATTTCGTGCGATCGTACAACAACGCCTACCATCGAAGCATCGGTAGGACGCCGGCGAGTGTCGACGCAACGAATCAGGAGGCCGTATGGCAACGACTGTACGGTGGCGACGACTGCGGTCAACGGCGAAAACCGAAACTACGCGAGGGAGATCGCGTACGTATCAGCAAGACGAGGGGTCAATTCAAAAAAGGATACATGGTTAACTGGAGCGAGGAGCTCTTCACAGTCGTAGAGGTGCACCCGTCCGAACCGCCCGTTTATCGCCTGAAGGACGCCGCCGGGACGCCGGTAGAGGGCGCCTTCTACGAACCGGAACTACAACGCGTATTCGTTCCGAAGGACAAACTGTATCGCGGAGGCGGTTCTACAGCGTCGTCGGCGTCGCGGCGGCGGTTCGGAGGCGCTCGTAAAATGGAGAGGATATCCGGCCTCCTTCAACAGCTGGATCGACGCCGAGTCGCTCGTGGGCCTATAAAAAGACTATTACTACTACTACTATTGAGGAGGCGATGATAATGAATCATTGGATGCGCCACACGGGGTGCTGGCGACTGCACGAGGCGGGAATATGCAACGGATCTTCGTTCTTACCGTATAAAGGTCCTTGCTGCATCGACAGAGCGCAGTGGCGCGACGATGAGCGACGACGACAAAACTACCTCGAGTGGCAATCGTCGAACGAACGCCGGCGCCGAGGACGCGGACTCCGTCGACGAGCACGCGGACTCCATCGACGCTACCACCTCAACCACCGCCGAACCCGTTCCATGGCAAATTTGCGGCAACGAATGCCCTAAGGCCAATATCGTATTACTCTGTCAGGTCGTCGTCCTGTACTTCGTCATCGCTGTTAGTGTATACAATCTGACGAAAGGTCAAGGTGACTCCAACCTGTGGACGGCGCTGTTGAGCAGCTGTCTCGGTTACCTGCTCCCGAGTCCGTCTATGAGTGTTGGCGGCGAACGTCGACGTCAACAACACGATGGCGGTCTCGTCTGACTTTTACCTGACGCTACCGAGCAACGCGTCTATGAAGCGTCACCCCGAAAATACGTTGACGAACTTAATCACGACGTTGCCGCGACGTTTCGACCTGTCGGGGGAGTGGGAATGCGGAGTGGTGTCGGTACAGTATCCGCACACGTGGTACAACGTGAGAAAGAAGGACGTCTACTTCTACGTGACTTGCGCGACTGGTGATCCGGGTATTTACACGGAAGTAGAGGAATACGGCATGACCACCCTGATATACCGTCAGACCTCGATTCCTCACGGTTTCTACAACAACGTTCATACGTTGTTGCACAAGATCAACGAGGCACTAGATATATTGTGCACCAATAAGGTCAAGGCCATGCTAGAGTACAGCGACGTCTCTAACCGATTTACGCTACATATGTCGCCGGGTGTCGAATTTATCATACCTCATACGAGCCACCTGAACTACGTGCTAGGTTTCCATAGCAACACGATCCTGAGTGGCCCCATGTATGGCCCCGCGTCGACAGTCGTCATCGACACCATGCACGTCGCGTACACGTACTAGTACGAAGGTCGCGATACGGTGGATATGTCGGCGGGCATCGAGACCCTGTACGTGTACACTGATCTCGTGGAACCGCGCGTCGTCGGTGACGTGTACGCGCCACTCCTTCGAAACATCGCCGACCGCGGTACGAACGGTGACATTATTTCGGAAACGTTCGACCGCGTCCAATACGTGAAGCTGCTGCGGAATCAATTCGATACGATCGAAATCGATATAAGAGACGATCACGGCCAACCGATACCATTCGAGCAGGGGAAGGTGGTGACGACGCTTCACTTCAGACGCTGTAAATCGAAATTGTTTTAACATGCCGCCGTCGAAGAACCCGTACGTGGACTACTACGTTCGTCAGGTCGGCGGTCAGCTGCCGGTCTTCGTCGGTGCTCGGGGGCAACGAGGTCACGGTCTGGGCAATCTCTTCGGGAGCCTGTTTCGAAGCGCCATGCCGCTTATCAAGAGAGGCGCGTTGGCGTTGGGAAAACGTGTGCTCAACACCGGCATGCACGTGGCGTGCGACGTTGTCGCCGGCGGCAATCTGAAACAGTCGATAAAACGGCGCGCGAAGGAGGCCGGCGCCGATCTTCTCGACGGCCTATTGAATTCGAAGGCACCGAAGAAGAAGAGGAAGAAAAAAACGCAGCAGCGGCGGCGGCACCGGCACCGGCACCGGCACCGGCACCGGCACCGGCATAAACAGGTCGCGCCTAGCGGCGACGGCCGTCAGTAGGCGGAAGAGACCGCGTCGAACGGATCACGACATATTCGACGAGTAACGATGGCGTTCGTGAACAGCGCAACGCGCGAGGGCGTGAAGGCCGAACTGGAGCTGTTCAGCGTGCCGGTGACGCAGACGAGTGTCGAGAGCAGTCAGTGGACCGTCTACCAGCCGCTGACGACAACGACGCCGTCGGTCCTATCGAGTTCCTCATCCCGGGTTCGGGCGAGAACTATACGGACCTGGCAAGCCTTCAAGTGTACGTGCGCTTCAAAGTGGTTCAGGGGGACGGTACCGATCCGGCGGCCGGTGCCAACGTGGCGCCGGCCAATAATTTCCTGCATTCGATGTTCAGTCAAATCGACGTGTCGCTGAACAGCACCCTCTTGACGCCGTCGACCAATACGTACGCGTACCGGGCCTACCTCGAGACACTGCTGAGTTACGGTAGCGACGCGAAACGGTCGCATCTCACGGGCTCGTTGTGGTACAAAGACACCGCCGGACAAATGGACTCGCTCGGGAAAAACAACGTCGGCTTCAAGGCACGGCGCGCCATGACGGCCGATAGCAACGAGGTGGAGATGATGGGGCGCGTGCACGTCGACGCGTTTATGCTAAACAGACACATACCGAACGGCGTCGACACGAAAGTACGCATAGTGCGCTCGAAGGACACCTTCGCGCTCATGGGCGCGCAAGCCGTACCGGGGTGGCGCGTCGTGCTGCAGGCGATTCGACTGTACGTGCGAAAAGTGAAGTTGAACCCGGACGTCCAGATGGGACATATCAAAGCGTGGACGTTGGGAACGGCTAAGTTTCCGATGCGCCGCATCGACTGCAAATCGTTCTCGATATCGGCGGGTACGTTATCGCACACGGAGGAGAACTTGTACATGGGTCCGATTCCGAAACGCATCTTCCTGATGATGATCGATAACGTCGCCTACAACGGAGACTACACTAGAAATCCGTTCGACGCGCGTCACAACGACATAAACTTCATCACACTCGTCGTCGACGGACGTCAGGTGCCGAGCAAGCCGCTGCAGCCTTACTTCCCGCACAACCGGTACGTGCGGAGCTACATGAATCTCTTCGAGGCCAGCGGAAAGGCGTACGAGGACGAGGGGAACGACGTATCGTGCACGGACTTCGGCGCCGGGTACACCATCTTCGGTTTCGACCTAACCCCCGACTGTTGCGACGGGGACCATTTCAACGTCGTGCGTCAGGGGACCGTGGGCGCCGAAATGCACTTCGGGACGCCGCTACCGCTTCCGGTAAACGTCGTCGTGTACGCGGAATTCGAGACGGTGATGGAGATCGACACGAACCGGAACGTCGTGTAAGACTGGTGATGGATACGTTTCAACTGATGCGTCGTCTGGAACACGATACGTACGCTAAACGTATCGTCGTCGGCGTCGTGCCTAAAAACGCGCTACTTACCGTCGCCACCGCCACCGTTTACCCGACGGCCTTCGTGTGCAACACCGACGACGGCGGCGAGCCGGGACAGCACTGGGTGGCCGTCTACGTGGACGCCGACCGGCGAGGCGAGTACTTCGATTCGTACGGTCTGCCGCCGCTGCACGCCGACTTCCACGCGTTCCTGCACTGCAACTGCGGCGACGTGTGGACGTACAACGACAAGCGGCTGCAGAGCGTCATCTCTAACGTGTGCGGACAATATTGCGTCGCCTACCTTCTCCTCCGATGTCGCGGTATGCCGTTGACGACGTTCCAGAGCGTATTCGGCACCGATCGGGTGACCAATGACTGTCTCGTATTCGATTTGTTAAAACCGCATTAATTTCGCTTTTATATGTATAGTAATAGAAATAAAAACAAACGATGATGATGATGATGATTGTATTGTTGTTGTTGTTTATTATTACCCTAACTAAATACATACATACATACATACATACAGAAACTACCCCTAGGGGGGTGGTGGGGTATTCCTTAGGTTAGTCGAGTTAGACGAGTTATACCAGTTAGACGAGTATCGGCGCCGTTGTGACGCCGTCGTCGAGCACGCGGCGTTTAGCGTAGAAGTAACTCAACGCCGCGCGCTCTTGAACGTACGTCAACACGGACGAGTCTTTCACCTGGAAACCACGGTTCCAGCGAACGCCGTTGCGACGGTTGCGCAGTACGGCGAGGAAGGTGTGCTCGTCAATGTCGTTATGACGCTTGCTCAGTCCCTTCGTGCTGTACTTCGGGCCGTTGTCGCCGCCGAAGCAGTAGTAGGTCTTGCTGCACAGCGCCATGATTCCGTCGCCGGGCCACATTTATTTGAAGAGACCCGGCGTTCGACGATCGAACAGGCGTCGGCGCGCGCAGCAGTCCTCCGCCGTCCACGCTAGTACGGCGACGCGCCGTCGTACGTAGGCGTCCACGTGCGCGTCGCAGCATTTGGCCGGAAACCAGAGCGATCGATTCCGGAAGTAGTGTTCGCGATGTTCTTCCGGTACGAGCGCGTCGACGTCACGTCCGGCGAGGGCGATGTACGCCGAGTCCTTGTCCATAGCGCAGTTCTGGAGGAGCGGACGATGGATGTAGGCGTCGACGAAATCGAAATAAAATTCCAGCATTCTCAATTTCGCGTACTGCAAGACAAAATAGCCGATATGTATCGGCAGGCCGTAGACGACTTTGCGCTTATTCAGCGCCACCTCGTACAGTGCGTCGTCGACGATGATGTTGAGTTGCCGGTAGCGACGGTAGTTGACGAGCATCGACGCGCCGACCGGCGTGTCGTACTTGATTTCCCGGTGCCGATCGACGCGCGTAATCGTTTTCCCGTAGGAACTGTTGCCGAGAAGTTTAAAGGTATCGGCGATGATCGATTTGTCGGGATCGATGTCGCCCTCGCGTCGCGCCGTCGAGACCGTGTCGCCGAAGCGTCGAAAGCACGCGATCGGCGCGTACTCGATGACCTGGTAGACGCGCTCGACGACGAGACCGTGCGCCAGATACCAGCGTAGGAGGGGCGTCGCAAGCACGATCTCGGCGCCGAAGTAGCTACCGACGAGCGTCCGTTGAGGTCGGGTGAGGAGATCGTGTGACTCGGCGTAGTCGCCCATGAACGGGCTGAGATCGTCGCGCGCGATATCGACGTTCTTGAATACGGGCGGCATTTCGGCGAACTTGTCGCGCAGCGCTTCCGGCACGGCGATATCGCACTGCACGAGGCCGAACAGAGAGCCGTCGCGCACCACCTCCAGTATCGTCGAGCGCGTAGTGGTGATGGTGGTGGGTGGTTGCAATCGTGACGCGTCGGGCGGCGTCGGCGCCGCGGGCGGTCGCACTGCGCACCACTGACACTCCCACATTTCGACGACGTCGTCGACGAAACGACGCAGGTAGGTGGTCACGACGATCGTCGCGGCGTACAGCGTCGTCATCGGTTGACCGTTGACGGCGTTCGTCGTCACGTGCGCCTGGCACGTCGGGTAGCCGTGAAAATAGCAGCCATGAAATTGATACGCCGTTCGCGTGGCGGCGCACCAGCCGTCGACTCGGTGCTTTCCGATGCGCTTCTCGCGTCCGTTCAACTGGTGACGTATACGTGCGCCGGTTTGCGCCTCCACCCACGTCAACCACTCCACGGCCATACGACCGTAGCGGTACACGCGTTCCGCTCGAAAGGCGTTCTCCGCGCGCCGGCGTGTGTACCAGCCCGTCGGCATCTCCTGCATTATTGCCCATAGATTGAGGCCGTTTGCGTCGAAGCCGACTATCGAACGACACGGCGCATCGCCGCCTCGAATCACCGTCACGCCGGCATCGTGGTGGCGCGCGAAGATGATCGAAGGGCCGCCGACGATCTGCGCCTGCAGCAGACGGTGCAGATCTTTGTTCGGCTCGTTGAACAGCGAGAAATGGATCGACGTCGGCAGGTCGTTGAACAGGTACAACAACGTCAACCCCGGTACGCTGATGGCGTCCTTGAACATGTCGATACGTCGGCACCGATAGAAGGCGAACTGGCGATCGACGGCCTCGAGAAACGGCGCCACTTCTCGATTGTTATACCACATCAGAAAATCGCGCATTGACGTTATGCCCTCGTCACGCCACGCCGTCGCGCAAATCTCGTACGCCTCCGCGCTGATTCCCTCGCATTTCAGGTGGCTGTAGATAGCTTCGCGCGACGGCAGGGCGGTTTCGTCCAGACGCGTCAACGCGTCGATATGCTCGTAAGGGAAGTACCCCTTCGTTGCCGAGCAACCGTACGCTTTCAGAAAGCGATCGCAGCTAACGCCGGTCGCTAGGTAATTCGTTATATCCAGGAACTTCAACGTCGTCGTCGACAGACACATGTAATTTTTCTGACGTTTAATGGTAAACGCCGACGACGTGTGCTGCTCGTCGCCGTTTATGAGCTGGGGGGGTCAAGTACTTCTTGACGACATTGAGATCGTACTTACCCGAATTGAATCCCAGTACGGGCATTTGACGAACGTGCGTCCACAGGCGGTCGGCGAGAGTGGCGTACGGTGACGCGTCGGCGTCGTCGTCGTCGTCGTTGCACCATCGCCGCCAGTCGGCGTCGAGCGCGTCGAGCGCCTCGAAGGTCGCGTCGTAGCAGAACGTAGAATCGCGCACGCCGCCGCGCTCACCGCTTCCAGGTCGTCGATGAGGCGACGCGCGAGTTCCGCCGAATCGCCGGTCGTGACGTAACACCGCGCCGCTTCGTGGCCGGGCACGTTCGACGCGACGCTCACGCTGAGCAGTTCGTGTCGTGCGATCCACTGGCATTTGCCGCTATCTGTCAGCAGATCGTTATCGGCGAAATAGCATTCAAAATCGAACGTCGCGGGGTACGGGTAGTAGCGCAGGTCGTCGTCGCCGACGACGATGCCTTCGTCGTCGAGCCGCTCAAATACGGACGGCGACGGTCGGTAGATACCGCCGGGGAACACGTGACGAACGCCACCTTCGCACGTCGCTTCGTGACGTCGTAACTTGGACGCGTCCCGCCAGAGGGAGTTGCCACATTTTCCGCACTTGTACATTTTCGTGTATAGGCGCGGGTCGCTTATGTACGAGAAGTGCGACTCGTACAGGTTGACGTTCAGGGTCGTGGGGTGCACTTCGCGCGATCGACGGACTAGTTCGGCAACGTCATTCGTCAGTCGATAGACGACGACGTTGATGCCAAAAACCGTCTCCACGCGATCCAGTTCGTTCAGGCGCACACCGTTCGAGGCCGACGTGCGCGTGCCGCGACAATACTGCGCGTGCAGACGTTTATCGACTTTCGTTAAACCGTCCGTATTGATGTGGCGGTCACTTTCGCCTCGTCGGTGACCTTGCAGGTGGAGACCGATGCACCGGAAGAGTCATAGATGGTCGTCGTAGGGCGTGCCTCGATGATCTTTCGTCAACGACGCGATGGCCCTGTTGAAGCGCACGTAGGCGGGGACCGTTACGCCAACGCAGCCTATAGGATGGTTGATGATGGCGTTCACGAAGTAGGTGGCGTTCGTTACGAGCTCGACGATCCACCCCGAGTCGGGACGCTGCGCGTTGGCGTACTGCAGTACGTCGGTCGTGCTCGGCGTCGAGGAATCGTTCGATCGAACGGCTATCGGTGACTAGGGCGGGTGTTTCGAGGAGGCGTCCGCAACAGTTACAGGAATAATGAAAATATCGGTACCGACCCGACACCTTGTGTCGTAATACGAAACCATAGCTTACGTTAATTTTAAACGCATTCTTTTGTTCGCGAAACATTTCCCTCAGACGCGGTTCGAGCACCCGCGTACTCGTACAAGCGGTCATGCGATAGTTGTAACGCGACTGCACGCCGCGCGCTACCGCCGTCTCTATGCTACGCCGGTGCTCGTCCACGACACGCTGTAGATCATCGGGTGACGGCGCCCTAGCGGCTGCCGCCTCCACCACTGGTTCATTACTACTACCAGGAGGTGGCGACGTCTGACGGCCACACCGCAGCTTCAGGTGTTGTAGCATAGCGTGGCGCATAGTGAACGTCGCGCCACATTTTGGACACTCTCGACGTTTTACGCATAGCGCGTCGTTCCCACATCTTTCCGAACTCTTCGCGTGTCGTTCTAACGTCGATTGTTTCGCGAAATAGCCCCCACATTTCGGACATTGCCATCTAGTAGGTGGTAGTGGCATTCTCTACTGTACTTATATTTGTTCGAGCACCGCTATTTATAACAGTGGTGGCTGTGGTGGTGGTGGTGGTGGTGGTAAGTACACCCTAGCGGGGGGAATGTGGTTTTAGTTAATGCGGGTTACTCGGAACGATAGTGGAAGGAATGTTTTTTGCGGTAACAAGTGATGGTGGTTGCGAACTAGCGGTAATTTTTATAACTAACTCGGAATGTTTTAGGTAACCCTAGTGGTGGGGAATGCGGGTAACTCGGAACGATAGTGGAAGGAATGTGTTTGCGGTAACGAGTGGTGGTTGTGAACTAGCGGTAATTTGTATAACTAACTCGGAATGTATTAGGTAACCCTAGCGGTGACTTGTTTTGGGTAATGTAACTCGGAAACGGAAAGTACATTTTCAACGTTTTATTCAGTAGCTTACAACATTCAAACACAGCGTTGAAGCCTTTGTTTCAATAGCAAGCAAATATTAGCAAAACAAGCAGTGTTCTTTATTCTATTGTTCGTTCTTCATTCCAGTCCGCTCCGGCGCTGCACGTACGTGTGCACGGCCGACTCCAGCTGCACACGGTTCATGTAATCGCGCCAGTTCGTTCCTAACAGCCAGTCCGACACAAACTGTAACAAATACAACTCTCCCGCACGACCCGTTTGCGGCTGCTGACCACCGGAAGTTGACACCGTAGTTTCGTGTAGAATTTGCACGAGTCGCGTGAAACAGGGGATATGCGACCGACGCAGGAACGTTTCCATAACGCTGTTGAAATATCGCGTTACGGTACTGCCCGTGTTGTCGAATCGCTGCATGTATACACGGTTTGGCCGTCCCGCACGATAGCCGGGCATGTGTACATATGGGCAGCCTTCATTCGGCTCGCATACCCCGCAATGATCCCGTGCCCGCTCCAGAATCATTTCACCGAGGGTCTCGGCGACGAGGTCCATTGCGAGCCGTTCATAACGGCAGACCAACTGGGCCCTGCTCGGCACGACGATTTGACGTTGGGACGCCACCTCCTCCGATAGGCTCCAGCACGGAGCGCACGTCGGCTCCATTGTCCCCAGCGGCGTGTACACGCTTTCGTTATACGTCGGTGGAGGAGGACGCGTTCGGCTCGCATCCGATACACCCAGCGCCTCCTCGATGATCACGTCCAATACGTGGGCGTCACGCACTCCGCTTCCACCCTACAGCACAAAGCATCATGTTCTACTCTTTACGAATCACCGTCAGCAACGCGTATAGGCAGTCGCACATACATTCACGCCTGGTGTGTTGCATCAGCGCCTCCTATTTATTATTTATTTATGTTTATTATTATGATTAGTCCGCCTGCTTTTTACCTTCCTTCTTGACCTGCTCCTCCCTCTTTATCGATCCCTCCACTTCGCGTTCCAACAACGTTCTTACGAACGTGGCAACCTCGTCGTACTGAGCACGGATCCTTTCGTTGTTTGCCAGCATACCTTGCAGTACGCGGCGCACTGCCTACAGCATATAAGCACAACTGTTAGTTACGGAATAGAAAATAAGTTCGCTTCATAAGCTAGCCAAAACGCCTTTATATGATTTTCGGCCTTCTCTACTACTCGTTGCCAGGCCTCCTCAGTTAGTTCACGTTCACGCCACCGTATCATTCGTTGTTGCGCGTTCGTATGCGTCAGCAAATCTACCAGTATCGGGCACGTTCCAAGTCGTCTTACGCACACTGATCTCCACTTTCGTGCCGGTTAACTCAAGCACAGTATCGCGGAGTTCCTCATCGCTCAACTCCACCAAGTACACGGCCGTGTACTCGACGAGATTAGACATTTGGCTGTCAAACAAAGTAAGCCAAAGCTCGTCTTCCTCCTCCTCGCCGTCCTTCACCATCGCACGCAACGCGAAGTAATATTTCGGCACCAACACTCCACCGTGCGTTCGGCATATCAGTTCCCCGCCTTTGCTTTTCTGCAATTTCCGGCGGCAACGGGAACATCCCAAATAGGCGCCAACCTCTTTGTACGACACAGCGTCCATCATAACGGGCAACGGAAGTTTATACACACCGTTCTCAGCACACTTCAGGTGCCTCAGACTCACCAATGTAGCGCGCGTCGACGCCGACGATTCGCATTCACGCTCCAGTGATGCGCTCCGCGTCAGGGGTGGGTGTCCCTCAGCCGTCTCGACGGTGCCCAAGGACACCTCTTCGGCGCTTCTCTTACGCCCGACAGCAGCAGCCAACGGTGGCGCAATGAGCACCACGGGCCGCTTAACAGGTTTCGCTCCCGTTGACAGCGCTGCTACCACCGGCGAAGGTTGCTGCTGTTGACCGCTGGCCGCCTTCAGTGACTGCTTGCGCGGTGCCTTGGTCTTTTTTGGTGGAATCTCATCTGCCATGTTTTCGCGGAAGAACGTCTGCTGCTTGCTGCTTCTGCTGTAGAAACAATACACGTTAGAACTCCGGCGACATACAACATAGCATTTTCTCAACCGTTTTATACTTTTCAAAATAACGCGCATGCGTACTTAACGCAAACGACGTCGATACCGAGGAATTTGTTTTAGGAAAAAAGTTAGCGGTCACGTCAGTACATCCATCGTCAAATGTGACTTTTACATCGAATTTCTCTAATATTATCACACCACTCGATTCCAGAGCCCAAACTCATCGTGTACAACGGTTACTTTCATGCTTTTAACTGATCGTTTATTGTTTTTGAAATGCCATTGTCTACAACATAACGCGCATGCGCACTTCACACTAATACCGTTATCTTACTCAATTACCCGTATGCATACTTCATACATCCCAGGCATTTTGTTTTCGGAAAAAAGTTTCCGGTCACGTCAGTACATTCATCGTTAAATCTCTCTTTACATCGAATTTCTCTAATATCACTTTAACGCGTAATTCCCTACCCCACAGCGAACGTATACAACGTTTATTTTCATGCTTTTAACTTTTCGTTTATTGTTTTTGAAAATCCATTGTTCTCCCTTCACATTCCAATCGCGATAAGTCACGCGCAACAGATGTCAAAATTACGCGCATGCGCACTTAACGCAAACGACGCTGCTACCGAGGAATTTGTTTTATGAAAAAAGTTAGCGGTCACGTCAGTACATCCATAGTCAAATGTGACTTTTACATCGAATTTCTCTAATATCACTGCACCTCACATTTCCTGACCCCACAGCGATCGTATACAACGTTTAATTTCATGCTTTTAACGTTTAATTTATTGTTTGTAAAAATCCATTGTTCTCCATTCACATTCCGATCACGATAAGCCGTAGTGTCATGCGCCACCGCTGTGTTTGACGTTGTGCGCACTGATTGTTCATTCACCATTTCGCAGTCCAACACTCCTGATCAGTTTTCAATATCTCAGCCACAATGAACAGCTCGTCATCAACTCATCGTTCGTCAACACATCGGTAAGACTGCTTTTATGTATGCATGCATGCATGTATGTGTACGTGCATGCGTGTGTGCGTGCATGCGTGCATGCATGCGTGTGCATGTCACAATGGATCGTCTCCTAACACACTGCTTTTATGCAGCACCCTTTGTTTAAACAGTTGTAAGCCATGCAAGTCACAATGGATAAAACACTGCTTTTATGCATGCATGCATGCATGCATGTGTACGTGCGTACATTTTTTTAAACCAACACATACGTAAGACTGCTTTTATGTATGCATGCATGCATGTGTACGTGCATGCGTGTGTGCGTGCATGCGTGCATGCATGCGTGTGCGCGTTCATGCATTGACACCCTTTGTTTAAACAGTTGTATGCCATGTATGTCACAATGGATCGTCTCCTAACACACTGCTTTTATGCAGCACCCTTTGTTTAAACAGTTGTAAGCCATGCATGTCACAATGGATAAAACACTGCTTTTATGCATGCATGTGTACGTGCGTACATTTTTTTAAACAGTTGTAAGCACGTAAGCCTGCTTGCATGCGTATGTGCATTGTCACCCTTTGTTTACACAGTTTTAAGCGCTTAAGTCTGCTTTTACGCATGCATGCATCCATGCATGCGTGCATGTTGTGGTTGTTTATTTTATGCATGACCCTTTGTTTAAACAGTTGTCAACACGTAAGTCTGCTTTTACGCATGCATGGTTCTCATCCTTTGTTTAAACAACAGCCTGTTTTTATACATGCATGCATGCATGCTTCATACCCTTTGTTTACACGTATTGTGGTTGTTTCTTTCATAGACCGACATGCACGGTCCAACCGTTACCTCGTCAAACACCGACTCCGACTTCAACAACCCAAACGCCACCTGCATCCACCAGCCACGACCCACACGATATCGATTGTGACAACAGCCTCATAACAATATTTCTTCGACAAGACCTGGGTTGTGGCGCACACCGATACCACAAACGGAATGTTATTCACGACGTGGATTCAATTCGCCACCAACTACAACACTCTTCCCGATTGTTCGGGACATAAATCGTCCGACTTCAATATGGGGACCACTGCCATAACGCAGCAATAAATTTCTCTCTACTACTCACGTTTTCACGCGTCTGTATCCACTGCATAAACACCCTACGAACAGTATCACCAACTGAACGTTAGTGTATTTATGCATTTGGTTTCGTTGTAATCCCACGACTAGATGTATTTATTTATTTAAACGCATTGGTTTCGTTTTAATCAGAGCACTAGAACGCACAGCCTTAGCCAGCTATGCTGTCATGCAGGGGTCATAGTCCACTCCAGCAGCCGCAGCGCTTATCGCTGCTGTCAACATAGGGTACAGTGGGGCATCCACATAGGGCTGACGGGGAGAATCTGCACACAGTGGTTTTATCGTGGTTATATATTCGCGCGATAAACGCATTATTGCTTACGTCAGCACGCGCTAAGTACGGCGTTGATCGCTAGGGGACGAACTAAAAGGGTCTCTGCACTCACCGCTAGGTGGCATCTCGGGGTAATCAATCACGTTTTTTATAAGTAAGTGTCCAAAACCAATTAGTGTCAAAAAAAGCCTTTGATCTTTTTTTATAAGTAGGTTCCCGAAAACAATTAGTGTCCAAAAAAAAGCCTTTGATCTTTTTTTATAAGTAGATTGCCGAAAACGTTTAGTGGTCATTAAAACGTTTTTTATAAGTAGGGTTTTGAGACCGAAACAGACCTCTATACTACTAACATGTTTTCCAAGTTCAAATAAATAGCAGTTGTAATTATGAGATATTTGTATGCGTACCTATGTATGTCTATACAGGGGGAGACCTTTTCACAATGATACGTATATACAGGAGGATACCTTTTCACATTGATACGTATATACAGGGGGAAACCTTTTCACATTGATACGTATATACAGGGGGAAACCTTTTCACATTGATACGTGTATACAGGGGGAGACCTTTTCACATTGATACGTATATACAGGGGGAGACATTTTCACATTGATACATATATGAAGGTGGAGACCTTTTCACATTGATACGTATATACAGGGGGAGATCTTTTCACATTTATACGTATATACAGGGGGAGATCTTTTCACATTTATACGTATATACAGGGGGAGACCTTTTCACATTGATACGTATATACAGGGGGAGACCTTTTCACGTTGATACGTATATACAGGGGGACATATTTTCACATTGATACGTACATACAGGGGAGACCTTTTCACATTGATACGTATATACAGGGGGAGACCTTTTCACATCGACACGTATATACAGGGGGAGACCTTTTCACATTGATACGTACATACAGGGGAGACCTTTTCACATTGATACGTTTATATAGGGGGAGACCTGTTCACATTGATACGTATATACAGGGGGAGACCTTTTCACATTGATACGTATATACAGGGGGAGACCTTTTCACATTGATACGTGTATACAGGGGGAGATCTGTTCACATTGATACGTATATACAGGGGGAGACCTTTTTATATTGATACGTATATACAGGGGAAACCTTTTCACATTGATACGTATACGGGAGACATTTGTTTAGGTTGTATAACTTATATTGTTTGCACAATTCAAAAACTCGATGCACACCACTCGCAGCGGTATTACTTCGTTTGATAAATGATCTGTATTAAATGTTCTGCAGTATTGCCACAATCGTCTTCTAAAAATATCGCAAATAATATACTTGTTCTAGCAACATTTGTTTTCAAGTGATACATATTGTAATCATAATTTACATAATCAACTTCAACAACTTGTAATTGTAATTTTTTTATTTGTATTATACCTAATTTAACAAAGGAAAATTACGCATTTTCGATTTGATTTTTTTTAATTACAATAACAAGTGGAAGGTCACTGCGGGCCACCATTTCACATTTAAATTTGATGTTTACGCTTTTCACAGGCAGCAGCACTTAATCAGTTTGCACATTTCATATAAGTTGACGTTGGAATGAGAACACAATGTTCTATGTAGTGATCTATTATTAATGTAACTATGTTGAATAGCGTGGTTTGAATCGCCATCTAAGCAGATTTTTTAATAATTACAATCGAGGTACAATTTTTCAAAGGACACATAATAAGTATTTTTAACGGCAAGTTGCCCTGCGCTGCGCCACAACTAACCACGAAGTTACATGTCTACGCAGTAGCAGAGAAGTGTTCTAGAATATAGATTACGTTGGTGTATCCAATAATACTAACAGTTATGGGGAATATCAGAAGGCTTAAAAATCCAATTTTGTACAATCGTGGCGGTGTGCGGCGGCCAGTCGTAGGCCATTCACAACCTTACGATCATATGCGATTGGGCTACGACGGTCGAAATGCGTCGCAGCGCACAAAATTGGGCGGTGTGCGGCAAGCTTTAGCATAACGTTAGTTATGCAACATAATACCTCTTTGTAAAAGGAATGTTTACGTTCATAATACAAAGTACGTAACTATAAAAGCATAGATATTATAACAAAATATTTCGTTTCAGATTTGAACTTCCTCTACTGATAGGAAAAATATAGGGGTGAGTCTAAGCTACTTGTTTATAATGCATACGTGCTGGTGTGTAGGCGTATATTTGCATGATTAGTGTATATATGCATACATGAATATTTATGAATGCTTGTGCGTGTGTTCGTGTGCGTGTGCGTGCGCGTGAGCGTGCGTGTGCGTTTGCGAGTGTGGGTGTATGACAGGGCCTAAATTGGCCGTGTCAAATCAGCTTTTCGATAAAGTTTAACAAGAGATTTAACAAGACTGCCATCCAGAGAATTAACTCTAGATGGCAGGTGGACAAGGAAGCCCTTTGGCTTATCGAGAGTCCAACCCTTTTATCTACATATACCCAGCCCTTCTGAGGTATGTGTCGATTTAATTTTTAAACATATTCACACTACTAGCACCCACACAATCATCAGATAATCTGTTCCATTCATTCACAGTCCTTTGTGATAATGAGAACTTTCTCACGTCTAATCTACACTGCTCCTTTACTAATGTAACGTCATGTCCTCTAGTCTTTCTATCTTTCTTAACTGAAAAAAACATATTTATATCAATATTTTCATAACCATTCAATATTTTAAACACTTCTATCTGATCTCCTCTCAATCTCATGGTCTCTAGTGTTGTTAATCCACATTCTTTTAGGCGTTTTTCATAACTAAGATCCCTCAGTTTTGGTATCATTTTAGTCGCTCTCCTCTGTACTCTTTCTAGCATATCTATGTCCTTCTTGCGGTATGGCCTCCACGCTTGTATACAATATTCTAAATGAGGCCTAACTATTGTTTTGTACAGCGGTATTATTAGTTCTTTTTCTTTACATGCTATATTTCGCCTAATCAATCCAAGGATTTGATTTCCCTTTGAAGCTGCAATTCCACACTGCTCTGAAACCTTCATGTCAGCACTAATTGTCAGCCCTAAGTCTTTTTCTTTTACAGTAGTACTTAGTACAGTTCCCCCCATTGTATATTCTACATATTCATTCCCATGTCCTGTGTGAAGGCATTTACATTTCCCAAAATTGAACAACATTTGCCACTTTTCAGACCATTTGATCAATCTGTCAAGATCATCTTGTAAATACTGTCTATCTACATCACTTTTAATCCTTCTAAACACTTTTGTATCATCTGCAAATTTCAACACCTTGCTAGCTATATCATCCTCCAAATCGTTTATATATATTAAGAATAAAATAGGTCCCAGTACTGATCCCTGTGGAACCTCACTCAAAACTGATTTCCAGTTTGAAGCCTCCCCATCAACAACTACACTTTGTCTTCTGTCAATCAGCCATTTTTCTATCCAGTTAATTATACCATTTCCTATGCCATGGGCATTTAGTTTAAGCAGTAATCTCTGATGTGGCACTTTGTCGAAAGCTTTTTGAAAATCTAAGTAGATGATATCTACTGGTGATCCATCATCTACCCATTTTTGATATCTTCCAAAAAACATAACATATTTGTTAAGCATGACCTCGCTTTTAGAAACCCATGTTGAGATGGGTCTATCAAGTTTTGTTTAACAAGAAAATCCACAATGTGATCTTTAATTAGTCTTTCTAATAATTTACAAATTACTGATGTTAAACTCACTGGTCTACAGTTCTCTGACTTGTTTCTCGAACCTTTTTTGAATAACGGTATAATGTTTGCTTCTTTCCATTCTAAAGGAACCACTCCCTCTTCTAATGACAAGTTGAAAACTGTTGCAAGCGGTATGCTAATTTGTTCTACAATTTCCAATAGTAGTTTGGGTGGAATACCATCCACTCCAGGTGATTTATTTTCCTTCATAGCCCTAATTTTCTTAGCTATCATTTCTGGGGTTACAATTAACTGTCTTAAATAGTCTGATTCTGCCCCCTTGAACTTAGCCTCTGGTACTGGCAGTGAACTAGTGTCTTCTCTGGTAAACACTGAACTAAAATACTCATTTTGGTCTTCTGCCATTAAGAATCCTTCTGATATTATATTTCCAGCACTATCTTCTAGAGGACCGACCTTATCCTGAACTTTCTGTTTGCTTCGAACATACGCATAAAAACTCTTGCTGTCATGTTTTATATTACAAGCTAATTTATGTTCATAGCTTCTCTTTGAATTTCTAATTTCAGCTGTAGCTTGGTTTAGTGCTTCTTTATAAATGTTGTAGTCTTCGTCATTTCCAGTACGTCTATATGACTTCCACATCATTTGTTTATACTTAATTTTTCTAATGGCTTCTTTCGATAAGTATTTCTTTCTGGTCCGTTTCCCTTGTTTTTTGAAGGGAACAAATTTATCTACGATGCACTCTATTTCATTCTTTAAGATATTCCAGTATTCTGTTGCTGTCTTATTCTTCAGTGTATTATTCCAGTCTATCTTTGCTAAATAATTCCTCATTTCCTTATATCTTCCTTTGTGGAAATTTCTCCTGAACTGCTTTTTATTATTTCTTTCTGATTTTACTTTGATGGTAAAATGTATCTGGTTGTGATCACTACTTCCCAGAGGCTCACATAATTTAACATTGTCAACTAATTCATTCTGTGAGGACAAAACTAAGTCTAACACATTCTCTCCCCTGGTTGGTTCTAGCACATGTTGAGAAAGGAAACTATCTTGTACTAAAACTAAAAACTTGTGGTCCTCACTACCCATACTCTGTAGAGATTTCCATTTTATATGCCCATCATTAAAATCCCCCATAATAACACAGTCCCGTTTGCTCACTTCCCTTATAGCGTTTTGTATTTTTTCATTCTCTTCTATGCTTATGTTTGGACTTCGATAAACTAATCCAACCGTTAACGTTGAGTTTCCTGTAACTATGTTACACCAAACAGCTTCTTCGCAATCTGCTTCTCTGTCTAATTTTATTTCATAAGCCTGGATAGATTCTTTAATATATAAAATAACTCTACCTCCCCTTCTTCCTATTCTATCTTTCCTAAACATTACATATCCTGTCAGTCCCAATTCGGCATTTGATATATCGGTGGTTGTCCACGATTCAGTTATACCTATTATGTGAGGGTCAATATCTTCTACCATAATGTTTAGTTCATTTCTTTTGTTTACTATACTCCTTGCATTTAAACAAACACATTTATACCCAGCTTCAGAACAGTTTTCCAGACTGTTCTTTGCTGAATTATTTTTGCTGTCTTTATCTATGCCTCCAGTTTCAGGCTTCTCTGCGAGTCCCCCCTGCGAATTTAGTTTAAATAGATGCAACCTGTCCCACTGTCAACAGATCGCAGCAGATTCTCTGAGAATACTGCTGCCCCCTTTCCACTTAGATGGAGGCCATCTTTCATGTACATATCTTCTCTCCCAACAAAGTACCCCCATAAATCTATGAATCCCACGCCCTCTTCCTCACACATCTGCTCAACTAGTGCATTGATCGCCATCCTCTTACAGTTTCTGTATCTTGCCCCCCTTCCTCCCATTACTGGCAAAATTCCTGAGAGAATAACCTGTTCCACTCTTGTCTTCTTTAGCTTCCTCACTAGATGTCTGTACTTCTGAACTATCCCAGTTGTTCCCTCCTTGTCTGCATTGTTTGTCCCAACGTGTACTAGTATAGACCCTCCCTTGCCATGCCCCAATACCTTCTCTACCCTTTCGGTCACATGCTCTATCCTAGCCCCCGGTAGACATACAACAACGTCCTTCCCCTCGCATATAGTCTTGTCTGTTTTTCTCAGAATTGAATCGCCCATAAACACTCTCTCTTTTCTCCTTGCCCCCTCAATCACTGCCTCGGAGTAGCTCCTCCGGTTTGCATATGTCTGGTTGTTGTCTTTTCCTCTTGTCGTCTTCTCTCCTGTCACATTCTCTTCCATTCCCTTCTTTCCTGTCGCGTTTTCTCTTTTCCCCTTTCCTCCTGTCATCTTCTCTTCTAGCACATTTACTCTCACTTCATTTCGTCCCTTCTTCTTTCCTCCCATCACATTTTCTTCTCTCCTCTCCCGTCCCTTTTCCCCGGCTATCTCCTTCACTACGGTCACTTTCTCCCCTGTCACCTTCACGCCTGTCATGTTTTCTCTTTTTTGCTGAACACTCTGTCTTCTTCCGTCAGTCTTCTGTCTCACAGTCTTGCCAACTGCCTCTGTGGTATCTGTATCGCTGTCGCGTCTCTCCTCGTTTTCTACAGTCTGACTACTTGTTGATCTATCCCCACTGGCCCGTTTTCTTTTCATCTGCCGAACAATTTTCCTCCGTCCCTCTTTTTTCTCAATGTCTTGTTCCTTCAAACCGGTCACCTTCCCTCCTCTCAGTCTCCTTTCTTCAGTCTCCGTGTCACAACTCTGCTCCTTCTGTGTTGTAGAATTCTCAACTCTCTCCGCGTCATCCCTCTCTGCTCCATCTATTGAACATTAATATCAGACCATGATCACTCGTGACGCCTTCAGAAATCTCAAAGCGATGGCCGGTGATGTGTCAACCAAACTACCTCTAAAGATCTTATACAATACCTGATGCTACAGAGCTAAACAAATTCTATACTCGCTTCGACAAAAAGACCTTTACGTCCAAGTGCACAGAGCTGCTGGCAACCATCCCCTCATCCTCCCCATGTGAGATCATCATCTCTGAAGACAACGTGACTCGCCATTTCAAGAGGACCAGTACAAGGAAAGCTTTCGGGCGTGATTTGTTGATACCATGTAGGGCTATCTTCTCCGATCATGTGCTGATGAACTGGCTCCTCAGTTCTCACAACCTTTCTAGGAGTCTGTAAATATCGACATCATTGCCAACCTCTGGAAAACAAGCACCGTCATTCCTATGCCTTAAATATCCTCCCCTCAGGAACTCAACCACTACAGGCCAGTTGTGTGTATGTGTGTATGTGTGTATGTGTGTATGTTTGTATGTGTGTATGTGTGTATGTGTGTATGTGTGTATGTGTGTATGTTTGTATGTATGTATGTGTGTATGTGTGTATGTGTGTATGTTTGTGTATGTAATGTATGTGTATGTATGTATGTATGTATGTATGTATGTATGTATGTATGTATGTATGTATGTATGTATGTATGTATGTACGTATTTGCGTACGCATGCATGTACGTGTGTATATACGTATATAAGTACGTATGAGTGTATATGTGTATGTGTGTATGTGTGTATGTGTGTATGTGTGTATGTGTGTATGTGTGTATGTGTGTATGTGTGTGTGTGTGTGTGTGTGTATGTGTGTATGTGTGTATGTGTGTATGTGTGTATGTGTGTATGTGTGTGTATGTGTGTATGTGTATGTGTGTATGTATGTGTGTGTATGTGTGTATATGTATGTGTATGTGTGTATGTGTGTATGTGTGTATGTGTGTATGTGTGTATGTGTGTATGTGTGTATGTGTGTATGTGTGTATGTGTGTATGTGTGTATGTGTGTATGTGTGTATGTGTGTATGTGTGTATGTATGTATGTATGTATGTATGTATGTATGTACGTATGTATTTGCGTACGTATGCATGTACGTGTGTATATACGTATATAAGTACGTATGTATGTACGTATGGATGTACGTATGGATGTACGTATGTATGTACACACAGCAGTATGAAAGTACGTATATTTGTACGTATATATGTACATAAGTATTTATGTACGTATGTATGTACCTATGTATGCTCGTATGTATGTACGTATGTATGTATGTACGTCATTCACCATTTCAGTTGGCGTTGCTTGGTGTGGCTATCATGGTGGCCATGTTGTCTTCCTCCGAAGCTGGTAGGTTGTTCTCATTATTCCAATGCAACCACTGCTCTAACAGACCCTATCACTCCAAATACTGATCATTACGGTATTTTCCTTCTGACAAGCCCAGTGTAGGGGTGGACAGTGTTTTATTCCGGACATAGTTTTACTGCTCTTGGTAGGCAAATAATGTCTCCAAGTTGACGTATACATTGTCTTATCCAATCAATAGCCAACGTCTAGGAGCGAACTATATTGTCTCTCTCCTGTTAGGGAGGCCGGTGTTTGTGTAATGTAATGTTAGGGAGGCCGGTGTTTGTGTAATGTAATGTTAGGGAAGCCGGTGTCTGTGTAATGTAATGTTAGGGAGGTCGGTGTCTGTGTAATGTAATGTTAGGGAGGCCGGTGTTTGTGTAATGTAATGTTAGGGAGGCCGGTGTTTGTGTAATGTAATGTTAGGGAGGCCGGTGTTTGTGTAATGTAATGTTAGGGAGTCGGTGTCTGTGTAATGTAATGTTAGGGAGGCCGGTGTTTGTGTAATGTAATGTTAGGGAGGCCGGTGTTTGTGTAATGTAATGTTAGGGAGGCCGGTGTTTGTGTAATGTAATGTTAGGGAGGCCGGTGTTTGTGTAATGTAATGTTAGGGAGGCCGGTGTATGTGTAATGTAATGTTAGGGAGGCCGGTGTTTGTGTAATGTAATGTTAGGGAGGCCGGTGTTTGTGTAATGTAATGTTAGGGAGGCCGGTGTTTGTGTAATGTAATGTTAGGGAGGCCGGTGTTTGTGTAATGTAATGTTAGGGAGGCCGGTGTTTATGTAATGTAATGTTAGGGAGGCCGGTGTTTGTGTAATGTAATGTTAGGGAGGCCGGTGTTTGTGTAATGTAATGTTAGGGAGGCCGGTGTTTGTGTAATGTAATGTTAGGGAGGCCGGTGTTTGTGTAATGTAATGTTAGGGAGGCCGGTGTTTGTGTAATGTAATGGGGATCAGAAAAGGTGATCCCATTTTACCAATTTACAGTTTCACTCCAGCAATGTTATAATACCACAGTTACTAAACAATGCCACGAATCGCAGTCAACCCCGAAGTGTGACACAAGCTGAGCCTGACAAGGAGTGTTACATAAGCCGTGTCACTGAAATAGTGTCAATAAAGCTGTGTACCTCACACAGTGCCACTCGAGTAGAATCATACAAGCAATGTCACTCCAGCATAAGCACACTAGCAGAGGCTTACTTGCAGTGTCACACAAGCAAAGTTTTACTAGCAGTCTCACAAAAGAAGTATCATACAAGAAGAGTCTTACAAGCAGTACTAGCAGGGTCACTAAACAAATCCACCAAGCGCAGTCACACCCGAAGTGTGACACAAGCAGAATCTTACAGTGTTACACAAGCAGTGTCACCCAAACAGTGTCAACCAATTAGTGACACTCAAGCAGTGTCACACAAGCAGTCATACAATCAATGTCACGATTGCAGTATCAGTGTCACAGTGCTACGTATTATTCGTCACACAAGAAATGTAACAATAGATCTGTCACAAACGCAGTGTCACACAAGTAGTTTCATGCAAACATTTATGCCTATAATTCACAGTGTCACACGATCGTGTCACTTCATTCCTTAAACACATTTTCAATTGAATACCATTCCGACTTATCTAGGAAGAATTCAGACACGCTGCTGTTATTGCCAGAATATTACTTATCGGAATTAGCCACCACTGTCAGTAGCCAGGTACACATTTGTACAGACGAGTGAACTGAAGCAACGTGTAGCGAATGAACTTGACCAATCTGTTCAAAGGAATCAAGAGGATTCAAACCCGTAATTTATCATGGGAGGCACGAATGTCGTTGTTAAAAAATCGCAGCCCACATAGGAGTAGCTGAGGTACATAATATAATCAAAGCAGGGGAATTAATTCACGCGCTTACACGCACGCGGACTGTCACACGCACGCACGAACACTTAAGCTTGCACGCACGCGTAAACGCAGTCACACGCTAAAGCACACACTCACACGCACGCACGCGCGCGCACACACACACGCACACATAGACACACACACACACCATTGCGTCATACCTATTGTCCGCCAATTTTGTAGTATTGATGCCACTAGCTTTATTCGTATATTATGTTCCTGCTTGCAGGCGGTTTCTACACTCGAACGGAAGTGGATGTTGGACGCTGCAACGATAGGTGCATGGTTGACCGATATAACTGCAACCTGGAATGCTACGAAGGCCCCAGGTCATCAATCAAAATCTGCTACAGCACATGCTCCAGGACGGAGAGAGCATGCACGAAGCGTTGCGACTAACTATACACACTACCCTGATAAGCGTGCCTACTATATCCTCCAGTCGTCGTTCCGATGGGCGTATATGAAACTCGTTATGATCTCCTGAAATATATGTATACGCAATGATATATATATTATTGTTGTGACGCCGATATCGCAAAGCGTATCGAGTCACATAGCAAAGAACCGAGCATCTCCCCGGACATCTGCAATTCTGCACTGGCTCGTGAATATTGTGAAAGAATGTCTGGTTATGCACGTAAAATCCCACACGCAGTTAAAATTAATACTATTGACATTTACACCGAAACACGTATGTACAATATTTAGGTGTTGCAAAATAACATGTCAGTATGACCTCGTATGTTATTGAAATCCGCAAATTACAATAATAATTTTTTATAATAATTTGTGCATGTCTTAAAGCAAGTTGTGATGTTTAATTTGTGTCTTCCGTTGCGGTATCATTGTGGATGTTAGTAGTATAGAGAACCTGAATGCCCCCGTGCACGTCACCTTTGGTGACCTATAGGCAAAACTTTACTAATAAAAAACGTTTTAATTACCCCTAAACGTTTTCGGGCACCTACTTATAAAAAAAGATCAAAGGCTTTTTTGACACTAATCGTTTTCGGGCACCTACTTATAAAAAACGTGATGGATTACCCCCTCTAAGTACATTTGAGGTGCCACCTAGCGGTGTGCGCAGAGACCCTTTTAGTTCGTCCCCTAGCGATCAACGCCGTACCTAGCGCGTGCTGACGTAAGCAATAATGCGTTTATTGCGCGACTATATAACCACGGTAAAACCACTGTATAAACGTCGACGACGGATTAACTCTCCAGGGAGAGTGTTCGACCCTTTTTAGATTCGCTGTATGTGAGGTGCCACCTAGCGGTGAGTACAGAGATCATTGTTCCCTATAATATAACCGGGGTAAAACCACTGCATAATCGTTGGCGACGGTATAGCTCTCTTAGGAGAGCGTTCGCCTAGGGATCGAAAGATTCCGGGTTTGAAACCTAGTCGCAACTTTTTAGATCCTCTATCTAGCGGTGGTGGCAGTATATAAGCGGTGGCGGTAGCGGGTGTTCGGTAGTCGGTATGTCGTCACCTATAAGGTTTGGTGGATCGCGGTCGTTCTTGTCAAATATGTATTCGTGTCGAGTGTTGGCGTTCGGTCGGGATTTTCGATCCGTCGAGCACGCCTATCAGTATAGGAGAGCAATATTCAACGCCGACGTGGAATGTGCCGAACATATCAAAAGTGCGCGATCGCCTTATGCAGCGAAAATACGCAGTTACGACATTCGAAAAAAGAGAGCGGGAACCGAATGGCGCACCGTTAGGGTGGCGTGTATGAAGGCGTTGTTGAGGAGAAAGTTTGACGGGTCGAGCGATTTGAAGGCCGCCCTGTTGGCCACCGGGGACGTCGAATTGGTGGAATGGGTACCGAGAAGGGAGGGTTTTTGGGGTACCGGAATCGGGGGCGATGCGGGGAGAACATGCTCGGTAAACTATTGATGGAGATAAGCGCCACTTATAAAGACGCGTAAAAAGTGTTCGCTCAGTCGTCGAAAATGAGTGGACCGTCGTTGAAGCATCCTTTTACATGTATAGTAGCCGGTCCTACGGGGTGCGGTAAGACGACGTTCGTCGAGCGTCTGATACGTCACGACGCTATGATCGATCCGCCGCCGGAGAAAATCCTGTGGTGCTACGGACAGTGGCAGACCGGCTACGCGTCTATGTCTTAGAAAATAGAGTTCGTAGACGGCCTGCCGGATCCGAAACGTTTAGACGGTAACACGAGGACACTTTTAGTAATCGACGACCTCATGGAGGAGACTGATAGCCGGGTGACGGTACTATTTACTAAAAAAAGTCATCATTGTAATACGTCGGTCGTACAATTGCGACAGAACATGTTTCCGAAAGGGAAAGAAAACAGTACAATCAGCCTGAACGCCCAATACATAGTGCTATTCAAGAGCCCCCGAGATGCCGGCCAAGTAGGTCACCTAGCGAAACAGATGTACCCGGGAAAGGTCAACTACATGATAGAGGCTTTCAAAGACGCGACGTCGTCGGCGTACGGCTATCTATTCGTGGATCTGAAACAGGAAACGGAAGAGGATATGCGCCTGCGTTCGTGCATATTTTCGGACGATCGCCTTCAGTACGTCTACGTACGAAAGGGCGGTGGCGGTGGTGGCGGTGGCGGCAGTCTATAAGAAGAGAGGGTCGTGACCGCGTACGTTTATTAGTCGCTATGACGGGACGCGCGGTGGTAGCGAAACGACGACCGAAGGTGGCGGGACAGACGAACCGAGTGAAGAGACACATTTTAGCCCTGCAGCTGTTGGAGAGGCATAGGCGGAACATCGATCTGCGAAAAGCCGTGATTGGCCACGCGGACGCCGGTCTCATTTGTAGACTGTGCGATTGCGCGTACAACATTCTGAAAGGGAACGTGAAGTTTATGCCGAAACAGAAACGCGTGTTGTCAAAATACCGGAATCACCTGCGTAAGCTCGCCGACAAACAAGTTGCGATTAAGCAGAAGCGGGCCGTCTTGCAAAAGGGTTCGGGTGGTTTTATGACGGCCCTGCAAGCGCCGTTAGCGAGCACCGTTCTCCTGCCGCTGCTCAGACAGGTGATCGGCAGCGGGTGATTGATGCAGTACGCGAAGAAGATGGCGTTGGTCGACCAGCGATTGGTGGAAAGCCTCCTGTCACGTGTCGATCAGCCGCCGAGCACGCCCCGATCACGTGTGCTGAGTAGCCTGGACAGCGACATGAAGGACATTCTAGGACGTTCGGATTTATCCGAACGCGAAAAGGTGGCGTCGTACAATCAACTGCTGAGTCGGTACAACACGATAGAGGCGGCTCGTGCGGCGCAACCGGTACGCGTGTCGGTGGTCAACAGCAGCGAGACGCCTGCGGTGGGGGTGGCGGCGGCAGCGGTGACGGTGGCGCCACCATCGCCGGAGGTCGTAGAGCGTGAAATCATAGCCAGTATGCCGAAAACGCTGAAAGGGAAGACGGGACTGCTTATCGAAAAAATGAAAGCCGAACCGTTGTGTCGATGGAACGAGCGCGGCGAATTCGTGTACTACAGTGAAACGATCGCGGGGAGTAACATAGTCGATCTAGTGAACGATCTCATGCGAACGAGAACGAAGACGACAGCGCCCGTAGGATGGCGAGAGTTCGGGTTGCGCATGAAGGTATGAATATCTCTATGGAATTGTTTGGACTTCGATAAACTAATCCAACCGTTAACGTTGAGTTTCCTGTAACTATGTTACACCAAACAGCTTCTTCGCAATCTGCTTCTCTGTCTAATTTTATTTCATAAGCCTGGATAGATTCTTTAATATATAAAATAACTCTACCTCCCCTTCTTCCTATTCTATCTTTCCTAAACATTACATATCCTGTCAGTCCCAATTCGGCATTTGATATATCGGTGGTTGTCCACGATTCAGTTATACCTATTATGTGAGGGTCAATATCTTCTACCATAATGTTTAGTTCATTTCTTTTGTTTACTATACTCCTTGCATTTAAACAAACACATTTATACCCAGCTTCAGAACAGTTTTCCAGACTGTTCTTTGCTTAATTATATTTGCTGTCTTTATCTATGCCTCCAGTTTCAGGCTTCTCTGCGAGTCCCCCCTGCGAATTTAGTTTAAATAGATGCAACCTGTCCCACTGTCAACAGATCGCAGCAGATTCTCTGAGAATACCGCTGCCCCCTTTCCACTTAGATGGAGGCCATCTCTCATGTACATATCTTCTCTCCCAACAAAGTACCCCCATAAATCTATGAATCCCACGCCCTCTTCCTCACACATCTGCTCAACTAGTGCATTGATCGCCATCCTCTTACAGTTTCTGTATCTTGCCCCCCTTCCTCCCATTACTGGCAAAATTCCTGAGAGAATAACCTGTTCCACTCTTGTCTTCTTTAGCTTCCTCACTAGATGTCTGTACTTCTGAACTATCCCAGTTGTTCCCTCCTTGTCTGCATTGTTTGTCCCAACGTGTACTAGTATAGACCCTCCCTTGCCATGCCCCAATACCTTCTCTACCCTTTCGGTCACATGCTCTATCCTAGCCCCCGGTAGACATACAACAACGTCCTTCCCCTCGCATATAGTCTTGTCTGTTTTTCTCAGAATTGAATCGCCCATAAACACTCTCTCTTTTCTCTTTGCCCCTCAATCACTGCCTCGGAGTAGCTCCTCCGGTTTGCATATGTCTGGTTGTTGTCTTTTCCTCTTGTCGTCTTCTCTCCTGTCACATTCTCTTCCATTCCCTTCTTTCCTGTCGCGTTTTCTCTTGTCCCCTTTCCTCCTGTCATCTTCTCTTCTAGCACATTTACTCTCACTTCCTTTCGTCCCTTCTTCTTTCCTCCCATCACATTTTCTTCTCTCCTCTCCGTCCCTTTTCCCCGGCTACCTCCTTCACTACGGTCACTTTCTCCCTGTCACCTTCACGCCTGTCATGTTTTCTGTTTTTTTGCTGAACACTCTGTCTTCTTCCATCAGTCTTCTGTCTCACAGTCTTACCAACTGCCTCTGTGGTATCTACCTCTTCACCACCTGTATCGCTGTCGCGTCTCTCCTCGTTCTCTACAGTCTGACTACCTGTTGATCTATCCCCACTGGCCCGTTTTCTTTTCCTCTGCCGAACACTTTTCCTCCGTCCCTCTGTTTTCTCAATGTCTTTTTCCTTCACACCGGTCACCTTCCCTCCTCTCAGTCTCCTTTCTTCAGTCTCCGTGTCACAACTCTGCTCCTTCTGTGTTGTAGAATTCTCAACTCTCTCCGCGTCATCCCTCTCTGCTCCATCTATTGAACATTAATATCAGACCATGATCACTCGTGACGCCTTCAGAAATCTCAAAGCGATGGCCGGTGATGTGTCAACCAAACTACCTCTAAAGATCTTATACAATACCTGATGCTACAGAGCTAAACAAATTCTATACTCGCTTCGACAAAAAGACCTTTACGTCCAAGTGCACAGAGCTGCTGGCAACCATCCCCTCATCCTCCCCATGTGAGATCATCATCTCTGAAGACAACGTGACTCGCCATTTCAAGAGGACCAGTACAAGGAAAGCTTTCGGGCGTGATTTGTTGATACCATGTAGGGCTATCTTCTCCGATCATGTGCTGATGAACTGGCTCCTCAGTTCTCACAACCTTTCTAGGAGTCTGTAAATATCGACATCATTGCCAACCTCTGGAAAACAAGCACCGTCATTCCTATGCCTTAAATATCCTCCCCTCAGGAACTCAACCACTACAGGCCAGTTGTGTGTATGTGTGTATGTGTGTATGTGTGTATGTTTGTATGTGTGTATGTGTGTATGTGTGTATGTGTGTATGTGTGTATGTTTGTATGTATGTATGTGTGTATGTGTGTATTGTATGTGTATGGTATGTGTATATATGCTCTGTAATATGTATGTATGTATGTAATATGTATGTATGTATGTATGTATGTAGCATGTATGTACGTATTTGCGTACGCATGCATGTACGTGTGTATATACGTATATAAAGTGCAGTGTATATGTGTATGTGTTAACATGTGTGTATGTGTATTGTATGGTATTGTATGTGTGTATGTGATTGTATGTGTGTGTATGTGTGTACATGTGTGTATGTGTGTATATGTGTGTATGTGTGTATGTGTGTGTGATATTATTATTATTGTGGTATTGTATTATTGTGTATTATTGTATATTATTGTATGTGTGTATATGTGTATGTGTGTATGTGTGTATGTGTGTATGTGTGTATGTGTGTATGTGTGTATGTGTGTATGTGTGTATGTGTGTATGTGTGTATGTGTGTATGTGTGTATGTGTGTATGTGTGTATGTGTGTATGTGTGTATGTATGTATGTATGTATGTATGTATGTATGTACGTATGTATTTGCGTACGTATGCATGTACGTGTGTATATACGTATATAAGTACGTATGTATGTACGTATGGATGTACGTATGGATGTACGTATGTATGTACACACAGCAGTATGAAAGTACGTATATTTGTACGTATATATGTACATAAGTATTTATGTACGTATGTATGTACCTATGTATGCTCGTATGTATGTACGTATGTATGTATGTACGTCATTCACCATTTCAGTTGGCGTTGCTTGGTGTGGCTATCATGGTGGCCATGTTGTCTTCCTCCGAAGCTGGTAGGTTGTTCTCATTATTCCAATGCAACCACTGCTCTAACAGACCCTATCACTCCAAATACTGATCATTACGGTATTTTCCTTCTGACAAGCCCAGTGTAGGGGTGGACAGTGTTTTATTCCGGACATAGTTTTACTGCTCTTGGTAGGCAAATAATGTCTCCAAGTTGACGTATACATTGTCTTATCCAATCAATAGCCAACGTCTAGGAGCGAACTATATTGTCTCTCTCCTGTTAGGGAGGCCGGTGTTTGTGTAATGTAATGTTAGGGAGGCCGGTGTTTGTGTAATGTAATGTTAGGGAAGCCGGTGTCTGTGTAATGTAATGTTAGGGAGGTCGGTGTCTGTGTAATGTAATGTTAGGGAGGCCGGTGTTTGTGTAATGTAATGTTAGGGAGGCCGGTGTTTGTGTAATGTAATGTTAGGGAGGCCGGTGTTTGTGTAATGTAATGTTAGGGAGGTCGGTGTATGTGTAATGTAATGTTAGGGAGGCCGGTGTTTGTGTAATGTAATGTTAGGGAGGCCGGTGTTTGTGTAATGTAATGTTAGGGAGGCCGGTGTTTGTGTAATGTAATGTTAGGGAGGCCGGTGTTTGTGTAATGTAATGTTAGGGAGGCCGGTGTTTGTGTAATGTAATGTTAGGGAGGCCGGTGTTTGTGTAATGTAATGTTAGGGAGGCCGGTGTTTGTGTAATGTAATGTTAGGGAAGCCGGTGTCTGTGTAATGTAATGTTAGGGAGGCCGGTGTTGTGTAATGTAATGTTAGGGAGGCCGGTGTTTGTGTAATGTAATGTTAGGGAGGCCGGTGTTTGTGTAATGTAATGTTAGGGAGGCCGGTGTTTGTGTAATGTAATGTTAGGGAGGCCGGTGTTTGTGTAATGTAATGGGGATCAGAAAAGGTGATCCCATTTTACCAATTTACAGTTTCACTCCAGCAATGTTATAATACCACAGTTACTAAACAATGCCACGAATCGCAGTCAACCCCGAAGTGTGACACAAGCTGAGCCTGACAAGGAGTGTTACATAAGCCGTGTCACTGAAATAGTGTCAATAAAGCTGTGTACCTCACACAGTGCCACTCGAGTAGAATCATACAAGCAATGTCACTCCAGCATAAGCACACTAGCAGAGGCTTACTTGCAGTGTCACACAAGCAAAGTTTTACTAGCAGTCTCACAAAAGAAGTATCATACAAGAAGAGTCTTACAAGCAGTACTAGCAGGGTCACTAAACAAATCCACCAAGCGCAGTCACACCCGAAGTGTGACACAAGCAGAATCTTACAGTGTTACACAAGCAGTGTCACCCAAACAGTGTCAACCAATTAGTGACACTCAAGCAGTGTCACACAAGCAGTCATACAATCAATGTCACGATTGCAGTATCAGTGTCACAGTGCTACGTATTATTCGTCACACAAGAAATGTAACAATAGATCTGTCACAAACGCAGTGTCACACAAGTAGTTTCATGCAAACATTTATGCCTATAATTCACAGTGTCACACGATCGTGTCACTTCATTCCTTAAACACATTTTCAATTGAATACCATTCCGACTTATCTAGGAAGAATTCAGACACGCTGCTGTTATTGCCAGAATATTACTTATCGGAATTAGCCACCACTGTCAGTAGCCAGGTACACATTTGTACAGACGAGTGAACTGAAGCAACGTGTAGCGAATGAACTTGACCAATCTGTTCAAAGGAATCAAGAGGATTCAAACCCGTAATTTATCATGGGAGGCACGAATGTCGTTGTTAAAAAATCGCAGCCCACATAGGAGTAGCTGAGGTACATAATATAATCAAAGCAGGGGAATTAATTCACGCGCTTACACGCACGCGGACTGTCACACGCACGCACGAACACTTAAGCTTGCACGCACGCGTAAACGCAGTCACACGCTAAAGCACACACTCACACGCACGCACGCGCGCGCACACACACACGCACACATAGACACACACACACACCATTGCGTCATACCTATTGTCCGCCAATTTTGTAGTATTGATGCCACTAGCTTTATTCGTATATTATGTTCCTGCTTGCAGGCGGTTTCTACACTCGAACGGAAGTGGATGTTGGACGCTGCAACGATAGGTGCATGGTTGACCGATATAACTGCAACCTGGAATGCTACGAAGGCCCCAGGTCATCAATCAAAATCTGCTACAGCACATGCTCCAGGACGGAGAGAGCATGCACGAAGCGTTGCGACTAACTATACACACTACCCTGATAAGCGTGCCTACTATATCCTCCAGTCGTCGTTCCGATGGGCGTATATGAAACTCGTTATGATCTCCTGAAATATATGTATACGCAATGATATATATATTATTGTTGTGACGCCGATATCGCAAAGCGTATCGAGTCACATAGCAAAGAACCGAGCATCTCCCCGGACATCTGCAATTCTGCACTGGCTCGTGAATATTGTGAAAGAATGTCTGGTTATGCACGTAAAATCCCACACGCAGTTAAAATTAATACTATTGACATTTACACCGAAACACGTATGTACAATATTTAGGTGTTGCAAAATAACATGTCAGTATGACCTCGTATGTTATTGAAATCCGCAAATTACAATAATAATTTTTTATAATAATTTGTGCATGTCTTAAAGCAAGTTGTGATGTTTAATTTGTGTCTTCCGTTGCGGTATCATTGTGGATGTTAGTAGTATAGAGAACCTGAATGCCCCCGTGCACGTCACCTTTGGTGACCTATAGGCAAAACTTTACTAATAAAAAACGTTTTAATTACCCCTAAACGTTTTCGGGCACCTACTTATAAAAAAAGATCAAAGGCTTTTTTGACACTAATCGTTTTCGGGCACCTACTTATAAAAAACGTGATGGATTACCCCCTCTAAGTACATTTGAGGTGCCACCTAGCGGTGTGCGCAGAGACCCTTTTAGTTCGTCCCCTAGCGATCAACGCCGTACCTAGCGCGTGCTGACGTAAGCAATAATGCGTTTATTGCGCGACTATATAACCACGGTAAAACCACTGTATAAACGTCGACGACGGATTAACTCTCCAGGGAGAGTGTTCGACCCTTTTTAGATTCGCTGTATGTGAGGTGCCACCTAGCGGTGAGTACAGAGATCATTGTTCCCTATAATATAACCGGGGTAAAACCACTGCATAATCGTTGGCGACGGTATAGCTCTCTTAGGAGAGCGTTCGCCTAGGGATCGAAAGATTCCGGGTTTGAAACCTAGTCGCAACTTTTTAGATCCTCTATCTAGCGGTGGTGGCAGTATATAAGCGGTGGCGGTAGCGGGTGTTCGGTAGTCGGTATGTCGTCACCTATAAGGTTTGGTGGATCGCGGTCGTTCTTGTCAAATATGTATTCGTGTCGAGTGTTGGCGTTCGGTCGGGATTTTCGATCCGTCGAGCACGCCTATCAGTATAGGAGAGCAATATTCAACGCCGACGTGGAATGTGCCGAACATATCAAAAGTGCGCGATCGCCTTATGCAGCGAAAATACGCAGTTACGACATTCGAAAAAAGAGAGCGGGAACCGAATGGCGCACCGTTAGGGTGGCGTGTATGAAGGCGTTGTTGAGGAGAAAGTTTGACGGGTCGAGCGATTTGAAGGCCGCCCTGTTGGCCACCGGGGACGTCGAATTGGTGGAATGGGTACCGAGAAGGGAGGGTTTTTGGGGTACCGGAATCGGGGGCGATGCGGGGAGAACATGCTCGGTAAACTATTGATGGAGATAAGCGCCACTTATAAAGACGCGTAAAAAGTGTTCGCTCAGTCGTCGAAAATGAGTGGACCGTCGTTGAAGCATCCTTTTACATGTATAGTAGCCGGTCCTACGGGGTGCGGTAAGACGACGTTCGTCGAGCGTCTGATACGTCACGACGCTATGATCGATCCGCCGCCGGAGAAAATCCTGTGGTGCTACGGACAGTGGCAGACCGGCTACGCGTCTATGTCTTAGAAAATAGAGTTCGTAGACGGCCTGCCGGATCCGAAACGTTTAGACGGTAACACGAGGACACTTTTAGTAATCGACGACCTCATGGAGGAGACTGATAGCCGGGTGACGGTACTATTTACTAAAAAAAGTCATCATTGTAATACGTCGGTCGTACAATTGCGACAGAACATGTTTCCGAAAGGGAAAGAAAACAGTACAATCAGCCTGAACGCCCAATACATAGTGCTATTCAAGAGCCCCCGAGATGCCGGCCAAGTAGGTCACCTAGCGAAACAGATGTACCCGGGAAAGGTCAACTACATGATAGAGGCTTTCAAAGACGCGACGTCGTCGGCGTACGGCTATCTATTCGTGGATCTGAAACAGGAAACGGAAGAGGATATGCGCCTGCGTTCGTGCATATTTTCGGACGATCGCCTTCAGTACGTCTACGTACGAAAGGGCGGTGGCGGTGGTGGCGGTGGCGGCAGTCTATAAGAAGAGAGGGTCGTGACCGCGTACGTTTATTAGTCGCTATGACGGGACGCGCGGTGGTAGCGAAACGACGACCGAAGGTGGCGGGACAGACGAACCGAGTGAAGAGACACATTTTAGCCCTGCAGCTGTTGGAGAGGCATAGGCGGAACATCGATCTGCGAAAAGCCGTGATTGGCCACGCGGACGCCGGTCTCATTTGTAGACTGTGCGATTGCGCGTACAACATTCTGAAAGGGAACGTGAAGTTTATGCCGAAACAGAAACGCGTGTTGTCAAAATACCGGAATCACCTGCGTAAGCTCGCCGACAAACAAGTTGCGATTAAGCAGAAGCGGGCCGTCTTGCAAAAGGGTTCGGGTGGTTTTATGACGGCCCTGCAAGCGCCGTTAGCGAGCACCGTTCTCCTGCCGCTGCTCAGACAGGTGATCGGCAGCGGGTGATTGATGCAGTACGCGAAGAAGATGGCGTTGGTCGACCAGCGATTGGTGGAAAGCCTCCTGTCACGTGTCGATCAGCCGCCGAGCACGCCCCGATCACGTGTGCTGAGTAGCCTGGACAGCGACATGAAGGACATTCTAGGACGTTCGGATTTATCCGAACGCGAAAAGGTGGCGTCGTACAATCAACTGCTGAGTCGGTACAACACGATAGAGGCGGCTCGTGCGGCGCAACCGGTACGCGTGTCGGTGGTCAACAGCAGCGAGACGCCTGCGGTGGGGGTGGCGGCGGCAGCGGTGACGGTGGCGCCACCATCGCCGGAGGTCGTAGAGCGTGAAATCATAGCCAGTATGCCGAAAACGCTGAAAGGGAAGACGGGACTGCTTATCGAAAAAATGAAAGCCGAACCGTTGTGTCGATGGAACGAGCGCGGCGAATTCGTGTACTACAGTGAAACGATCGCGGGGAGTAACATAGTCGATCTAGTGAACGATCTCATGCGAACGAGAACGAAGACGACAGCGCCCGTAGGATGGCGAGAGTTCGGGTTGCGCATGAAGGTATGAATATCTCTATGGAATTCGTGTGCAACCCGCGCTATCTGGCATACATAGAGCGACGGCAGAAGCGGCTACTAGAAGAGGCGTCGATGACGCCGACGACGACTAGTTCATCAGCGACGCCGGAGTGGAGACGTCGGATGCGACGCGAGACTAAACGCAGACAACGATCCCCTTCGTTGGACGTCGCGGCGTGGGACACGTTGTGATGCCGTCACGACGCACGATAACGGCCATCGTCGTCGGCTTCACCATCGCGCTTATCGCTCTCTATACGTGTATAATAATCGTCGTACATTTATCATCATCGTCGTCGTCGTTGCCATGGTGTCCGGGTGGAGTCGTCGTCGTCGACGGCCAAAACGAAAGCCTCGACAGCAACGAAACGACAACGACGACGACGTCGACCTGAATAGCGTCTACTACGATCCGAAACGGGTGGGGAGTTACGGCGACGTCGACGCGTTGCACCGGGCGTCGAAGCTCCGACGTCCGGCCGTCGAGAGGTGGCTAGCGTCGCAGGACGCCTATACCCTACACAAACCGGTTAAACGACATTTCAAACGACGTCGCGTCATCGTGGGTGGTCGAAACCAGCAGTGGCAAGCCGATCTGGTCGAATTGACTAGGCTGAAAACGCACAACGACGGTATAACATACCTATTGACGGTGATCGACGTGTTTTCGAAGTGGGCGTGGTGCGTTCCGTTGAAGAGTAAGTCCGGCCCGTCGCTCGTCGCGGCCTTCGAGCGCCTGCTGAGCGGTGGCGGCGACAAGACGCCGAACTCGCTATAGACCGATAAGGGAACCGAGTTTTTGAACCGGCCCCTGCAATCGTTCCTAAAGAGTCGAGGCGTTCATCATTTCGTGACCCATAACAAGGAGACTAAAGCGAGCGTCGTGGAACGATTTAATCGGACTTTGAAGACGCGTATGTGGGGCTATTTTACGAAACACGAGACGCTGCGCTACGTAGAGGCGTTACCGGATTTCGTGCGATCGTACAACAACGCCTACCACCGAAGCATCGGTAGGACGCCGGCGAGTGTCGACGCGACGAATCAGGAGGCCGT
Source organism: Paraescarpia echinospica (assembly GCA_020002185.1). Lineage (NCBI taxonomy): Eukaryota > Metazoa > Annelida > Polychaeta > Sabellida > Siboglinidae > Paraescarpia > Paraescarpia echinospica. The sequence goes on from CM034531.1 coordinate 90,268,175, forward strand.
ATGGCAACGACTGTACGGGGGTGGAGACGTCGGCTGCGGGCAACGGCGAAAACCGAAACTACGCGAGGGAGATCGCGTACGTATCAGCAAGACGAGGGTTCAATTCAAAAAAGGATACATGGCTAACTGGAGCGAGGAGCTCTTCACCGTCGTAGAGGTGCACCCGTCCGAACCGCCCGTTTATCGCCTGAAGGAAGACGCCGGGACGCCGGTAGAGGGCGCCTTCTACGAACCGGAACTACAACGCGTAGTCGTTCCGAAGGACAAACTGTATCGCTTGGAGGCGGTTCTACAGCGTCGTCGTCGTCGCGGCGGCGGTGGTTCGGAGACGCTCGTAAAATAGAGCGGATGTGCGGCCTCCTTCAACAGTTGGATCGACGCCGAGTCGCTCGTGGACCTATAAAAAGACTACTACTAGTCAGGAGGCGGCGGCGATAAGAACGAATCGTTGGATGCGCCACACGGGGTGCTGGCGGCTGCACGAGGCGGGAATATGCAACGGATCTTCGTTCTTACCTTATAAAGGTCCCTACTGTATCGACAGAGCGTAATGGCGCGACGATGAGCGACGACGACGAAACTACCTCAAGTGGCGATCGTCAAACGAACGCCGGCGCCGACTCCGTCGACGAGCACGCGGACTCCATCGACGCTACCACCACAACCACCGCCGAACCCGTTCCATGGCAAATCTGCGGCAACGAATGCCCTAAGGGCGAAATCGTATTTCTCTGTCAGGTCGTCGTCCTTTACTTCGTCATCACCGTTAGTATATACAATCTGACGAAAGGTCAAGGTGACTCCAACCTGTGGACGGCGCTGTTGAGCAGCTGTCTCGGTTACCTGCTCCCGAGTCCGTCTATGAGTGTTGGACGTCGACATCAACAACACGATGGCGGTCTCGTCTGACTTTTACCTGACGCTACCGAGCAACGCGTCTATGAAGTGTCATCCCAAAAATACGTTGACGCACTACATCACGACGTTGCCGCGACGTTTCGAACTGTCGGGGGAGTGGGAATGCGGACTGGTGTCGGTACAGTATCCGCACACGTGGTACAACGTGAGAAAGAAGGACGCCTACTTCTACCTGACTTGCGCGACTGGTGATCCGGGTATTTACACGGAGGTAGACGAATACGGCATGACCACCCTGATATACCGTCAGACCTCGATTCCTCACGGTTTCTACAACAACGTTTATACGTTGTTGCACAAGATCAACGAGGCGTTAGAGAAATTGTGCACCAATAAGGTCAAGGCCATGCTAGAGTACAGCAACGTCTCTAACCGATTTACGCTACGTATGTCGTCGGGTGTCGAATTTATCATACCTCATACGAGTCGTCTGAAGGACGTGCTAGGTTTCCATAGCAACACGATCCTGAGTGCCCCCATGTTTGGCCCCGCGCCGGCAGTCGTCATCGACACCATGCCCGTCGCGTACACGTACGAGTACGAAGGTCGCGATACTGTGGATATGTTGGCGGGCATCGAGACCCTGTACGTGTACACGGATCTCGTGGAACCGCGCGTCGTCGGTGACGTGTACGCGCCACTCCTTCGAAACATCGCCGTCCGCGGTACGAACGGTGACATTATTTCGGAAACGTTCGACCGCGTCCAATAAGTGAAGCTGCTGCGTCATCAATTCGATACGATCGAACTCGATATAAGAGACGATCTCGGTCAACCGATACCATTCGAGCAGGGAAAGCTAGTGACGACGCTTCACTTCAGACGCTGTAAATCGAAATTGTTTTAACATGCCGTCGAAAAACCCGTACGTGGACTACTACGTTCGTCAGGTCGGCGGTCAGCTGCCGGTCTTCGTCGGTGGTCGGGGGCAACGAGGTCACGGTCTGGGCAATCTCTTCGGGAGCCTGTTTCCAAACGCCATGCCGCTTATCAAGAGAGGCGCGTTGGCGTTGGGGAAACCAGCGCTCAACACCGGCGTGCGCGTGGCGCGCGACGTCGTCGTCGGCGGCAATCTGAAACAGTCCTTAAAACGACGCGCGAAGGAGGCCGGCGCCGATCTTCTCGACGGCCTATTGAATTCGCAAGCACCACCGCCAAAGAAGAAGAAAGAAAAAAACGCAGCAGCAGCAGCGCCGCCGCGGCTGGGGCGCCGCCATAAAGAGGCCGCGCCTAGCGGCGACGGTCGTCAGTAGGCGGAAGAGACGGCGTCGAACGGATCACGACATATTCGACGAGTAATGATGGCGTTCGTGAATGGGGCATCGTGCGAGGGCGTGAAGGCTGAATAGGACCTGTTCAGCGGGCCGGTGAATCAGACGAGCGTCGAGAGCAGTCAGTGGATATTCTACCAGCCGCTGACGACTCTCGACGCCGGCGGTCCTATCGAGTTCCTCATCCCGGGTTCGGTCGACAACTATACGGACCTGGCGAGCCTTCAAGTGTACGTGCGCTTCAAAGTGATTCGGGGGGACGGTACCGATCTGGCGGCCGGCGCCAACGTGGCGCCGGTCAACAATTTCCTGCATTCGATGTTCAGTCAAATCGACGTGTCGCTGAACGGCACCCTCGTGACGCCGTCGACCAATACGTACGCGTACCGGGCCTACCTCGAGACGCTGCTGAGTTACGGTAGCGACGCGAAACGGTCGCATCTCACGGTCTCATTGTGGTACAAAGTCTACGCCGGACAGATGGACACGCTCGGGAACAACAACGCCGGGTTCGAGGCACGGCGCGCCATGTCGGCCGATAGCAACGAGGTGGAGATGATGGGACGCGTGCACGTCGACGCGTTTATGCTAAACAGACACATACCGAACGGCGTCGACACGAAAGTACGCATGGTGCGCTCGAAGGACACCTTCGCGCTCATGGGCGCGCAAGCCGTACCGGGGTGGCTCTTCGTGCTGCAGGCGATTCGGCTACACGTGCGAAAAGTGAAGTTGAACCCGGACGTGCAGATGGGACATATCAAAGCGTGGACGTTGGGAACGGCTAAGTTTCCGATGCGCCGCATCGACTGCAAATCGTTCTCGATAACGGCGGGTACGCTATCGCACACGCAGGAGAACTTGTACATGGGTCCGATTCCGAAACGCATCTTCCTGATGATGATCGATAACGTCGCCTACAACGGAGACTACACTAGAAATCCGTTCGACGCGCGTCACAACGACATAAACTTCCTCACGCTCGTCGTCGACGGACGTCAGGTGCCGAGCAAGCCGCTGCAGCCGGACTTCCCGCACAACCGGTACGTGCGGAGCTGCATGAATCTCTTCGAGGCCAGCGGAAAGGCGTACGAGGACGAGGGGAACGACGTATCGCGCACGGACTTCGGCGCCGGCTAAACCATCTTCGGTTTCGACCTGACCCCCGACTGTTGCGACGGGGACCATTTCAACGTCGTGCATCAGGGGACCGTGGGCGCCGAAATGCACTTCGGGACGCCGCTACCCCTTCCGGTGAAGGTCGTCGTGTACGCGGAATTTGAGACGGTGCTGGAGATCGACAGGAACCGGAACGTCGTGTACGACTGGTAACTATGGATACGTTTCAACTGATGCGTCGTCTGGAACACGATACGTACGCTAAACGTATCGTCGTCGGCGTCGTGCCTAAAGATGCGCTACTTACCGTCACCACCGCCACCGTTTAGTCGACGGCGAGCCGGGGCAACACTGGGTGGCCGTCTACGTGGACGCCAACCGGCGAGGCGAGTACTTCGATTCGTACGGTCTGCCGCCGCTGCACGCCAACTTCCACGCGTTTCTGCACCGCAACTGCGGCGACGCGTGGACGTACAACGAAAAGCGGCTGCAGATCGCCGCCTCTAACGTGTGCGGACAATATTGCAATACTTCTCCTCCGATGTCGCGGTATGCCGTTGACGACGTTCCAGAGCCTATTCGGCACCAATCGGTTGGCCAATGACTGTCTCGTATTCGATTGGTTAAAACCACATTAATTTCGCTTTTATATGTATAGTAGTAGAAATTAAAAAAAAAACCGATGATGATGTACACAATTGTTGTTGTTTATTATAACCCTACCTACATACATACATACATACAGAAACTACCCTTAGGGGGGTGGGGCATTCCTTAGGTTAGACGAGTTAGACGAGTATCGGCGCCGTGGTGACGCCGTCGTCGAGCACGCGGTGTTTAGCGTACAAGTAGCTCAACGCCGCGCGCTCTTGAACGTACGTCAACACGGACGAGTCTTTCACCTGGAAACCGCGGTTCCAGCCGACGCCGTTGCGTCGGTCGCGCAGTACGGCGAGGAAGGTGTGCTCGTCGATGTCGTTCTGACGCTTGCTCAGTCCCTTCGTGCTGTACTTCGGGCCGTTGTCGCCGCCGAAGCAGTAGTAGGTCTTGCTGCACAGCGCCACGATTCCGTCGCCGCGCCACTCTTCTTTGAAGAGACCCGGCGTTCGACGATCGAACAGGCGTCGGCGCGTGCAGCAGTCCTCCGCCGCCCACGCTAGTCCGGCGACGCGCCGCCGTACGTACGCGTCCACGTGCGCGTCGCAGCATTCGGCTGGAAACCAGAGCGATCGATTCCGCAAGTAGTGTTCGCGACGTTCTTCCAGCACGAGCGCGTCGACGTCACGTCCGGCGAGAGCGATGTACGCCAAGTCCGTGTCCATAGCGCAGTACTGGAAGAGCGGACGGGGGATGTAGGCGTCGACGAAATCGAAATAAAATTCGAGCATTCTCAATTTTGCGTACTGCAAGACGAAATAACCGATATGTATCGGCAGGCCGTAGAAGACTTTGCGCTTATTCAGCGCCACCTCGTACAGAGCGTAGTCGACGACGACGTCGAGTTGCCGGAAGCGACGGTTGTTGACGAGCATCGAGACGCCGACCGGCGTGGCGTACTTGATTTCCCGGTGCCGATCGACGCGCGTAATCGTTTTCCCGTACGAACTGTCGCCGAGAAGTTTAAAGGTATCGGCGATGATCGATTTGTCGGGATCGATGTCGCCTTCGCGTCGCGCCGCCGAGGCCGTGTCGCCGAAGCGGCGAAAGCACGCGATCGGCGCTTACTCGATGACCTGGTAGACGCGCTCGACGACGAGACCGTGCGCCAGATACCAGCGTAGGAGGGGCGACGCGAGCACGATCTCGGCGCCGAAGTAGTTACCGACGAGCGTCCGTTGAGGTCGGGTGAGGAGATCATGCGACTCGGCGTAGCGGCGCATGAACGGGCTGAGATCGTAGCACACGATATCGACGTTCTTGAACACGGGTTGCATTTCGGCGAACTTGTCGCGCAGCGCTTCCGGAACCGCGATATCGCACTGCACGAGGCCGAACAGAGAGCCGTCGCGCATCGCCTCCAGTATCGTCGAGCGCGTAATGGGCGTGGCCGGTTACCATCGTGACGCGTCGGGCGGCGTCGGCGCCGCGGGCGGTCGCACGGCGCGCCACTGGCACTCCCACATTTCGACGACGTAGGCGGTCCCGGCGATCATCGCGGCGTACAGCGTCGTCATCGGTTGTCCGTTGACGGCGTTCGTCGTCACGCGCGCCTGGCACGACGGGCAGCCGTGAAAATAGCAGCCGTGAAATTGATACGCCGTTCGCGTGGCGGTACACCAGCCGTCGACTCGGTGCTTTCCGATGCGCTTCTCGCGTCCGTTCAACTGGTGACGTATACGCGCGCCGGTTTTCGCCTCCACCCACGTCATCCACTCCACGGCCATACGGCCGTACCTGTGCACGCGTTCCGTTCGAAAGGCGTTCTCCGCGCGCCGGCGCGTGTACCAGCCCGTCGGCATCTCCTGCATTATCGCCCATAGATAGAGGCCGTTTGCGTCGAAACCGACTATCGAACGACACGGCGTGTTGCCGCCTCGAATTGCAGTCACGCCGGCCTCGTTGTGGCGCGCGAAGATGATCGACGGGCCGCCGACGATCTGCGACTGCAGCAGACGGTGCAGATCTTTGTTCGGCTCGTTGAACAGCGAGAAATGGATCGACGTCGGCAGGTCGTTGAACAGGTACAACAACGTCAACCCCGGTACGCTGATGGCGTCCTTGAACATGTCGATACGTCGGCGCCGATAGAAGGCGAACTGGTGATCGACGGCCTCGATAAACGGCGCCACGTCTCGATTGTTATACCACATCAAAAAATCGCGCATCGACGTCTTGCCCTCGTCACGCCACGCCGTCGCACAAATCTCGTACGCCTCCGCGGAGATTCCCTCGCGTTTCAGGTGGCTGTACAAAGCTTCGCGCGGCGGCAGGGCGGTTTCGTCCAGACGCGTCAACGCGTCGATATGTTCGTACGGAAAGTACCCCTTCGTCGCCGAGCAACCGTACGCTTTCAGAAAGCGATCGTAGCTAGCGCCGGGCGCGAGGTAATTCATTATGTCGAGGAACTTCAACATCGTCGTCGACAGGCACATGTAATTGTTCTGACGTTTAATGGTAAACGCCGACGACGTGTGCTGCGCGTCGCCGGTTATGAGCAGGGGGGTCAAGTACTTCAAGTACTGACGACATTGAGATCGTACTTACCCGAATTGAATCCCAGTACGGGCATTTGACGAAGGTGCGACCACAGGCGGTCGGCGAGTGTGGCGTACGGTGACGCGGCGTCGTCGTCGTCGTTTTTGCACCGTCGCCGCCAGTCGGCGTCGAGCGCGTCGAGCGCCTCGAAGGTCGCGTCGTAGCGGGGGCGTAGAGCCGCGCACGCCTCCGCGCTCACGGCGTCCAGGTCGTCGATGAGACGATGCGCGAGTTCGGCCGAATCGCCGGTCGTGACGTAACACCGCGCCGCTTCGTGGCCGGGCACGTTCGACCGGCATTTGTTGGTATCCGTCGGCAGATCGTTATCGGCGAAATAGCATTCAAAATCGAACGTCGCGCGGTACAAATAGTAGCTTCGTCGTCGAGCCGCTGAAATACGGACGGCGACGGTCGGTAGATACCGCCGGGGAACACGTGACGAACACCACCTTCCGCACTTGTACGTTCTCGTGTACGCGCGCGGGTCGCTTATGTACGACAAGTGCGTCTCGTACAGGTTGACGTTCAGGGTCGTGGGGTGCGCTTCGCGCGACCGACGGACTAGTTCGGCGACGTCATTCGTCATTCAATAGACGGCGACGTTGATGCCGAAAACAGTCTCCACGCGATCCAGTTCGTTCAGTCGCACACCGTTCGAGGCCGCCGTGCGCGTGACGCGACAATACTGCGCGTGCAGACGTTTAGCGACTTTCGTTAAACGGGTTGTATCGATGTGGTGGTTTTCACCTCGTCGGCCGCCACCTTGCAGGTGGAGGCCGATGCAGCGGAAGAGGCATAGATGATCGTTGTAGGACGTGCCTCGACGATCTTTCGTCAACGTACGATCTTCTTGTTGTCGCGCACGTAGGCGGGGAGCGTTACGCCAACGCACCCGATAGGATGGACGATGATGGTGTTCACGAAGTAGGAGGCGTTCGTTACGAGCTCGACGACCCACCCCGAGTCGGGACGCTGCGCGATGGCGTACTGCAGTACGTCGGTCGTGCGCACGGCGTCGAGGAATTGTTCGAACGAACGGCTATCGGTAACTAGGGCGGGTGTTTCGAGGAGGCGACCGCAACAGTTACAGGAAGAATGAAAATATCGGTACCGACCCGACACCTTGTGGCGTAATACGAAACCGTAGCTTACGTTAATTTTAAACGCATTCTTTTGTTCGCGTAACATTTCCCTCAGACGCGGTTCGAGCACCCGCGTACTCGTACAGGCGGTCATGCGATAGTTGTAACGCGACTGCACGGCACCTATCGCTACCGACGTCTCTATGCTACGCCGGTGTTCGTCCACGACACGCTGAAGATCGTCGGGTGACCCCGCTTCCGCCACTGGTTCATTACTACTACCAGGAGGTGGCGCCGTCTGACGGCCACACCGCAGCTTCAGGTGTTGTAGCATAGCGCGGCGCGTAGTGTACGTCGCGCCACATTTTGGGCACTCTCGACGTTTTACGCATAGCGCGTCGTTGCCACATCTTTCCGAACTCTTCGCCTGTCGTTCTAACGTCGACTGTTTCGCGAAATAACCCCCACATTTCGGACATTGCCATATAGTAGGAGGCAAAGAAGGTGGTGGCATTCTCTACTGTGCTGATATTTTTTCGAACACCGTTACTTATAACAGTGGTGGCTGTGATGGTGGTGGTGGTGGTAAGTGCACCCTAGCGGGGGAATGTGGTTTTAGGTAATGCGGGTAACTCGGAACGATAGTGGAAGGAATGTGTTTGCGGTAATGTGTTTGCGGTAACAAGTGGTGGTGGTTGCGGACTAGCGGTAATTGTTATAAATAACTCGGAATGTTTTAGGTAATGTGGGTAACCCTAGCGAGATAGTGGTCCCTAGCGGTGACTCGGACTGTTTTGGGTAATGTAACTCGGAAACGAAAAGTACATTTTCAAAGTTTTATTCAGTAGCTTACAACATTCAAAAACAGCGTTCAACGCCTTTGTTACAATAGCAAGCAAATATTAGCAAAACAAGCAGTGTTCTTTATTCGATTGTTCGTTCTTTATTCGAGTCCACTTCTGCGCTGCACGTACGTGTGTACGGCCGACTCCAGCTGAACACGGTTCACGTACTCGCGACAGTTCGTTCCTAGAAGCCATTTCGACACAAACTGCACCAAATACAACTCTCCCGCACGACCCGTTTGCGGCTCCTGACCATCAGAAGTTGACACCGTAGTTTCGTGTACAATTTGCACGAGTCGCGTGAAGCACGAAATAAGGGACCGACGCAGAAACGTTTCCATGACGGCGTTGAAATATCGCGTTACGATACAGCCCGTGTTGTCGAAACGCTGCATGTATACACGGTTTGGACGTCCCGCACGATAGCCGGGCATATGTACATATGGGCAGCCCTCATTGGGCTCACATACCCCGCAATGATCCCGCGCCCGCTCCAGTATCATCTCACCGAGGATCTCGGCGACGAGGCCCATTGCGAGGCGTTCATATCGGCAGACCAACTGGCCCCTGCTCGGCACGACGATTTCACGTTGCGACGCCACCTCCTCCGATAGACTCCAACACGGAGCGCACGTCAGCCCCATCGTCCCCAGCGGCGTGTACAGGCTTTCGTTATACGTCGGTGGAGGACGCGCTCGGCTCACATCCGATACACCGAGCGCCTCCTCGATGATGGCGTCCAATACGTTGGCGTCACGCACTCCGCTTCCACCCTACAGCACAAAGTATGTTCTACTCTTTACGAACCACCGTCAGCAACGCGTGTAGTAAGTCGTACATACATTCACGCCTGGTGTGTTGCAGCAGCGCCTCCTACAAACACATTATTATGATTAGTCCGCCTGCATTTGACTTTCCTTCCCTCTTTATCAACCCCTCCACTTCGCGTTCCAACAACGTTCTTACGAACGTGGCAACCTCCTCGTACCGAGCACGCATCCTTTCGTTGTTTGCTATCATACCCTGCAGTATGTGGCGCACTTCCTACAGCATATAAGCACAACTGTTAGTTACGGAATAATACCACAAAATAAGTTCGCTTCGTAAGCTAGCCAAAACGCCCTTATGTAATTCTCAGCCGTCTCGGTTAATAGTTGCGCGGCTTCCTCGGTTATTTCACGACTACGACGCTCTCTCATTCGTTGTTGCACGTTCGCGTGTGTCAACAAATCTACCAGTATCGGCCATCCTTCCTACAAACAACACAACACAACACATTAGTCGTCGTCGTCGTTGTATCTCTTCAGTGTGCGCACGGTATACGAGGGCTCCCCGTTCCAAGTCGTCTTACGCACACTGATCTCCACTTTCGTGCCGGTTAACTCCAGCACAGTATCGCGGAGTTCCTCCTAGCTCAACTCCACCAAGTACTCGGCCGTGTACTCGACGAGATTAGACATTTGGCTGTCAAACAAAGTAAGCCAAAGCTCGTCTTCCTCCTCCTCACCGTCCTTCACCATCACACGCAACGCGAAGTAATATTTCGGCACCAACACTCCACCGTGCGTTCGGCATATCAGTTCCCCGCCTTTGCTTTTCTGCAATTTCCGGCGACAACGGGAACATCCCAAATAGGCGCCAACCTATTTGTACGACACAGCGTCGATCATAACGGGCAACAGAAATTTATACACACCGGTGTCAGCACACCTCAGGTGCCTCAGACTCACCAATGTAGCGCGCGTCGATGCCGTCGACTCACATTCGCGCTCGAGTGACGCGCTCCGCGTCAGGGGTGGCTGCCCCTCAGCCATCTCGACGGTGCCCAACGCCATTTCGGCGCTTCGCTTAAGCGGTGGCGCAATGAGCACCACGGGGCGCTTAACAGGTGCCGCTCCCGTTGACACCGCTACTACCGCTGGCGAACGGTGCTGCTGTTGACCACTGGCCGCCTTCAGTGACTGCTTGCGTGGTGCCTTGAACTTTTTTGGTGGAATCTCATCTGCCATATTTTCGCGGAAGAACGTCTGCTGCTTGCTGCTGCTGCTGTAGAAACAATACACGTTAGAACTCCGGCGACATACAACATAGCATTTTCTCAACCGTTTTATACTTTTCAAACTAACGCGCATGCGCACTTAACAGTCTACAGTTATCTTTCAAAATCTCGCGCATGCGCACTTAACGCAAACGACGCTGATACCGAGGAATTTGTTTTAGGAAAAAAGTTAGCGGTCACGTCAGTACATCCATCGTCAAATGTGACTTTTACATCGAATTTCTCTAATATCACCACACCACTCGATTCCAGAGCCCAAACTCATCGTGTACAACGGTTACTTTCATGCTTTTAACTAATCGTTTATTGTTTTTGAAATGCCATTGTCTACAACATAACGCGCATGCGCACTTAACACTAATACCGTTATCTTACTCAATTACGCGAATGCATACTTAACACATCCCAGGCATTTGTTTTCGGAAAAAAGTTTCCGGTCACGCCAGTACATTCATCGTTAAATCTCTCTTTACATCGAATTTCTCTAATATCACTTTACCGCATAATTCCCTACCACACACTGATTGTATACAACGTTTATTTTCATGCTTTTAACTTTTCGTTTATTGTTTTTTTAAATCCATTGTCCTCCGTTCACATTCCAATCGCGATAAGTCACGCGCAACAGATGTCAAAATTACGCGCATGCGCACTTAACACATACTGCCTAGTCTACCGAGGAATTTGTTTTAGGAAAAAAGTTAGCGGTCACGTTAGTACATTCATCGAGAAATGTCTCTTTACATCGAATTTCTCTAATATCACCGCACCACACGTTTCCTGACCCCAAACTAATCGTGTACAACGTTTATTTTCATGCTTTCAGCTTTTCGTTTATTGTTTTTAAAAATCCATTTTTCTCCGTTCACATTCCGATCACGATAAGCCGTAGTGTCATGCGCCACCGCTGTTTTTGACGTTGCGCGCAAACGCGCGCTCATTGCTCATTCACCATTTTTCACTCAAACACTCCTGATCGCTTCTCAACGTCTCATCCATTTGCCACAATGAACAACACATCATCGACTCATCATTCGCCAACACATCGGTAAGACTGCTTTTATGTATGCATGCATGTGCGCGTGCATGCGTACATGCATGCATGCATGCATGCGTGTGCGCGTTCATGCATTGTCACCCTTTGTTTAAACAGTTGTAAGCCTACCATGCATGCATGTCACAATGGATCGTCTCCTCACACGTCAACACACTGCTTTTATGCATGCATGCATGCATGCATGTGCACGTGCGTACATTTGTTTAAACAGTTGTGAACACGTAAGCCTGCTTGCATGCGTATGCGCATTGCCACCCTTTGTTTACACAGTTGTAAGTGCGTAAATCTGCTTTTACGCATGCATGCATGCATGCATGCATGTTGTGGTTGTTTATTTCATGCATGACCCTTTGTTTAAACAGTTGTCAACACGTAAGTCTGCTTTTACGCAAGCATGGTTCTCATCCTTTGTTTAAACAACAGCCTGTTTTTATACATGCATGCAAGCATGCTTCACACCCTTTGTTTACACGTATTGTGGTTGTTTCTTTCATAGACCGACATGCACGGTCCATCCTTCACCTCGACAACCACCGACTCCAACTTCAACACCGCAAACACCAGCTGCATCCACCAGCCACGACCCAGATTATATTGACTACGACAACACCCTCGTGACAACGTTTCTTCGTCAAGACCCCATCACTGGGTTGTGGCGTACGCCCATACCAAACACCGAATATTATCCACGACTTGGATTCAATACTGCACCGACAACAACACTCTTTCCGATAGTACGAGACACGAATCGCACGACCTCAATATGGTCACCACTGCCGTAGCGGACAAATAAATATTCTCTCTACTACTCACGTTTTCACTCGTCTGTATCCAGTGCATACACACCCTATGTACAGTGTCACCAATCTATACGCTGTACGTTAGCGTATTTATGTCTTGGTTCCGATTTAAAACTCACTACTAGACGTATTTATTCATTTAAACGCATTGGTTTCGTTTTAATCGGAACACTAGAACGCACAGCGTTAGCCAGCTATGCTGTCATGTCGGGGTCATAGTCCACTCCAGCAGCAGCAGCGCTTATCGCTGCTGTCAACATAGGGTACAGTGGGGCATTCACATAGGGCTGACGGGGGAAATCTGTACACAGTGGTTTTATCGTGGTTATAATGTTGCGTCATTTTCCACTCGACTGTATCCAGTGCATAACACCCTACGTTTTAAAACTCACTACTGGATGTATTTAAACGCATTGGTTTCGTTTTAATCGGAGCATTAGAACGCACAGCGCTAGCCAGCTATGCTGTCATGCAGGGGTCATAGTCCACTCCAGCAGCAGCAGCGCTTATCGCTGCTGTCAACATAGGGTACAGTGGGGCATCCACATAGGGCTGACGGGGGGAGTCTGCACACAGTGGTTTTATCGTGGTTATATACTCGCGCAATAAACGCATTATTGCTTACGTCAGCACGCGCTAGGTACGGCGTTGGTCGCTAGGGGACGAACTAAAAGGGTAACTGCGCACACCGCTAGGTGGCACCTCAAATGTACTTAGAGGGGGTAATCCTTCACGTTTTTATAAGTAGGTGCCCGAAAACGATTAGTGTCAAAAAAGCCTTTGATCTTTTTTTATAAGTAGGTGCCCGAAAACGTTTAGGGGTAATTAAAACGTTTTTTATTAGTAAAGTTTTGCCTATAGGTCACCAAAGGTGACGTGCACGGGGGCATTCAGGCCCTCTATGCTACTGATGTTAAACAAGTGTTTCCGGTTTAAAACTGAAACGGGAAGCGATTAAACAAGCTTGCACCAAGAATTGTGTCTTCGGTAGTTATTTCTATATACGTTTTATTACATTCGTGACTTTTAACGATTTTGCCATGGAATGCCGTACAAGTAGAATTACCCTTTTCTAGCTATATGTAGTATTCATTACATAATCACCCAATTCACATTCGTATGTTTGATAGTAATTGTAAATAGTCATAAATGTATATTAATAATAAGTAATTATACGTTGGCCACTTGATATTACGTTGTTCTTTAATGTATTTAGTTGGGACTGTGACTGGCTCAGATAGTAAATGCACTCTTAACTTCTGGTTTACTTGCCCACGATATGTTGATTGCTTTAGAGACATGGATCTCAAGTCTTCGCCAGCTCAACGCAAACGGTGACTATGTGCCTATTAATCTGTTCGCTCCCCGTTACAGTCGTACTAATGAGTAGGACCTACATATAGGACTGGTATTAAATGTCCGGGATGGCATCTTCAAAGGCAGTCTGACGTCACCGGTCTGAGACGGTTTGTTCCAAGTCGAAATGATGGCACCTTTCTGAGACGGTTCGTTCCAAGTCGAACTGAAGTCACTTCTGTGACACGGTTGATTCAAAGTAGAACTGATGTCCCCGTTCTGAGACAGCTTGTTCCAAGTCGGATTTATGTCAGCTTTCTGAGACGCTTCGTTCCAAGTCGAACTGATGTCAACTTTCTGAGGCGGTTCCTTCCAAGTCTAATTGATGTCACCTTTCTAAGATGGTTTGTTCAAAGTCGAATTAATGTCACCTTTCTGAGACGGTTCCTTTCAAGTCTGACTGATATCACCTTTCTCAAACGTTTTTTTTTCTTCAAATCGAACTGGTGTCACCTTTCTGAGACGATTTGTTCCAATTCAAGCTAGTGTCACACCTTTCAGAGATGGCTTGTTCCAAATCGAACTGATGTCACCTTTCTGAGACGGTTCGATCCAAGTCGAATTGATGTCACCTTTCTGAGACTGTTGGTTCCAAGTCGAACTGGTGTCAGCTTTCTCAGAATAACATTGAGAGCTTACATGCGAAGTTTAACGAATTGCAAATAATCGTAGATGAACATAATGACTCTGATTCGAATCACTGCTAATTGACAACCAGAGGCCAAAATTCCTGGTTGCTCTGGGGGTGATTTAGCATTTGGCAATGTCCAGTATTCAACATCCCCTTTGTTCTTTAGCCGGGCTGCAAGGTGGTACCATGCTATACTGGGGCAGCTTGTCTGACTTGAGTCAACGTTATCCTTCAAAACCCTCAAATTACAATAACTGGCACAAGAAGTGCTTAGCACTGTCTCTTCTTAGAACAAAGCAGGCATTTTATTATGGACTCCCTGGTTTATGCTGAATTAAACAAATTAGAGGGCTAGTGTTTCCTGTCCGCGGCCCCTGTCTCCATCTCCTCCAGTCTTATCGTATAGGGATGATGGTCTGGTACAGTAATGTGACAATTGTTCTTGTTCTGTTCTTTCTCCAGTGTTTCCTGTCCACAGCCCCTGTCTCCATCACCTTCAGTCTTATGGCATAGGGGTGAGGGTCTGGTACAGTAATGTGACAATTGTTCTGTTCTTTCTCCAGTGTTTCCTGTCCGCGGCCCCTGTCTCCATCTCCTCCAGTCTTATCGTATAGGGATGATGGTCTGGTACAGTAATGTGACAATTGTTCTGTTCTTTCTCCAGTGTTTCCTGTCCACAGCCCCTGTCTCCATCTCCTCCCGTCTTGTTGCATAGGGGTGTGGGTGTGGTACAGTAATAGAACAAGTGTCACATTACTGTACAAGACACTCACCCCTATACAATAAGACTGGAGGAGATGGAGAAAGGGGCTGTAGATAGGAAACACTGGAGAAAGAACAGATGAAGTATCTCCTCCATTCTTATTGTATAGTGATGAGGGTCAAGTAGAGTATTGTAACACTTGTTCTGTTCTTTCTCCAGTGTTTGCAGTCTACAGCCTCTGTCTCCATCTCCTACAGTCTTATTGTATAGGGGTGAGGGTCTGGTACAGTAATGTGACAATTGTTCTGTTCTTTCTCCAGTGTTTTCTGTCTACAGCCTCAGTCTCCATGTCCTACAGTCTTATTGTGTAGGGGTTAGGGTCTGGTACAGTAATGTGACAATTGTTCTGTTCTTTCTCCAGTGTTTCCTTTCTACAGCCTCTGTCTCCATCTCCTACAGTCTTATTGTATAGGGGTGAGGGTCTGGTACAGTAATGTGACAATTGTTCTGTTCTTTCTCCAGTGTTTCCTGTCTACAACCCTTGTCTCCATCTCCTCCAATCTTATTTACAGGGGTGAGGGTCTGGTATAGTAACGGGACAATTGTTCTGTTCTTTCTCCAGTGTTTCCTGTCCACAGCCCATGTCTCCATATCCTCCAGTCTTATTCTATTTGGGTGAGGGTCTGGTACAGTAATGTGACAATTGTTCTGTTCTTTCTCCAGTATTTCCTGTCCACAGCCCCTGTCTCCATCTCCTCCAGTCTTATTGTATAGGGGTGAGGGTCTGGTACAGTAATGTATCTCTTGTTCTGTTCTTTCTCCAGTGTTTCCTGTCCACATCCCCTGTCTCCATCTCCTCCAGTCTTCTCCACAATCCCAATGCACAAGTATCAGCTGTCAACGAACGCCTACCTATGGCCAACTAGCGCACATAACACACCGCGTATGCTGGCGCACAGCCAGCTGACAGCCAAAATAAACAAACCCCGCTTAACGCTTAACGCTCATACACTGCATAAAGTCTGACAGTACACGTCGACATACGATACCCCCGTTCGGCAGTGAGGTACGTGATACTTATGTCTTAACCACTATTATGTGCTATGTGCTGACGAACATTCAGGAGCGCGCGGCGTTGAGCTACTTCTACGCCAAACGTCGCGTGCTCGACGACGGCGTCACTACGGCGCCGATACTCGTATAAACAACCTACCTAACATAAGGACTATCCCTACCTACCTACATACCTACCTACCTAAGGGGTCACTTTTGTATCTCTCTTTTTTTTGTGTAAAATAAAAAAGGTTCAGGAGCCCCCACCCCCAAAACGCCCGTAGGGCGTTTTGGGGCCCCGTCGTGGGGGCTCCTGAACCTTTTTTATTTTACACAAAAAAAAAGAGAGATAAAAAAGTGACCCCTTAGGTAGGTAGGTAGGTAGGGATAGTCCTTATGTTAGGTAGGTTGTTTATACGAGTATCGGCGCCGTAGTGACGCCGTCGTCGAGCACGCGACGTTTGGCGTAGAAGTAGCTCAACGCCGCGCGCTCCTGAATGTTCGTCAGCACATAGCACATAATAGTGGTTAAGACATAAGTATCACGTACCTCACTGCCGAACGGGGGTATCGTATGTCGACGTGTACTGTCAGACTTTATGCAGTGTATGAGCGTTAAGCGTTAAGCGGGGTTTGTTTATTTTGGCTGTCAGCTGGCTGTGCGCCAGCATACGCGGTGTGTTATGTGCGCTAGTTGGCCATAGGCAGGCGTTCGTTGACAGCTGATACTTGTGCATTGGGCTTGTGGTGAAGACTGGAGGAGATGGAGACAGGGGCTGTGGACAGGAAACACTGGAGAAAGAACAGAACAAGAGATACATTACTGTACCAGACCCTCACCCCTATACAATAAGACTGGAGGAGATGGAGACAGGGGCTGTGGACAGGAAATACTGGAGAAAGAACAGAACAATTGTCACATTACTGTACCAGACCCTCACCCCTGTAAATAAGATTGGAGGAGATGGAGACAAGGGTTGTAGACAGGAAACACTGGAGAAAGAACAGAACAATTGTCACATTACTGTACCAGACCTTCACCCCTATACAATAAGACTGTAGGAGATGGAGACAGAGGCTGTAGAAAGGAAACACTGGAGAAAGAACAGAACAACTGTTACAATACTGTACCAGACCCTCACCCCTATACAATAAGAATGGAAGAGATGAAGACAGGGGCTGTGGACAGGAAACACTGGAGAAAGAACAGAACAAGTGTTACAATACTGCACCAGACCAAAGAACAGAACAAGTGTTACAATACTCTACCAGACCCTCACCCCTTTACAATAAGACTGGAGGAGATGGAGACAAGGGTTGTAGGCAGGAAACACTGGAGAAAGAACAGAACAAGTGTTACAATACTGTACCAGACCCTCACCCATATATAATAAGACTGGAGGAGATGGAGACGGGCTGTAGACAGGAAACACTGGAGAAAGAACAGAACAAGTGTTACAATACTGTACCAGACCCTCACCCCTATACAATAAGAATGGAAGAGATGGAGACAGGGGCTGTGGACAGGAAACACTGGAGAAAGAACAGAACAAGTGTTACAATACTGTACCAGACCGTCACCCCTATACAATAAGACTGCAGGAGATGGAGACAGGGGCTGTAGACAGGAAACACTGGAGAAAGAACAGAACGAGTGTTGCAATACTGTACCAGACCCTCACCCCTATACAATAAGACTGTAGGAGATGGAGACAGAGGCTGTAGACAGGAAACACTGGACAAAGAACAGAACAAGAGTTAAGATACTGTACTAGACCCTCACCCCTATACAATAAGACTGGAGGAGATGGAGACAGGGGCTGTGGACAGGAAACACTGGAGAAAGAACAGAACAATTGTCACATTACTGTACCATACCCTCACTCCTATACAATAAGACTGGAGGAGATGGATACAGGGGTCGTGGACAGGAAACACTGGAGAAAGAACAGAACAAGTGTTGCAATACTGTACAGACCATCACCCCTATACAATAAGACAGGAAGAGATGGAGACAGGTGCTGTGGACAGGAAACACTGGAGAAAGAACAGAACAATTGTCACATTACTGTACCAGACCCTCACCCTTATACAATAAGATTGGAGAAGATGGAGACAGGGGCTGTAGACAGGAAACACTGGAGAAAGAACAGAACAATTGCTACGATACTGTACCAGACCCTCACCCCTATAAAATAAGACTGGAGGAGATGGAGACAGGGGCTGTAGACAGGAAACATTGGAGAAAGAACAGAACAAGTGTTACAATACTGTACCAGACCCTCACCCCTTTACAATAAGACTGGATGAGATGGAGACAAGGGTTGTAAACACTGGAGAAAGAACAGAACAAGTGTTACAATACTGTACCAGACCCTCACCCATATATAATAAGACTGGAGGAGATGGAGACGGGCTGTAGACAGGAAACACTGGAGAAAGAACAGAACAAGTGTTAAAATACTGTACCAGACCATCACCCCTATACAATAAGAATGGAAGAGATGGAGACAGGGGCTGTGGACAGGAAACACTGGAGAAAGAACAGAACAAGTGTTACAATACTGCACCAGACCCTCACCCCTATACAATAAGACTGCAGGAGATGGAGACAGGGGCTGTAGACAGGAAACACTGGAGAAAGAACAGAACGAGTGTTGCAATACTGTACCAGACCCTCACCCCTATACAATAAGACTGTAGGAGATGGAGACAGAGGCTGTAGACAGGAAACACTGGACAAAGAACAGAACAAGAGTTAAGATACTGTACTAGACCCTCACCCCTATACAATAAGACTGGAGGAGACAGATACAGGGGCTGTGGACAGGAAACACTGGAGAAAGAACAGAACAATTGTCACATTACTGTACCAGACCCTCACTCCTATACAATAAGACTGGAGGAGATGGAGACAAGGGCTTTAGACAGGAAACACTGGAGAAAGAACAGAACTAGTGTTACAATACTGTACCAGTCCCTCACCCATATACAATAAGACTGGAGGAGATGCAGACAGGGGCTGTAGACAGGAAACACTGGAGAAAGAACAGAACAAGTGTTACAATACTGTACCAGACCCTCACAGGCGGCGACATGATCAACAACGCTCTGCAACACACAAAGTTACTGCAACGGTAGCAACACGACAGCGACGATACTTAGACGTTCTCCGCCCAGTCCTATATAAGCGGCCCGCACGCGGCCCCCGTGAGCGAGCGCACGCGAGCCGCAAAGCAGCCGACTCTTACAAGGTTACTAAAACTGAAAAAAATCTCTCGGTCAGCCTAGTGCACTAACAGAACGCCACTTTTATTTCCTAATATAAAGTTACCATAAGATTCTCTAGTCCCCACTGACTATTATAGGCCGCTTAGTTTGCTCACATTTCACCTTTAACGGTCGTTTTAAAGACTTACAAACAGTTACATAAGCGCTTTATATAAACAGTGACGTCAGCCCCTTATGTAAGGCTATGGCGTACGTGTCTAGGCCGCAACACGTTACCGCGCGCAAAACAGCGGCGCAACAACTGCGCCACCACGGCTTTGGTCCACCCCCATGACCCCTTTCCGCCCCCATGACCCCTTTCCGTCTTCATCTGTAACCAATAAAATTTATTTCTCACCGTTTATTGTTTCTGTGTTTCCTTTCGCCTTCCAACGCACACACGAATATAGTTCCACCTACACATTTAACCCACTCCACCAGCCTTCCAAAATCACACACGAATAATTCCGCCTATATTGCAACACCAAAGCCACAAGCTTAATACACGCGCACAGGCCAATATGACAGCGCCGACCTCCAGCCGCCATAACGATATTGCACGCGCATCAGATGCCACCAACTGTGTTTCCACCAGTATTCCAACTAACACACGAAACAATCCAGCGAACGGAGACTTTCACACAGCCATTCTCCTTTGCCGATATATTTCCACGCCCCCAAATTTTCCCCCCTCATTTGCCCCACCCATCCCAGCGCAGCCCACTCCACCGGCCTTCCAAAAGCACACACGAATAATTCCGCCTATATTGCAACACCAAAGCCACAAGCTTAATAATACACGCGCACAGGCCAATATGACAGCGCCGACCTCCAGCCGCATCAGATGCCACCAACTGTGTTTCCACCAGTATTCCAACTCACACACGAAACAATCCAGCGAACGCCAAATCCACAAGCTTAATACGCGCGCACACAGGCCAATCTGACAGCTCCGACCGCCAACTGCAATAACACACGATTAATTCCACCTATATTGCACCACCAAACACCAGCGGCCGCCAAAGCCACAGGCTTAATACACGCGCACAGGCCCCTATGACAGCGCCAGCCTCCAGCCGCCATAACGATATTGCACGCACATCAGAGGTCCCCAACTGTATTCCAACTCACACACGAAACAAGCCAGCGACCGCCAAAGCCACACACAGGCCAATCTGACAGCTCCGACCGCCCACTGCTATAACGATATTGCACCGCAATTGCACGCGTATCCATCAGCTGTGCCGCAGCCAGCGCTGACAGGCAATATCCACATCGGCGCCACAACCTTATTACAAGCGTGCGCCCCGAAAAACATTTATCCGGCCTCCCGTCAAACAATGCACATAAAAATCCTACAGCCTGACATTCGACACCCCCATTTGCCAGTGAGTCGTGAAAACCAGGCCACGCAATTGCCCTCCTGATCTCCAGCTCGCCGGGGATAATCTAAACCTCGATGATACCCACCCCCATCACCGCGCCGGTCTAGAAGCTTCTAGAAGGTTCTAGAAGGTTCTAGAACCTTCCCGCGCGTCATTATTTTAAACTCGCTGATCTCCAGGGGTGTCACTTCACTCTAAA
>CM034531.1:90290117-90317900 GCA_020002185.1 Paraescarpia echinospica
TGTTGATTGCTTTAGAGACATGGATCTCAAGTCTTCGCCAGCTCAACGCAAACGGTGACTATGTGCCTATTAATCTGTTCGCTCCCCGTTACAGTCGTACTAATGAGTAGGACCTACATATAGGACTGGTATTAAATGTCCGGGATGGCATCTTCAAAGGCAGTCTGACGTCACCGGTCTGAGACGGTTTGTTCCAAGTCGAAATGATGGCACCTTTCTGAGACGGTTCGTTCCAAGTCGAACTGAAGTCACTTCTGTGACACGGTTGATTCAAAGTAGAACTGATGTCCCCGTTCTGAGACAGCTTGTTCCAAGTCGGATTTATGTCAGCTTTCTGAGACGCTTCGTTCCAAGTCGAACTGATGTCAACTTTCTGAGGCGGTTCCTTCCAAGTCTAATTGATGTCACCTTTCTAAGATGGTTTGTTCAAAGTCGAATTAATGTCACCTTTCTGAGACGGTTCCTTTCAAGTCTGACTGATATCACCTTTCTCAAACGTTTTTTTTTCTTCAAATCGAACTGGTGTCACCTTTCTGAGACGATTTGTTCCAATTCAAGCTAGTGTCACACCTTTCAGAGATGGCTTGTTCCAAATCGAACTGATGTCACCTTTCTGAGACGGTTCGATCCAAGTCGAATTGATGTCACCTTTCTGAGACTGTTGGTTCCAAGTCGAACTGGTGTCAGCTTTCTCAGAATAACATTGAGAGCTTACATGCGAAGTTTAACGAATTGCAAATAATCGTAGATGAACATAATGACTCTGATTCGAATCACTGCTAATTGACAACCAGAGGCCAAAATTCCTGGTTGCTCTGGGGGTGATTTAGCATTTGGCAATGTCCAGTATTCAACATCCCCTTTGTTCTTTAGCCGGGCTGCAAGGTGGTACCATGCTATACTGGGGCAGCTTGTCTGACTTGAGTCAACGTTATCCTTCAAAACCCTCAAATTACAATAACTGGCACAAGAAGTGCTTAGCACTGTCTCTTCTTAGAACAAAGCAGGCATTTTATTATGGACTCCCTGGTTTATGCTGAATTAAACAAATTAGAGGGCTAGTGTTTCCTGTCCGCGGCCCCTGTCTCCATCTCCTCCAGTCTTATCGTATAGGGATGATGGTCTGGTACAGTAATGTGACAATTGTTCTTGTTCTGTTCTTTCTCCAGTGTTTCCTGTCCACAGCCCCTGTCTCCATCACCTTCAGTCTTATGGCATAGGGGTGAGGGTCTGGTACAGTAATGTGACAATTGTTCTGTTCTTTCTCCAGTGTTTCCTGTCCGCGGCCCCTGTCTCCATCTCCTCCAGTCTTATCGTATAGGGATGAGGGTCTGGTACAGTAATGTGACAATTGTTCTGTTCTTTCTCCAGTGTTTCCTGTCCACAGCCCCTGTCTCCATCTCCTCCCGTCTTGTTGCATAGGGGTGTGGGTGTGGTACAGTATTGTAACACTTGTTCTGTTCTTTCTCCAGTGTTTCCTGCCTACAACCCTTGTCTCCATCTCCTCCAGTCTTATTGTAAAGGGGTGAGGGTCTGGTACAGTATTGTAACACTTGTTCTGTTCTTTGGTCTGGTGCAGTATTGTAACACTTGTTCTGTTCTTTCTCCAGTGTTTGCAGTCTACAGCCTCTGTCTCCATCTCCTACAGTCTTATTGTATAGGGGTGAGGGTCTGGTACAGTAATGTGACAATTGTTCTGTTCTTTCTCCAGTGTTTTCTGTCTACAGCCTCAGTCTCCATGTCCTACAGTCTTATTGTGTAGGGGTTAGGGTCTGGTACAGTAATGTGACAATTGTTCTGTTCTTTCTCCAGTGTTTCCTTTCTACAGCCTCTGTCTCCATCTCCTACAGTCTTATTGTATAGGGGTGAAGGTCTGGTACAGTAATGTGACAATTGTTCTGTTCTTTCTCCAGTGTTTCCTGTCTACAACCCTTGTCTCCATCTCCTCCAATCTTATTTACAGGGGTGAGGGTCTGGTACAGTAACGGGACAATTGTTCTGTTCTTTCTCCAGTGTTTCCTGTCCACAGCCCATGTCTCCATCTCCTCCAGTCTTATTCTATTTGGGTGAGGGTCTGGTACAGTAATGTGACAATTGTTCTGTTCTTTCTCCAGTATTTCCTGTCCACAGCCCCTGTCTCCATCTCCTCCAGTCTTATTGTATAGGGGTGAGGGTCTGGTACAGTAATGTATCTCTTGTTCTGTTCTTTCTCCAGTGTTTCCTGTCCACAGCCCCTGTCTCCATCTCCTCCAGTCTTCACCACAAGCCCAATGCACAAGTATCAGCTGTCAACGAACGCCTGCCTATGGCCAACTAGCGCACATAACACACCGCGTATGCTGGCGCACAGCCAGCTGACAGCCAAAATAAACAAACCCCGCTTAACGCTTAACGCTCATACACTGCATAAAGTCTGACAGTACACGTCGACATACGATACCCCCGTTCGGCAGTGAGGTACGTGATACTTATGTCTTAACCACTATTATGTGCTATGTGCTGACGAACATTCAGGAGCGCGCGGCGTTGAGCTACTTCTACGCCAAACGTCGCGTGCTCGACGACGGCGTCACTACGGCGCCGATATTCGTATAAACAACCTACATAACATAAGGACTATCCCTACCTACCTACCTACCTACCTAAGGGGTCACTTTTTTATCTCTCTTTTTTGTGTGTAAAATAAAAAAGGTTCAGGAGCCCCCACCCCCAAAACGCCCGTAGGGCGTTTTGGGGCCCCGTCGTGGGGGCTCCTGAACCTTTTTTATTTTACACACAAAAAAAGAGAGATAAAAAAGTGACCCCTTAGGTAGGTAGGTAGGTAGGTAGGGATAGTCCTTATGTTAGGTAGGTTGTTTATACGAGTATCGGCGCCGTAGTGACGCCGTCGTCGAGCACGCGACGTTTGGCGTAGAAGTAGCTCAACGCCGCGCGCTCCTGAATGTTCGTCAGCACATAGCACATAATAGTGGTTAAGACATAAGTATCACGTACCTCACTGCCGAACGGGGGTATCGTATGTCGACGTGTACTGTCAGACTTTATGCAGTGTATGAGCGTTAAGCGTTAAGCGGGGTTTGTTTATTTTGGCTGTCAGCTGGCTGTGCGCCAGCATACGCGGTGTGTTATGTGCGCTAGTTGGCCATAGGCAGGCGTTCGTTGACAGCTGATACTTGTGCATTGGGCTTGTGGAGAAGACTGGAGGAGATGGAGACAGGGGCTGTGGACAGGAAACACTGGAGAAAGAACAGAACAAGAGATACATTACTGTACCAGACCCTCACCCCTATACAATAAGACTGGAGGAGATGGAGACAGGGGCTGTGGACAGGAAATACTGGAGAAAGAACAGAACAAGTGTTACAATACTGTACCAGACCCTCACCCATATATAATAAGACTGGAGGAGATGGAGACGGGCTGTAGACAGGAAACACTGGAGAAAGAACAGAACAAGTGTTACAATACTGTACCAGACCCTCACCCCTATACAATAAGAATGGAAGAGATGGAGACAGGGGCTGTGGACAGGAAACACTGGAGAAAGAACAGAACAAGAGTTAAGATACTGTACTAGACCCTCACCCCTATACAATAAGACTGGAGGAGATGGAGACAGGGGCTGTGGACAGGAAACACTGGAGAAAGAACAGAACAATTGTCACATTACTGTACCAGACCCTCACTCCTATACAATAAGACTGGAGGTGATGGATACAGGGGCCGTGGACAGGAAACACTGGAGAAAGAACAGAACAAGTGTTGCAATACTGTACAGACCATCACCCCTATACAATAAGACTGGAAGAGATGGAGACAGGTGCTGTGGACAGGAAACACTGGAGAAAGAACAGAAGAAGTGTTACAATACTGTACCAGACCTTCACCCCTTTACAATAAGACTGGATGAGATGGAGACAAGGGTTGTAAACACTGGAGAAAGAACAGAACAAGTGTTACAATACTGTACCAGACCCTCACCCATATATATTAAGACTGGAGGAGATGGAGACGGGCTGTAGACAGGAAACACTGGAGAAAGAACAGAACAAGTGTTACAATACTGTACCAGACCCTCACCCCTATACAATAAGAATGGAAGAGATGGAGACAGGGGCTGTGGACAGGAAACACTGGAGAAAGAAAAGAACAAGTGTTACAATACTGCACCAGACCAAAGAACAGAACAAGTGTTACAATACTGTACCAGACCCTCACCCCTTTACAATGAGACTGGAGGAGATGGAGACAAGGGTTGTAGGCAGGAAACACTGGAGAAAGAACAGAACAAGTGTTACAATACTGTGCCAGACTCTCACCCATATATAATAAGACTGGAGGAGATGGAGACGGGCTGTAGACAGGAAACACTGGAGAAAGAACAGAACAAGTGTTACAATACTGTACCAGACCCTCACCACTATACAATAAGAATGGAAGAGATGGAGACAGGGGCTGTGGACAGGAAACACTGGAGAAAGAACAGAACAAGTGTTGCAATACTGTACAGACCATCACCCCTATACAATAAGACTGGAAGAGATGGAGACAGGTGCTGTGGACAGGAAACACTGGAGAAAGAACAGAACAATTGTCACATTACTGTACCAGACCCTCACCCTTATACAATAAGATTGGAGAAGATGGAGACAGGGTCTGTAGACAGGAAACACTGGAGAAATAACAGAACAATTGCTACGATACTGTACCAGACCCTCACCCCTATAAAATAAGACTGGAGGAGATGGAGACAGGGGCTGTAGACAGGAAACATTGGAGAAAGAACAGAACAAGTGTTACAATACTGTACCAGACCCTCACCCCTTTACAATAAGACTGGATGAGATGGAGACAAGGGTTGTAAACACTGGAGAAAGTACAGAACAAGTGTTACAATACTGTACCAGACCCTCACCCATATATAATAAGACTGGAGGAGATGGAGACGGGCTGTAGACAGGAAACACTGGAGAAAGAACAGAACAAGTGTTACAATACTGTACCAGACCCTCACCCCTATACAATAAGAATGGAAGAGATGGAGACAGGGGCTGTGGGCAGGAAACACTGGAGAAAGAACAGAACAAGTGTTACAATACTGCACCAGACCCTCACCCCTATACAATAAGACTGCAGGAGATGGAGACAGGGGCTGTAGACAGGAAACACTGGAGAAAGAACAGAACGAGTGTTGCAATACTGTACCAGACCCTCACTCCTATACAATAAGACTGTAAGAGATGGAGACAGAGGCTGTAGACAGGAAACACTGGACAAAGAACAGAACAAGAGTTAAGATACTGTACTAGACCCTCACCCCTATACAATAAGACTGGAGGAGACAGATACAGGGGCTGTGGACAGGAAACACTGGAGAAAGAACAGAACAATTGTCACATTACTGTACCAGACCCTCACTCCTATACAATAAGACTGGAGGAGATGGAGACAAGGGCTTTAGACAGGAAACACTGGAGAAAGAACAGAACTAGTGTTACAATACTGTACCAGTCCCTCACCCATATACAATAAGACTGGAGGCGATGGAGACAGGGGCTGTAGACAGGAAACACTGGAGAAAGAACAGAACAGGTGTTACAATACTGTACCAGACCCTCACAGGCGGCGACATGATCAACAACGCTCTGCAACACACAAAGTTACTGCAACGGTAGCAACACGACAGCGACGATACTTAGATGTTCTCCGCCCAGTCCCTATATAAGCGCTTTGCACGCGGCCCGCACGCGGCCCCCGTGAGCGAGCGCACGCGAGCCGCAAAGCAGCCGACTCTTACAAGGTTACTAAAACTGAAAAAAATATCTCGGTCAGCCTAGTGCACTAACAGAACGCCACTTTTATTTCCTAATATAAAGTTACCATAAGATTCTCTAGTCCCCACTGACTATTATAGGCCGCTTAGTTTGCTCACATTTCACCTTTAACGGTCGTTTTAAAACTTACAAACAGTTACATAAGCGCTTTATATAAACAGTGACGTCAGCCCCTTATGTAAGGCTATGGCGTACGTGTCTAGGCCGCAACACGTTACCGCGCGCAAAACAGCGGCGCAACAACTGCGCCACCCATCCCAGCACAGACACATCTACGTGATCGACCCTAGCCTGACGCATCGACGCTACGATATCGGACGGGGGACTATAGTGCACTACGTCGGACCTGCCCCTCACACAATCAGATTCACCTCGTCACGATGCCACCACCAGCCCCTCTTAGCCGTCGAGCAGCGACGACAACAACAACAAGTACAATACGACAGTGACGAACAACAACAAGACGACACAGAAGAAAACTTCGACGACGGCTACAGTGGCACCCCCGATTTAGAATTTCTAGATGCAGACAACCCCCTACCAGAAGAGACTTTCACACAGCCATTCTCCTTTGCTGATATCTTTCCACGCCCTCAAATTCTCCTCCCCTCATTTGCGCCACCCATCCCAGCACATCTTTCCGTTCATTTAGGCTTTCCTCCACAGCCCCCAAAACTTCGACGACGGCTACAGTGGCACCCCCGATTTAGAATTTCTAGATGCAGACAACCCCCTACCAGAAGAGACTTTCACACAGACATTCTCCTTTGCTGATATCTTTCCACGCCCTCAAATTCTCCTCCCGTCATTTGCGCCACCCATCCCAGCACATCTTTCCGTTCATTTAGGCTTTCCTCCACAGCCCCCCGGCCGCCACGGCCACATTGTACCTTGGACGTCGCCGACCACATCACACCCCTTAACACTTTTTCCTTCTCCACAGATATCGCCTATTGATCGTGGCCCCCGAATTGGTCAATCGCCTCCTTATGGGACAACCCAACCACACTCATCGGAATGGCCACTCGGTAGGGCGAGCCCCGCGCGCCAGTAGTCGCCACCCCGACGCTAATTGAACTTTTCCTCCGTCCCACAGCAGACACATCTACGTGATCGACCCTGGCCTAACGCATCGATGCCACGCCTTCGGACGGGGTGTTATAATTCACTTCGTCGGACCTGCCCCCCACACAATCAGCTTCGCCTCGTCACGACGCCCCCACCGGCCACTCTTAGCCGTCGAGCCGCGACGACAACAAGAACAACAACAAGAACAACAATACGACAGTGACGAAAACCAGAAGAAAACTTCGACGACGGCTACAGTGGCATCCCCGATTTAGAATTTCTAGCTGCAGACAACCCCCTACCAGAAGAGACTTTCACACAGCCATTCTCCTTTGCTGATATCTTTCCACGCCCTCAAATTCTCCTCCCGTCATTTGCGCCACCCATCCCAGCACATCTTTCCGTTCATTTAGGCTTTCCTCCACAGCCCCCCGGCCGCAACGGCTTTGGTCCACCCCCATGACCCCTTTCCGTCTTCATAATAAATTCATCTGTATACCAATAAAATTTATTT
The DNA here is from genome assembly GCA_020002185.1 of Paraescarpia echinospica. Lineage (NCBI taxonomy): Eukaryota > Metazoa > Annelida > Polychaeta > Sabellida > Siboglinidae > Paraescarpia > Paraescarpia echinospica. The sequence continues at coordinate 90,297,534 of CM034531.1, forward strand.
CTCACCGTTTATTGCTGTTTCTGTGTTTCCTTTCGCAATCCACCAGCATTCCAACTCACACACGAATAATGCCTATATTTCCACCTACACATTTGGCCCCCCAGCTGCTATAACGATAACTCCAATGCACGCGTATCCTGACAGCTCCGGCCTCCAGCCGCTATAACGATTTTGCACCGCTAATGCACGTGCATCGGCTGTTACCAAAAAATCAGCCGTACCGCGGCCAGCACTGACAGGCAATACCCACATCGGCGCCTATGCGACACGAAAAACATTTATCCGGCCTTCCGTCAAACAATGCACATAAAACTCCTACAGCCTGACATACGACACCCCATTTGCCAGTGAGTCGTGAAAACCAGGCCACTCAATTGCCCTCCTGATCTCCAGCGCGCCGGGCGTAATCTAAACCGCTCGACTAACCCCGATGACCCCCACCTCCACCACCGCACCGGGCTAGAAGCTTCTAGAAGGTTCTAGAACCTTCTAGAACCTTCCCGCGCGTCATGATATTAACCTCGCTGATCCCCAGGGACGTCACTTCACTCTAAAATCTTTCCAACCTCCCCCGTCACCTAATTAATACTAATTGGTCGCTATTTACTATTTTTAGTCATTGCTAACGTTCTCCTCCAATAATTGCGCTACTCATTTGTTACTAATTAGTACTTAATTAATTACCCTATTTTTTTTACCTAATTAGTACCTGATTAGTCACTAGAGGCCGATATTCACCCTATTTATTTCCCTTATTAGTGCCTCATTAGTTAGTAGAGGGCGACACCCTCTTTCTCATGACCCCCATCAATCACTTTGACGTTTACTAAAACATTAGTGCTAAAAAACGTAGGAATTTTACTTATAAAAAACTCAAAAGCCTTTGATCTTAGGTCACTTCCGGGGATGGCGAGTCCTGAACCACTACTAATATGTTTAAAAATAAAATCGACACATACCTCAGAAGGGCGGGAAACACGTAGATAAAAGGTTCGGACTCTCGATATGCCAAAGGGCTTCCTTGTCCACCTGCCACCTAGAGTTAATTCTCTGGGTGGCAATCTTGTTAAATCTTGTTAAATGTATATTTTAAAAGCACAAATAAATAAATTAGAAGATACAAGTCTAGATAATGATTACAATAAGGACATTACATTCAGGTAACGCAGCCCTCAAACTGTTGATTGAAATCACAAGTATTTCAAGCAATGCAGCCACATACTGATGGTTGAAATCACAAGTATTTCAAGCAATGCAGCCACACACTGTTGGTTGAAATCACAAGTATTTCAAGCAATGCAGCCACACACTGATGGTTGAAATCACAAGTATTTCAAGCAATGCAGCCAAACACTGGTGGTTCAAATAACAAGTATTTCAAGCAATGCAGCCACACACTGTTGGTTGAAATCACAAGTAATTCAAGCTATGCAGCCACACACTGTGGGTTGAAATCACAAGTATTTCAAGCAACCCAGCCACATACTGTTGGTTGAAATCACAAGTATTTCAAGCAATGCAGCCACACACTGTTGGTTGAAATCACAAGTATTTCAAGCAATGCAACCACACACTGTTGGTTGAAATCACAAGTATTTCAAGCAATGCAAGCACACACTGATGGTTGAAATCACAAGTATTTCAAGCAATGCAACCACACACTGTTGGTTGAAATCACAAGTATTTCAAGCAATGCAGCCACACACTGTTGGTTGAAATCACAAGTATTTCAAGCAATGCAGCCACAAACTGATGGTTGAAATCACAAGTATTTCAAGCAATGCAGCCACACACTGATGGTTGAAATCACAAGTATTTCAATCAATGCAGTCAAACACTGATGTTTGAAATCACAAGTATTTCAAGCAATGCAGCCACACACTGGTGGTTGAAATCACGAGTATTTCAAGCAATGCAACCACATACTGTTTGTTGAAATCACGAGTATTTCAAGCAATGCAGTCACATACTGTTGGTTGAAATCACAAATATTTCAAGCAACGCAGCCACACACTGATGGTTGAAATCACAAGTATTTCAAGCAATGCAGCCACACACTGTTGGTTGAAATCACAAGTATTCCAAGCAATGCAGCCACACACTGTTGGTTGAAATCACAAGTATTTTTTGAAGCAATGCAGCCAAACACTGATGGTTGAAATCACAAGTATTTCAAGCAATGCAGCCACACACTGATGGTTGAAATCACGAGTATTTCAAGTAATGCAGCCACATACTGTTGGTTGAAATCACGAGTATTTCAAGCAATGCAGTCATATACTGTTGGTTGAAATCACAAGTATTTCAAGCAATGCAGCCACACACTGTTGGTTGAAATCACAAGTATTTCAAGCAATGCAGCCAAACACTGATGTTTGAAATCACAAGTATTTCAAGCAATGCAGCCACACACTGGTGGTTGAAATCTCGAGTATTTCAAGCAATGCAGCCACATACTGTTGGTTGAAATCACGAGTATTTCAAGCAATGCAGTCACATAATAATAATAATATATTTTATTTAATATAGCGCCAGATCCAATTATAAATTGTTCGTGGCGCTTTACAACATGTAGAACCCAGATAGAGGTATTAATGATGGCTAAATAAGCATGCAATTTCTAAAAGAAAATTTTAATATTAGTAAAATTCGAATAAATACAGTAGTAGATAGTAGGACCTGTACGGTCTCAAAACCCTACTTATAAAAAACGTTTTAATGACCACTAAACGATTCGAGCACACTGCTGACGTAAGCAATAATGCGAGACTAGTCCTATGTATAAAAAAAGATCAAAGGTTTTTTGTTTGACTCTAATGAGTTTCGGAAACCTACTTGTAAAAAACGTGATTGATGAGCGATGTAATTTGATACTAATTGGATGATTGACAGTACACTAGAGATGCCACCTAGCGGTGAGTGCAGAGAGTATTTTAGTCCTAGCGATCAACGCCGTACATAGAGCGCGCTGACGTAAGCAATAATGCGTTTAATAACCACGCTAAAGTATATAAGTTTAGTTTCGTACTTTATAACCACGCTAAAGTATATAAGTTTAGTTTCGTACTTTATAACCACGCTAAAGTATATATGTTAAGTTTCGTACTTTCGTTTTTGATGGACCACCTATAACTGGGGTAGGAGTTGTGCTGACGGAAGCAATACGCTAACCACGCTAAAACCATTGTATATTAAAACCATTGTATAAACGTTGAGATGTCCCCGTATGTGATGTTGACAGCAAGAGCGACGACCGCTGCTGCTGCTGCAGCGATAAGGCACTGCCACCGGCTGCTGCTGCTCTAGTGGCCTTTGACCCCTGGATGACAGCATAGCTGGCTAACGGTAAACAACGTTGTTCTGGTGGACGGATTAAAACGAAACCAATGCGTTTAAATACATCTAGTCGTGGGATTACAATGACAATCAAATGCATAAATACACTAACATTCAGTAGGGTGTTTATGCATTGAAAATAGACGCGTGAAAACGTGAGTAGTGACTGAAATATTTTATTCGGAATAGTTGACGAGTGTTCGGCCGCGACCGACAGGTTGCTGCCTGCTGGTCTCCGGCGGGGAGCCGAAGCCTTCCCGACGAGGCGTGATCTCCGGCGGGGAACCGAAGCCTTCCCGACGATATAGTTCGGGGGGCGTGATTGTTCTCCATAATCCGTTTGCTTGTTTCACGAGAAACACCCGAGCCATATCGGGGATGATGTCATCGTCGTCGTCAGAGCTGTAGCTGTCAGGCGTGGGGGCGGGCGTAGGAGGTGGCGACGTGTGGATGTACGGTGGGACCGCGCATGTTGCCCGGGTCGACGTCGTCGACGCGTCGGGCAGATCGATCGGCCTACGTGGCGTGTACGTACTGCTTGTAGGCAGTTGGATCGGTCTATTAAATAAACAAAGGATGAATAAAATGAGTGAGAGTTATAAATAAAATGCATGCGTAGTATGCATTGTTTAAACGGTATGTAGTAAATTGAAATAAAAAACATGCTACTAGTAAGCACTGTCTTGGTAAAATACATGCATAGTATGCATTGTTTAAATAAAATGCATGCATGTATGCACGCACTCATAAATAAAATGCATGCACGTTTAAACGGTAAAATACATAATGAGTACTAGTAAAAACATGCATTTAAATAAAATGCATGCATGTTACAACAATAAAAACGTGCATTTAAATAAAATGCATGCATGTTTAAAATAAAATACATGCTATTGCGTATAGTAAGCACTGTTTAAATGAAATGCATGTTACAACAATAAAAACGTGCATTTAAATAAAATGCATGCATGCTATTGCGTATAGTAAGCACTGTTTAAATAAAATGTACGCTGTCTTACCGTGGTGTTGTTGTGGACGTGGCCATGTTAGATGGTGGAGCGATGTATGTGGAGACGTCGTGCGCTCGTGTTTGTAAAAGTGTGTATGAAATGTGTGCGTCGTCAAACAGCGGCGGCGGCGCATGACATTACGGCTTATCTTGATTGACATGTGAACGGAGAACAAAGGATTTTTACAAACGTTAAACGAAACGTTAAAAGCACGAAATTAAACGTTATATTCGATCACTACGGGGTCAGGAAACACGAGATGCATAGATATTAGAGAAAATCGCTGTAAAAGTCACATTTGACAGTGGATGCACTGACGTGAACGCTAACTTTTTTCCTAAAACAAATTCCTCGGTAGACTAGGCGGAATGCGTTAAGCGCACATGTGTGACATCTGTTGCGCGTGACTTAACGAGTTGGAATGTGAACGGAGAACAATGGATTTTTACAAACGATAAATGAAACGTTAAAAGCGCGAAATAAAACGTTGTATAAGATCGCTGGGGGGTCAGGAAACACGAGATGCATAGATATTAGAGAAATTCGCTGTAAAAGTCACATTTGACAATGAATGCACTGACGTGAACGCTAACTTTTTTCCGAAAACAAAATGCCTGGGATGGATGAAGTATGCACGTCGATAATTCAAAAAGATAAGGGTATAAGTGTGAAGTGCGCATGCGCGTTATAGTGTAGACAATGACATTTCAAAAACAATAAACGAAACGTTAAAAGTATGAAACTAAACGTTGTATAGATTCGCTGTGGAGTCAGGAAACGTGAATGCATCGATATTAGAGAAAATCGATGTAAGGAGAGATTTAACGGCGAATGTACTGACGTGACTGGAAACTTTTTTCTGAAAACAAAATGTCTGAAATGTTCGAGGCATTCACGTTGATAATTGAGTAAGATGACGTATTAGCGTGAAGTGCGCATGCGTGTTATTTGGAAAAGGTATAAAACGGGTGAGAAAAATGTTATATTGTATGACGCTGAAGTTCTAACGTGTATTCTTTCTACAACAGCAGAGCAGCAAGCAGCAGACGTTCTTCCGCAACATGGCGGATGAAAGTCAACAACAACAACCAAAAAAGTCGAAGGCACCGCGTAAGCAGTCGATGAAGGCGGCAGCGGCCAGCAGCAGTCAACCTTCGTCACTGATTGCAGCCTTGTCAAAGGGGACGTCACCACCCGTTAAGCGCCCCGTTACGCTGATCGCGGCCCCGTTGACTGTCGGCCGAAAGAGAAGCGCCGAAGAGGCGTCTTTGGAGCTACACCCCGACGACACGGCCGAGCAGCCCCCGGTGCTGTCGCGGAGCGGTTCTATGGAGCGTGAATCGATGGCGTCGACGCGTGCCACCGTGGTGAGTCTGAGACATCTGAAGTGTGCCGTCAACGGTGTTTATAAACTCCTGTCGGCCGTTACGTTCGATGCCGTCTCGTACAAAGGGGAGCCCGGCACCACCTATTTGGGATGTTCCCGTTGTCGCCGGAAATTGCAGACAAGCAAAGCCGGGGTCCTGATATGTCGAACGCACGGTGAAGTGTTCGTACCGAAATATTTCTTCGCGTTGCGTGTGATGGTGAAGGACGGCGAGGAGGAGGAAGACGAGCTTTGGCTTACGTTGTTCGATAGTCAAATGTCTAATCTCGTCGAGTTCACGGCCGAGTACTTGACGTAATTGAACGAGGAGGATCTCCGCGATACCGTGCTCGAGTTAACCGGTACTAAAGTGGAGATTAGTGTGCGGAAGACGAGTTGGAACGGGGACCCCTCGTATACAGTCCGCACACTAAAAAGATACGTCGACGATGACTAATGTTGTTGTCTTGTGTTGTTTGTAGGAGGAGGAAAATTGGCCGCTACTGGTAGATTTATTGACGCACGCCAACGAACGACAACGAATGAGATATCGTCGGGGGCTGGAACTAAGCAAGGAGAGCTTTGAACTATTAGCCGAGTCGGCCGAACAATATATAAGAGCGTTTTGGTTGGCCTATGAAGGAAGCCTATTTCGTAGTAGTTTGATGTACTAACAGTTGTGCTTTTATATGCTTTAGGAAGTGCGCTGCGTACTGGAAAAAATGCTTGCAAACAACGAAAGGATTCGCGCTCAGTACGACGAGGTTGCGACGTTCGTAAGAACGTTGTTGGAACGGGATGTGCAGGGGTCAGTAAAGATGGATGAGGAGGAGGAAAAGAAAAAGAAGAGGGAGGCGGACTAATCATAATAATGTGTTTGTAGGACGATTTGATGCAGCACACCAGGCGTGAGTGTATGAGCGACTTCCTACACGCGTTCCTGACGGTGATTCGTAAAGAGTAGGACTGCTTTGTGCTGTAGGGTAGTGGCGGAGGAGTACGTGACGCCCACGTATTGGAGGCAATCATCGAGGAGGCACTGGGCGACTGCTCGACCCGAATGCGCCCCCCTCCACCGACGTATAACGACAGCCTGGGGACGATGGGACCGACGTGCTCGCCGTACTGGAGCGTATCGGAGGAGCTGGGGACGTGCCAATCGCGTCTACATGCAAGGTTTCGATAAGCCGGGCTGTATTGTGACGCGCTATTTCAACGGCGTCATGGAAACGTTCCTGCGTCGATCGCTCATCCCCTGTTTCACGAGACTAGTGCATATTCTACACGAGACTATGGTGTCGATTTCTTCCGGAGATCAGCAGCCGCAAACGGGCCGTGCAGGATAATTGTATTTGGTGCAGTTTGTGTCGAACTGGTTGTTGGGAACAAATTGGCGCGATTATATGAGTCGCGTGCAACTCGAGTCGGCCGTGCACACGTACGTGCAACGTCAGAGCGGACTGGAATGAACACTAGTAGAATAAAGAACATTAATATTTGCTTGCTATTGAAACAAAGGCTTTGAATGTTGTAAGAGTACCGAATAAAACGTTGAAAATGTACTTTCCGTTTCCGAGTTACCTAGTTAGAAAAATTACCGCTAGTTAGAAAAAACCACCGCATTCCACCGCAAGTTAGAAAAATTACCGCTACTACATTCCACCGCTAGTTAGAAAAATTACCGCTACTCCCGTTAGGGTGTACTTACCACCACCACCGTCACCGTCAAAACCACCGCATTCCACCGCAAGTTAGAAAAATTACCGCCACAACATTCCACCGCTAGTTAGAAAAATTACCGCTACTCCCGCTAGGGTGTACTTACCACCACCACCACCACCGTCACCGTTATAAATAGCGACGTTCGAAAAATTATCATTAGAGAGAATGCCACCACCACCTACTAGATGGCAATGTCCGAAATGCGGGCGCTATTTCGCGACGCAGTCGACGTTAGAAAGACACGAAAAGTTGCGGCGACGAAGCGCTATGCGTAAAACGTCGAGAGTGTCCAAAATGTGGCACGCTATTCACCACGCGTCACGCTATGCTACGACATCTGAGGCTGCTGTGTTCACCGCCACCTCCTAGTAGTAATGAATCAGTGGTGGAGGAAGCCGCTAGGGCGCCGTCGCCCGACGATCTACAGCGTGTCGTTGACGAGCACCGGCGTAGCATAGAGACGTCGGTGGCGCGCGGCGTCATACAGTCGCGTTACAACTATCGTATGACCGCCTGTACGAGTACGCGCGTGCTCGAACCGCGTCTGAGGGAAATGTTTCGCGCGCAAAAGAACGCGTTTAAAATTAACGTAAGCTATGGTTTTGTATTACGCCACAAGGTGTCGGGTCGTTACCGATATTTTCATTCTTCGTGTAACTGTTGCGGTCGCCTCCTCGAAACACCCGCCCTAGTTACCAATAGCCGTTCATTCGAACGATTCCTCGACGCCGTGCGCACTACCGACGTACTGCATTACGCCATCACGCAGCGTCCCGACTCGGGTTGGATCGTCGAGCTCGTAACTAACGCCACCTACTTCGTGAACGTCATCATCAATCATCCTATCGGCTGCGTTGGCGTGACGACGCTTCCCGCCTACGTGCGCCTCAACAGGTCCATCGTGTCGTTGACGAACGATCATCGAGGCACGCCCTACGACGACCATCTGTGTCTCTTCCGATGCATCGGACTCCACCTGCAAGGTCAACGACGAGGCGAAAGTGGTCGCCACATCGATACGAACCGTTTAACGAAAGACACTAAACGTCTGTACGCGCGGTATTGTCGCTCCGCGCGCACGTCGACCTCGAACGGCGGCGGCGTGCGCCTGAACGAATTGGATCGCGTGGAGACGGTTTTCGGCATCAACGTCGTCGTCTATCGTCGACTGACGAACGACGTCGCCGAACTAGTCCGTCGATCGTGCGAAGCGCACCCCACGACGCTGAACGTCAACCTGTACGAGTCGCACTTCTCGTACATATGCGATCAGCGCGCGTACTCGAAAACGTACAAGTGCGGGAAATGCGGCAGCGTCCTCTGGCGGAGCGCGCGCGATTGACCACGTCACGAAGCGACGTGCGAAGGCGGTGTTCGTCACGTGTTCCCCGGCGGCGTCTACCGACCGACGGCGCCCGTATTCGAGCGACTCGACGACGAAGGCATCGACGTCGGCGACGACGACCTGCGCTACTACCCGTACCGCGCGACGTTCGATTTCGAGTGCTATTTCGCCGATAACGATCTGCCGACGGATACCGACAAATGCCGCTGGATCGCGCGACACGAACTGCTCAGCGTGAGCGTCGCGTCGAACGTGCCCGGTCACGAACGAAGCGGCGCGCTGTTACGTCACGACCGGCGATTCGTCGGAACTCGCGTGTCGCCTCATCGACGACCTGGAAGCGGTGAACGCGACGGCGTGCGCGATTCTACGTCCCCGCTACGACGCGACCTTCGAAGCGCTCGAAGCGCTCGACGCCGACTGGCAGCGACGACGATGCGACGACGACGACGAGGACGCGTCACCGTACGCCACTCTCGCCGACCGGCTGTGGACGTACCTTCGTCAAATGGCCGTATTGGGATTCAATTCGGGTAAGTACGACCTGAACGTCGTCAAAAAGTACTTGACCCGCCTGCTCATAACCGACGACGCGCAGCACACGTCGTCGGCGTTTACAATTAAACGTCAGAACAATTACATGTGCCTGTCGACGACGACGTTGAAGTTCCTGGACATAACGAATTACCTCGCGCCTGGCGTTAGCTACGATCGCTTTCTGAAAGCGTACGGTTGCTCGGCAACGAAGGGCTACTTTCCGTACGAGTACATCGACGCGTTGACGAGTCTGGACGAAACCGCCCTGCCGTCGCGCGAAGCTTTCTACAGCCAGTTGAAACGCGAGGGAATCTCCGCGGAGGCGTACGAGATTTGCGCGACGGCGTGGCGCGACGAGGGCATGACGTCGATGGGCGATTTTCTTGTGAGTTATAACAATCGTGACGTGACGCCGTTTCTCGAAGCCGTCGATCGCCAGTTCGCCTTCTATCGGCGCCGACGTATCGACATGTTCAAGGACGCCATCAGCGTACCGGGGTTGACGTTGTTGTACCTGTTCAAAGACCTGCTGACGACTATCCATTTCTCGCTCTTCAACTAGTCGAAAAAAGATCTGCACCGTCTGCTGCAGGCGCAGATCGTCGGCGGCCCGTCGATCATCTTCGCGCGCCACCACGAGGCCGACGTGACGTCGATTCGTGGCGACGGCGGCGCGCCGTGCCGATCGATAGTAGGCTTCGACGCAAACGGCCTCTATCTATGGGCGATAATGCAGGAGATGCCGACGGGCTGGTACACGCGCCGACGCGCTGAGAACGCCTTTCGAGCGGAACGCGTGCACCGCTACGGCCGTATGGCCGTGGAGTGGTTGACACGGGTGGAGGCGGAAACCGGCGCGCGTATACGGCGCCAGTTGAACGGACGCGAGAAGCGCATCGGAAAGCACCGAGTCGACGGCTGGTGCGCCGCCACGCGAACGGCGTATCAATTTTACGGCTGCTATTTTCACGGCTGCCCGACGTGTCAGGCGCACGTGACGACGAACGCCGTCAACGGTCAACCGATGACGACGCTGTACGCCGAGACGATCGCCGTGACCGCCTACCTGCGCCGTTTCGTCGACGAAGTCGTCGAAATGTGGGCGTGCCAGTGGCACGCCGTGCGACCGCCGGTGACGCCGCCCGACGCGCCACGATGGCAACCAGCGACCATTACGCTCTCGACGATACTGGAGGCGGTGCGCGACGGCTCTCTGTTCGGCCTCGTGCAGTGCGATATCGCCGTACCGGAAGCGCTGCGCGACAAGTTCGCCGAGATGCATCCGGTATTCAAGAACGTCGATATCACGCGCGACGATCTCAGCCCGTTCATGCGCGACTACGCCGAGTCGCACGATCTCCTCACGCGACCTCAACGCACCCTCGTCGGTAGCTACTTCGGCGCGGCGATCGTGCTCGCGACGCCGCTCCTACGGGAAATCGATTATGCGCGTCGGTCGGCTCCGGGAAATCAAGTACGCGACGCCGGTCGGCGCGTCGATGCTCCTCAACAATCGGCGCTTCCGGCAACTGGACGCCGTCGTCGACGACGCGCTGTACGAGGTGGCGCTGAATAAGCGTAAAATCGTCTACGGTCTGCCGATACATATCGGCTATTTCGTATTGCAGTACGCAAAATTGAGAATGCTGGAATTTTATTACAGTTTCGTCGACGCCTACATTCCCCGTTCGCTCTTCCAGTACTGCGCTATGGACACCGACTCGGCGTACATAGCCCTAGCCGGACGTGACGTCGACGCGCTCGTACCGGAAGAACGTCGCGAACACTACTTCCGTAATCGTTCGCTCTGGTTTCCGGCCGAATGCTGCGACGCGCACGTAAACGCCTACGTACGACGGCGCGTCGCCGGACTAGCGTGGGAGGAGCCGGCGGCCTGCTGCGCGAGCCGACGCCTGTTCGATCGTCGAACGCCGGCGCTCTTCAAAGAAGAGTGGCGCGGCGACGGAATCGTGGCGCTGTGCAGCAAGACCTACTACTGCTTCGGCGGCGTCGCCGGTCCGAAGTACAACACGAAGGGACTGAGCAAGCGACAGAACGCCGACATCGACGAGCACACCTTCCTCGCCGTAATGCGCGACCGTCGCAACGGCGTCGGCTGGAACCGCGGTTTCCAAGTGAAAGACTCGTCCGTGTTGACGTACGTTCAAGAGCGCACGGCGTTGTGCTACTTCTACGCTAAACGCCGCGTGCTCGACGACGGCGTCACCACGGCGCCGATACTCGTCTAACTCGTAAACAACACTCGTCTAACTCGTCTACTACTAACCTAACCCCCACCACCCTCCTAGGGGTAGTTTCTGTATGTATGTATGTGTGGGTAATAATAATAAACACCAATGTACGTGTGATCATTTGTTTGTCGTGTTTTTATTTCTTCTATTATACACGTAAAAGCGAAACATTTTAATAGTGCCGAACAGGTTTTAATCAATCGTATACGAGACAGTCATTGTTTACCCGATTAGTGCCGAATAGGTTCTGAAACGTCGTCAACGGCATCCCGCGACATCGGAGGAGAAGGTAGGCGACGCAATATTGTCCGCACACGTTAGAGACGACGCTCTGCAGCCTCTTGTCGTTGAACGTCCACGCGTCGCCGCAGTGACGACGCAGGAAGGCGCGGAAGTCGGCGTGCAGCGGCGGCAGACCGTACGAATCGAAGTACTCGCCTCGTCGGTCGGCACCGACGTAGACCGCCACCCAGTGCTGTCCCGGTTCGCCGCCGTCGTCGGTGTTGCACAAGAAGGCCGTCGGGTAGGTGACGCCGATGGCGGCGGTAAGTAGCGCGTCTTTAGGCACGACGCCGACGACGATACGTTTAGCGTACGTGTCGAGTTCCAGACGACGCATCAGTTGAAACGTATCCATAGTTACTACCAGTCGTACACGACGTTCCTGTTCCGGTCGATCTCCATCACCGTCTCGAATTCCGCGTACACGACGACGTTCACCGGAAGCGGTAGCGGCGTCCCGAAATGCATTTCGACGCCCAAGCTCCCCTGACGCACGACGTTGAAATGATCGCCGTCGCAACAGTCGGGGGTCAGGTCGAAACCGAAGATGCTGTAGCCGGCGCCAAAGTCCGTACGCGATACGTCATTAGTCATCGTCGACGTATCTTTTTAGTGTGCGGACTGTATACGAGGGGTCCCCGTTCCAACTCGTCTTCCGCACACTAATCTCCACTTTAGTACCGGTTAACTCGAGCACGGTATCGCGGAGATCCTCCTCGTTCAATTACGTCAAGTACTCGGCCGTGAACTCGACGAGATTAGACATTTGACTATCGAACAACGTAAGCCAAAGCTCGTCTTCCTCCTCCTCGCCGTCCTTCACCATCACACGCAACGCGAAGAAATATTTCGGTACGAACACTTCACCGTGCGTTCGACATATCAGGACCCCGGCTTTGCTTGTCTGCAATTTCCGGCGACAACGGGAACATCCCAAATAGGTGGTGCCGGGCTCCCCTTTGTACGAGACGGCATCGAACGTAACGGCCGACAGGAGTTTATAAACACCGTTGACGGCACACTTCAGATGTCTCAGACTCACCACGGTGGCACGCGTCGACGCCATCGATTCACGCTCCATAGAACCGCTCCGCGACAGCACCGGGGGCTGCTCGGCCGTGTCGTCGGGGTGTAGCTCCAAAGACGCCTCTTCGGCGCTTCTCTTTCGGCCGACAGTCAACGGGGCCGCGATCAGCGTAACGGGGCGCTTAACGGGTGGTGACGTCCCCTTTGACAAGGCTGCAATCAGTGACGAAGGTTGACTGCTGCTGGCCGCTGCCGCCTTCATCGACTGCTTACGCGGTGCCTTCGACTTTTTTGGTTGTTGTTGTTGACTTTCATCCGCCATGTTGCGGAAGAACGTCTGCTGCTTGCTGCTCTGCTGTTGTAGAAAGAATACACGTTAGAACTTCAGCGTCATACAATATAACATTTTTCTCACCCGTTTTATACCTTTTCCAAATAACACGCATGCGCACTTCACGCTAATACGTCATCTTACTCAATTATCAACGTGAATGCCTCGAACATTTCAGACATTTTGTTTTCAGAAAAAAGTTTCCAGTCACGTCAGTACATTCGCCGTTAAATCTCTCCTTACATCGATTTTCTCTAATATCGATGCATTCACGTTTCCTGACTCCACAGCGAATCTATACAACGTTTAGTTTCATACTTTTAACGTTTCGTTTATTGTTTTTGAAATGTCATTGTCTACACTATAACGCGCATGCGCACTTCACACTTATACCCTTATCTTTTTGAATTATCGACGTGCATACTTCATCCATCCCAGGCATTTTGTTTTCGGAAAAAAGTTAGCGTTCACGTCAGTGCATTCATTGTCAAATGTGACTTTTACAGCGAATTTCTCTAATATCTATGCATCTCGTGTTTCCTGACCCCCCAGCGATCTTATACAACGTTTTATTTCGCGCTTTTAACGTTTCATTTATCGTTTGTAAAAATCCATTGTTCTCCGTTCACATTCCAACTCGTTAAGTCACGCGCAACAGATGTCACACATGTGCGCTTAACGCATTCCGCCTAGTCTACCGAGGAATTTGTTTTAGGAAAAAAGTTAGCGTTCACGTCAGTGCATCCACTGTCAAATGTGACTTTTACAGCGATTTTCTCTAATATCTATGCATCTCGTGTTTCCTGACCCCGTAGTGATCGAATATAACGTTTAATTTCGTGCTTTTAACGTTTCGTTTAACGTTTGTAAAAATCCTTTGTTCTCCGTTCACATGTCAATCAAGATAAGCCGTAATGTCATGCGCCGCCGCCGCTGTTTGACGACGCACACATTTCATACACACTTTTACAAACACGAGCGCACGACGTCTCCACATACATCGCTCCACCATCTAACATGGCCACGTCCACAACAACACCACGGTAAGACAGCGTACATTTTATTTAAACAGTGCTTACTATACGCAATAGCATGCATGCATTTTATTTAAATGCACGTTTTTATTGTTGTAACATGCATTTCATTTAAACAGTGCTTACTATACGCAATAGCATGTATTTTATTTTAAACATGCATGCATTTTATTTAAATGCACGTTTTTATTGTTGTAACATGCATGCATTTTATTTAAATGCATGTTTTTACTAGTACTCATTATGTATTTTACCGTTTAAACGTGCATGCATTTTATTTATGAGTGCGTGCATACATGCATGCATTTTATTTAAACAATGCATACTATGCATGTATTTTACCAAGACAGTGCTTACTAGTAGCATGTTTTTTATTTCAATTTACTACATACCGTTTAAACAATGCATACTACGCATGCATTTTATTTATAACTCTCACTCATTTTATTCATCCTTTGTTTATTTAATAGACCGATCCAACTGCCTACAAGCAGTACGTACACGCCACGTAGGCCGATCGATCTGCCCGACGCGTCGACGACGTCGACCCGGGCAACATGCGCGGTCCCACCGTACATCCACACGTCGCCACCTCCTACGCCCGCCCCCACGCCTGACAGCTACAGCTCTGACGACGACGATGACATCATCCCCGATATGGCTCGGGTGTTTCTCGTGAAACAAGCAAACGGATTATGGAGAACAATCACGCCCCCCGAACTATATCGTCGGGAAGGCTTCGGTTCCCCGCCGGAGATCACGCCTCGTCGGGAAGGCTTCGGCTCCCCGCCGGAGACCAGCAGGCAGCAACCTGTCGGTCGCGGCCGAACACTCGTCAACTATTCCGAATAAAATATTTCAGTCACTACTCACGTTTTCACGCGTCTATTTTCAATGCATAAACACCCTACTGAATGTTAGTGTATTTATGCATTTGATTGTCATTGTAATCCCACGACTAGATGTATTTAAACGCATTGGTTTCGTTTTAATCCGTCCACCAGAACAACGTTGTTTACCGTTAGCCAGCTATGCTGTCATCCAGGGGTCAAAGGCCACTAGAGCAGCAGCAGCCGGTGGCAGTGCCTTATCGCTGCAGCAGCAGCAGCGGTCGTCGCTCTTGCTGTCAACATCACATACGGGGACATCTCAACGTTTATACAATGGTTTTAATATACAATGGTTTTAGCGTGGTTAGCGTATTGCTTCCGTCAGCACAACTCCTACCCCAGTTATAGGTGGTCCATCAAAAACGAAAGTACGAAACTTAACATATATACTTTAGCGTGGTTATAAAGTACGAAACTAAACTTATATACTTTAGCGTGGTTATAAAGTACGAAACTAAACTTATATACTTTAGCGTGGTTATTAAACGCATTATTGCTTACGTCAGCGCGCTCTATGTACGGCGTTGATCGCTAGGACTAAAATACTCTCTGCACTCACCGCTAGGTGGCATCTCTAGTGTACTGTCAATCATCCAATTAGTATCAAATTACATCGCTCATCAATCACGTTTTTTACAAGTAGGTTTCCGAAACTCATTAGAGTCAAACAAAAAACCTTTGATCTTTTTTTATACATAGGACTAGTCTCGCATTATTGCTTACGTCAGCAGTGTGCTCGAATCGTTTAGTGGTCATTAAAACGTTTTTTATAAGTAGGGTTTTGAGACCGTACAGGTCCTACTATCTACTACTGTATTTATTCGAATTTTACTAATATTAAAATTTTCTTTTAGAAATTGCATGCTTATTTAGCCATCATTAATACCTCTATCTGGGTTCTACATGTTGTAAAGCGCCACGAACAATTTATAATTGGATCTGGCGCTATATTAAATAAAATATATTATTATTATTATGTGACTGCATTGCTTGAAATACTCGTGATTTCAACCAACAGTATGTGGCTGCATTGCTTGAAATACTCGAGATTTCAACCACCAGTGTGTGGCTGCATTGCTTGAAATACTTGTGATTTCAAACATCAGTGTTTGGCTGCATTGCTTGAAATACTTGTGATTTCAACCAACAGTGTGTGGCTGCATTGCTTGAAATACTTGTGATTTCAACCAACAGTATATGACTGCATTGCTTGAAATACTCGTGATTTCAACCAACAGTATGTGGCTGCATTACTTGAAATACTCGTGATTTCAACCATCAGTGTGTGGTTGCATTGCTTGAAATACTTGTGATTTCAACCATCAGTGTTTGGCTGCATTGCTTCAAAAAATACTTGTGATTTCAACCAACAGTGTGTGGCTGCATTGCTTGGAATACTTGTGATTTCAACCAACAGTGTGTGGCTGCATTGCTTGAAATACTTGTGATTTCAACCATCAGTGTGTGGCTGCGTTGCTTGAAATATTTGTGATTTCAACCAACAGTATGTGACTGCATTGCTTGAAATACTCGTGATTTCAACAAACAGTATGTGGTTGCATTGCTTGAAATACTCGTGATTTCAACCACCAGTGTGTGGCTGCATTGCTTGAAATACTTGTGATTTCAAACATCAGTGTTTGACTGCATTGATTGAAATACTTGTGATTTCAACCATCAGTGTGTGGCTGCATTGCTTGAAATACTTGTGATTTCAACCATCAGTTTGTGGCTGCATTGCTTGAAATACTTGTGATTTCAACCAACAGTGTGTGGCTGCATTGCTTGAAATACTTGTGATTTCAACCAACAGTGTGTGGTTGCATTGCTTGAAATACTTGTGATTTCAACCATCAGTGTGTGCTTGCATTGCTTGAAATACTTGTGATTTCAACCAACAGTGTGTGGTTGCATTGCTTGAAATACTTGTGATTTCAACCAACAGTGTGTGGCTGCATTGCTTGAAATACTTGTGATTTCAACCAACAGTATGTGGCTGGGTTGCTTGAAATACTTGTGATTTCAACCCACAGTGTGTGGCTGCATAGCTTGAATTACTTGTGATTTCAACCAACAGTGTGTGGCTGCATTGCTTGAAATACTTGTTATTTGAACCACCAGTGTTTGGCTGCATTGCTTGAAATACTTGTGATTTCAACCATCAGTGTGTGGCTGCATTGCTTGAAATACTTGTGATTTCAACCAACAGTGTGTGGCTGCATTGCTTGAAATACTTGTGATTTCAACCATCAGTATGTGGCTGCATTGCTTGAAATACTTGTGATTTCAATCAACAGTTTGAGGGCTGCGTTACCTGAATGTAATGTCCTTATTGTAATCATTATCTAGACTTGTATCTTCTAATTTATTTATTTGTGCTTTTAAAATATACATTTAACAAGATTTAACAAGATTGCCACCCAGAGAATTAACTCTAGGTGGCAGGTGGACAAGGAAGCCCTTTGGCATATCGAGAGTCCGAACCTTTTATCTACGTGTTTCCCGCCCTTCTGAGGTATGTGTCGATTTTATTTTTAAACATATTAGTAGTGGTTCAGGACTCGCCATCCCCGGAAGTGACCTAAGATCAAAGGCTTTTGAGTTTTTTATAAGTAAAATTCCTACGTTTTTTAGCACTAATGTTTTAGTAAACGTCAAAGTGATTGATGGGGGTCATGAGAAAGAGGGTGTCGCCCTCTACTAACTAATGAGGCACTAATAAGGGAAATAAATAGGGTGAATATCGGCCTCTAGTGACTAATCAGGTACTAATTAGGTAAAAAAAATAGGGTAATTAATTAAGTACTAATTAGTAACAAATGAGTAGCGCAATTATTGGAGGAGAACGTTAGCAATGACTAAAAATAGTAAATAGCGACCAATTAGTATTAATTAGGTGACGGGGGAGGTGGGAAAGATTTTAGAGTGAAGTGACGTCCCTGGGGATCAGCGAGGTTAATATCATGACGCGCGGGAAGGTTCTAGAAGGTTCTAGAACCTTCTAGAAGCTTCTAGCCCGGTGCGGTGGTGGAGGTGGGGGTCATCGGGGTTAGTCGAGCGGTTTAGATTACGCCCGGCGCGCTGGAGATCAGGAGGGCAATTGAGTGGCCTGGTTTTCACGACTCACTGGCAAATGGGGTGTCGTATGTCAGGCTGTAGGAGTTTTATGTGCATTGTTTGACGGAAGGCCGGATAAATGTTTTTCGTGTCGCATAGGCGCCGATGTGGGTATTGCCTGTCAGTGCTGGCCGCGGTACGGCTGATTTTTTGGTAACAGCCGATGCACGTGCATTAGCGGTGCAAAATCGTTATAGCGGCTGGAGGCCGGAGCTGTCAGGATACGCGTGCATTGGAGTTATCGTTATAGCAGCTGGGGGGCCAAATGTGTAGGTGGAAATATAGGCATTATTCGTGTGTGAGTTGGAATGCTGGTGGATTGCGAAAGGAAACACAGAAACAGCAATAAACGGTGAGAAATAAATTTTATTGGTATACAGATGAATTTATTATGAAGACGGAAAGGGGTCATGGGGGTGGACCAAAGCCGTTGCGGCCGGGGGGCTGTGGAGGAAAGCCTAAATGAACGGAAAGATGTGCTGGGATGGGTGGCGCAAATGACGGGAGGAGAATTTGAGGGCGTGGAAAGATATCAGCAAAGGAGAATGGCTGTGTGAAAGTCTCTTCTGGTAGGGGGTTGTCTGCAGCTAGAAATTCTAAATCGGGGATGCCACTGTAGCCGTCGTCGAAGTTTTCTTCTGGTTTTCGTCACTGTCGTATTGTTGTTCTTGTTGTTGTTCTTGTTGTCGTCGCGGCTCGACGGCTAAGAGTGGCCGGTGGGGGCGTCGTGACGAGGCGAAGCTGATTGTGTGGGGGGCAGGTCCGACGAAGTGAATTATAACACCCCGTCCGAAGGCGTGGCATCGATGCGTTAGGCCAGGGTCGATCACGTAGATGTGTCTGCTGTGGGACGGAGGAAAAGTTCAATTAGCGTCGGGGTGGCGACTACTGGCGCGCGGGGCTCGCCCTACCGAGTGGCCATTCCGATGAGTGTGGTTGGGTTGTCCCATAAGGAGGCGATTGACCAATTCGGGGGCCACGATCAATAGGCGATATCTGTGGAGAAGGAAAAAGTGTTAAGGGGTGTGATGTGGTCGGCGACGTCCAAGGTACAATGTGGCCGTGGCGGCCGGGGGGCTGTGGAGGAAAGCCTAAATGAACGGAAAGATGTGCTGGGATGGGTGGCGCAAATGACGGGAGGAGAATTTGAGGGCGTGGAAAGATATCAGCAAAGGAGAATGTCTGTGTGAAAGTCTCTTCTGGTAGGGGGTTGTCTGCATCTAGAAATTCTAAATCGGGGGTGCCACTGTAGCCGTCGTCGAAGTTTTGGGGGCTGTGGAGGAAAGCCTAAATGAACGGAAAGATGTGCTGGGATGGGTGGCGCAAATGAGGGGAGGAGAATTTGAGGGCGTGGAAAGATATCAGCAAAGGAGAATGGCTGTGTGAAAGTCTCTTCTGGTAGGGGGTTGTCTGCATCTAGAAATTCTAAATCGGGGGTGCCACTGTAGCCGTCGTCGAAGTTTTCTTCTGTGTCGTCTTGTTGTTGTTCGTCACTGTCGTATTGTACTTGTTGTTGTTGTCGTCGCTGCTCGACGGCTAAGAGGGGCTGGTGGTGGCATCGTGACGAGGTGAATCTGATTGTGTGAGGGGCAGGTCCGACGTAGTGCACTATAGTCCCCCGTCCGATATCGTAGCGTCGATGCGTCAGGCTAGGGTCGATCACGTAGATGTGTCTGTGCTGGGATGGGTGGCGCAGTTGTTGCGCCGCTGTTTTGCGCGCGGTAACGTGTTGCGGCCTAGACACGTACGCCATAGCCTTACATAAGGGGCTGACGTCACTGTTTATATAAAGCGCTTATGTAACTGTTTGTAAGTTTTAAAACGACCGTTAAAGGTGAAATGTGAGCAAACTAAGCGGCCTATAATAGTCAGTGGGGACTAGAGAATCTTATGGTAACTTTATATTAGGAAATAAAAGTGGCGTTCTGTTAGTGCACTAGGCTGACCGAGAGATTTTTTTCAGTTTTAGTAACCTTGTAAGAGTCGGCTGCTTTGCGGCTCGCGTGCGCTCGCTCACGGGGGGCCGCGTGCGGGCCGCGTGCAAAGCGCTTATATAGGGACTGGGCGGAGAACGTCTAAGTATCGTCGCTGTCGTGTTGCTACCGTTGCAGTGACTTTG
>CM034531.1:90318900-90333900 GCA_020002185.1 Paraescarpia echinospica
TGTTCTTTCTCCAGTGTTTCCTGTCTACAACCCTTGTCTCCATCTCCTCCAATCTTATTTACAGGGGTGAGGCTCTGGTACAGTAACGGGACAATTGTTGTGTTCTTTCTCCAGTGTTTCCTGTCCACAGCCCATGTCTCCATCTCCTCCAGTCTTATTCTATATGGGTGAGGGTCTGGTACAGTAATGTGACAATTGTTCTGTTCTTTCTCCAGTATTTCCTGTCCACATCCCCAGTCTCCATCTCCTCCAGTCTTATTGTATAGGGGTGAGGGTCTGGTACAGTAATGTATCTCTTGTTCTGTTCTTTCTCCAGTGTTTCCTGTCCACAGCCCCCTGTCTCCATCTCCTCCAGTCTTCACCACAAGCCCAATGCACAAGTATCAGCTGTCAACGAACGCCTGTCTATGGCCAACTAGCGCACATAACACACCGCGTATGCCCGTGGCGCACAGCCAGCTGACAGCCAAAATAAACAAACCCCGCTTAACGCTTAACGCTCATACACTGCATAAATCTGACAGTACACGTCGACATACGAAAGTGACCCCTTAGGTAGGTAGGTAGGTAGGGATAGTCCTTATGTTAGGTAGGTTGTTTATACGAGTATCGGCGCCGTAGTGACGCCGTCGTCGAGCACGCGACGTTTGGCGTAGAAGTAGCTCAACGCCGCGCGCTCCTGAATGTTCGTCAGCACATAGCACATAATAGTGGTTAAGACATAAGTATCACGTACCTCACTGCCGAACGGGGGTATCGTATGTCGACGTGTACTGTCAGACTTTATGCAGTGTATGAGCGTTAAGCGGGGTTTGTTTATTTTGGCTGTCAGCTGGCTGTGCGCCAGCATACGCGGTGTGTTATGTGCGCTAGTTGGCCATAGGCAGGCGTTCGTTGACAGCTGATACTTGTGCATTGGGCTTGTGGTGAAGACTGGAGGAGATGGAGACAGGGGGCTGTGGACAGGAAACACTGGAGAAAGAACAGAACAAGAGATACATTACTGTACCAGACCCTCACCCCTATACAATAAGACTGGAGGAGATGGAGACAGGGGCTGTGGACAGGAAATACTGGAGAAAGAACAGAACAATTGTCACATTACTGTACCAGACCCTCACCCATATAGAATAAGACTGGAGGAGATGGAGACATGGGCTGTGGACAGAAAACACTGGAGAAAGAACAGAACAATTGGCCCGTTACTGTACCAGACCCTCACCCCTGTAAATAAGATTGGAGGAGATGGAGACAAGGGTTGTAGACAGGAAACACTGGAGAAAGAACAGAACAATTGTCACATTACTGTACCAGACCTTCACCCCTATACAATAAGACTGTAGGAGATGGAGACAGAGGCTGTAGAAAGGAAACACTGGAGAAAGAACAGAACAATTGTCACATTACTGTACCAGACCCTAACCCCTACACAATAAGACTGTAGGACATGGAGATTGACGCGGTAGACAGAAAACACTGGAGAAAGAACAGAACAATTGTCACATTACTGTACCAGACCCTCACCCCTATACAATAAGACTGTAGGAGATGGAGACAGAGGCTGTAGACTGCAAACACTGGAGAAAGAACAGAACAAGTGTTACAATACTCTACTTGACCCTCATCACTATACAATAAGAATGGAGGAGATACTTCATCTGTTCTTTCTCCAGTGTTACCTATCTACAGCCCCTGTCTCCATCTCCTCCAGTCTTATTGTATAGGGGTGAGGGTCTGTACAGTAACAGAACAAGTGTTACAATACTGTACCACACCCACACCCCTATGCAACAAGACGGGAGGAGATGGAGACAGGGGCTGTGGACAGGAAACACTGGAGAAAGAACAGAACAATTGTCACATTACTGTACCAGACCCTCATCCCTATACGATAAGACTGGAGGAGATGGAGACAGGGGCCGCGGACAGGAAACACTGGAGAAAGAACAGAACAATTGTCACATTACTGTACCAGACCCTCACCCCTATGCCATAAGACTGAAGGTGATGGAGACAGGGGCTGTGGACAGGAAACACTGGAGAAAGAACAGAACAAGAACAATTGTCACATTACTGTACCAGACCATCATCCCTATACGATAAGACTGGAGGAGATGGAGACAGGGGCCGCGGACAGGAAACACTGGAGAAAGAACAGAACAATTGTCACATTACTGTACCAGACCCTCACCCCTATACCATAAGACTGAAGGTGATAGAGACAGGGGCTGTGGACAGGAAACATTGGAGAAAGAACAGAACAATTGTGACATTACTGTACCAGACCCTCACCCCTATACAATAAGACTGGAGGCAATAGACACAAGGATTGTAGGCAGGAAACACTGGAGAAAGAACAGAACAATTGCTACGATACTGTACCAGACCCTCACCCCTATAACATAAGACTGGAGGAGATGGAGACAGGGGCTGTAGACAGGAAACATTGGAGAAAGAACAGAACAAGTGTTACAATACTGTACCACACCCTCACCCCTTTACAATAAGACTGGATGAGATGGAGACAAGGGTTGTAAACACCGGAGAAAGAACAGAACAAGTGTTACAATACTGTACCAGACCCTCACCCCTTTACAACAAGGAAACACTGGAGAAAGAACAGATGAAGTGTTACAATACTGTACCAGACCCTCACCCCTATACAATAAGACTGGAGGAGATGGAGACAGGGGCTGTGGACAGGCTACGATACTGTACCAGACCCTCACCCCTATAAAATAAGACTGAAGGAGATGGAGACAGGGGCTGTAGACAGGAAACATAGGAGAAAGAACAGAACAAGTGTTACAATACTGTGCCAGACCCTCACCCCTTTACAATAAGACTGGAGGAGATGGAGACAAGGGTTGTAGGCAGGAAACACTGGAGAAAGAACAGAACAAGTGTTACAATACTGTACCAGACCCTCACCCATATATAATAAGACTGGAGGAGATGGAGACGGGCTGTAGACAGGAAACACTGGAGAAAGAACAGAACAAGTGTTACAATACTGTACCAGACCCTCACCCCTATACAATAAGAATGGAAGAGATGGAGACAGGGGCTGTGGACAGGAAACACTGGAGAAAGAACAGAACAAGTGTTACAATACTGCACCAGACCCTCACCCCTATACAATAAGACTGCAGGAGATGGAGACAGGGGCTGTAGACAGGAAACACTGGAGAAAGAACAGAACGAGTGTTGCAATACTGTACCAGACCCTCACTCCTATACAATAAGACTGTAAGAGATGGAGACAGAGGCTGTAGACAGGAAACACTGGACAAAGAACAGAACAAGAGTTAAGATACTGTACTAGACCATCACCCCTATACAATAAGACTGGAGGAGACAGATACAGGGGCTGTGGACAGGAAACACTGGAGAAAGAACAGAACAATTGTCACATTACTGTACCAGACCCTCACTCCTATACAATAAGACTGGAGGAGATGGAGACAAGGGCTTTAGACAGGAAACACTGGAGAAAGAACAGAACTAGTGTTACAATACTGTACCAGTCCCTCACCCATATACAATAAGACTGGAGGCGATGGAGACAGGGGCTGTAGACAGGAAACACTGGAGAAAGAACAGAACAAGTATTACAATACTGTACCAGACCCTCACAGGCGGCGACATGATCAACAACGCTCTGCAACACACAAAGTTACTGCAACGGTAGCAACACGACAGCGACGATACTTAGACTTTCTCTGCCCAGTCCCTATATAAGCGCTTTGCACGCGGCCCGCACGCGGCCCCCGTGAGCGAGCGCACGCGAGCCGCAAAGCAGCCGACTTTTACAAGGTTACTAAAACTGAAAAAAATCTCTCGGTCAGCCTAGTGCACTAACAGAACGCCACTTTTATTTCCTAATATAAAGTTACCATAAGATTCTCTAGTCCCCACTGACTATTATAGGCCGCTTAGTTTGCTCACATTTCACCTTTAACGGTCGTTTTAAAGACTTACAAACAGTTACATAAGCGCTTTATATAAACAGTGACGTCAGCCCCTTATGTAAGGCTATGGCGTACGTGTCTAGGCCGCAACACGTTACCGCGCGCAAAACAGCGGCGCAACAACTGCGCCACCCATCCCAGCACAGACACATCTACGTGATCGACCCTAGCCTGACGCATCGACGCTACGATATCGGACGGGGGACTATAGTGCACTACGTCGGACCTGCCTCTCACACAATCAGATTCACCTCGTCACGGTGCCACCACCAGCCCCTCTTAGCCGTCGAGCCGCGACGACAACAACAACAAGTACAATACGACAGTGACGAACAACAACAAGACGACACAGAAGAAAACTTCGACGACGGCTACAGTGGCACCCCCGATTTAGAATTTCTAGATGCAGACAACCCCCTACCAGAAGAGACTTTCACACAGACATTCTCCTTTGCTGATATCTTTCCACGCCCTCAAATTCTCCTCCCCTCATTTGCGCCACCCATCCCAGCACATCTTTCCGTTCATTTAGGCTTTCCTCCACAGCCCCCAAAACTTCGACGACGGCTAAAGTGGCACCCCCGATTTAGAATTTCTAGATGCAGACAACCCCCTACCAGAAGAGACTTTCACACAGACATTCTCCTTTGCTGATATCCTTCCACGCCCTCAAATTCTCCTCCCGTCATTTGCGCCACCCATCCCAGCACATCTTTCCGTTCATTTAGGCTTTCCTCCACAGCCCCCCGGCCGCCACGACCACATTGTACCTTGGACGTCGCCGACCACATCACACCCCTTAACACTTTTTCCTTCTCCACAGATATCGCCTATTGATCGTGGCCCCCGAATTGGTCAATCGGCTCCTTATGGGACAACCCAACCACACTCATCGGAATGGCCACCCGGTAGGGCGAGCCCCGCGCGCCAGTAGACGCCACCCCGACGCTAATTGAACTTTTCCTCCGTCCCACAGCAGACACATCTACGTGATCGACCCTGGCCTAACGCATCGATGCCACGCCTTCGGACGGGGTGTTATAATTCACTTCGTCGGACCTGCCCCCCACACAATCAGCTTCGCCTCCTCACGACGCCCCCACCGGCCCCTCTTAGCCGTCGAGCCGCGACGACAACAAGAACAACAACAAGAACAACAATAAGACAGTGACGAAGAACCAGAAGAAAACTTCGACGACGGCTACAGTGGCATCCCCGATTTAGAATTTCTAGCTGCAGACAACCCCCTACCAGAAGAGACTTTCACACAGCCATTCTCCTTTGCTGATATCTTTCCACGCCCTCAAATTCTCCTCCCGTCATTTGCGCCACCCATCCCAGCACATCTTTCCGTTCATTTAGGCTTTCCTCCACAGCCCCCCGGCCGCAACGGCTTTGGTCCACCCCCATGACCCCTTTCCGTCTTCATAATAAATTCATCTGTATACCAATAAAATTTATTTCTCACCGTTTATTGCTGTTTCTGTGTTTCCTTTCGCATTCCACCAGCATTCCAACTCACACACGAATAATGCCTATATTTCCACCTACACATTTGGCCCCCCAGCTGCTATAACGATAACTCCAATGCACGCGTATCCTGACAGCTCCGGCCTCCAGCCGCTATAACGATTTTGCACCGCTAATGCACGTGCATCGGCTGTTACCAAAAAATCAGCCGTACCGCGGCCAGCACTGACAGGCAATACCCACATCGGCGCCTATGCGACACGAAAAACATTTATCCGGCCTTCCGTCAAACAATGCACATAAAACTCCTACAGCCTGACATACGACACCCCATTTGCCAGTGAGTCGTGAAAACCAGGCCACTCAATTGCCCTCCTGATCTCCAGCGCGCCGGGCGTAATCTAAACCGCTCGACTAACCCCGATGACCCCCACCTCCACCACCGCACCGGGCTAGAAGCTTCCCGCGCGTCATGATATTAACCTCGCTGATCCCCAGGGACGTCACTTCACTCTAAAATCTTTCCCACCTCCCCCGTCACCTAATTAATATTAATTGGTCGCTATTTACTATTTTTAGTCATTGCTAACGTTCTCCTCCAATAATTGCGCTACTCATTTGTTACTAATTAGTACTTAATTAATTACCCTATTTTTTTACCTAATTAGTACCTGATTAGTCACTAGAGGCCGATATTCACCCTATTTATTTCCCTTATTAGTGCCTCATTAGTTAGTAGAGGGCGACACCCTCTTTCTCATGACCCCCATCAATCACTTTGACGTTTACTAAAACATTAGTGCTAAAAAACGTAGGAATTCTACTTATAAAAAACTCAAAAGCCTTTGATCTTAGGTCACTTCCGGGGATGGCGAGTCCTGAACCACTACTTATATTCACCCTACTAGCACCCACACAATCAGCAGATAATCTGTTCCATTCATTTACAGTCCTTTGTGAAAATGAGAACTTCCTTATATCTAATATTATATACACTGCTCCTTTGCTAATGTAGCTTCATGTCCTCTAGTCCTTCTATCTTTCTTAACTGAAAGAAAACTATTTCTATAAATATTTTCATAACTATTCATTATTTTAAACACTTCTATCTGATCTTCTCTCAATATCCTGGTCTCTAGTGTTGTTAAGCCGCATTTTTTAGGCGTATTTCATAACTAAGATCCCTCAGTTTTTGTATCATTTTAGTAGCTCTCCTCTGTACTCTTTCTAGCATATCTATGTCCTTCCTGCGATGTGGCCTCCACGCTTGAAAACAATATTCTAAATTAGGCCTAACAATTGTTTTGTACATTGGTATTATTAGCTCTTTTTCCTTATACGTTATGTTTCGCTTAATTAATCCAAGGATTTGTTTTCCCTTTGAAGCAGCAATACCTCACTGCTCCGAAACATTCATATCAGCACTAATGGTTAAACCTAAGTCATTTTCTTTTACAGTAGTACTTAGTACAGAACCTCCCATTGTATATTGTACATCTTCGTTCCCATGTCCTGTGTGGAGGCATTTACTTTTCCCAAAATTGAAGAATATTTGCCATTTTTCAGACCATTTTATCAACCTGTCAAGATCATCTTGTAAATGTTGTCTATCTCCATCACTTTTAATCCTTCTAAACACTTTTGTATCATCCGCAAATTTCAACACCTTACTTGTTATATCGTCATCCAAATCGTTGATATATATATTAAGAATAATATAGGTACCAATACTGATCCCTGTGTACCCCACTCAAAACTGATTTCCAGTTTGAAGCCTCCCCATCACCTACTACCCGTTGTCTTCTGTCAATTAGCCATTTTTCTATCCAGTTAATTAAACCATTTCCTATGCCATGGGCCTTTTGTTTAAGCATTAACCTTTGATGTGGCACTTTGTCGAAAGCTTTCTGAAAATCTAGGTAGATGATATCTACTGGTGATCCCTCGTCTACCCACTTAGTGATATCTTCCAATAAACATAACATATTTGTTAAGCATGACCTCGCTTTTAGAAACCCATGTTGAGATGGGTTTAACAAGTAATTTTTAACAAGAAAATCCACCATGTGATCTTTAATTAGTCGTTCTAAAAATTTGCAAATCACTGACGTTAAACTCACTGGTCTGTAGTTCTCTGCCTTGTTTCTGGAACCTTTTTTAAATAACGGTATAATGTTCGCTTCTTTCCATTCTAAGGGAACCACGCCCTCTTCTAAAAACAAGTTGAAAACTTTGGCAAGTGGAATGCTAATTTGCTCTACAATTTCTAATAGTAGTTTGGACAGAATCCCATCCACTCCAGGTGATTTATTATCTTTCATAGCCCTAATTTTCTTGGCTACCATTTCCGGTGTTATAATTAACTGTCCTCAATAGTCTGATTCTGCCCTCTTGAACTTAGCCTCTGGTACTAGCAGTGAACTAATATCTTCCCTGGTAAATACTGAACTAAAATACTCATTCAGGTCTTCTGCCATTAAGAATCCCTCTGATATTATATTTCCAACACTATCTTCTAGAGGACCGACCTTATCCTAAACTTTCTGTTTGCAACGAACATATGCATAAAAACTATTGCTGTCTTGTTTTATATTACAAGCTAATTTTTTTTCGTAACTTTTCTTCGAATTTCGAATTTCAGTTGTAGCTTGGTTTAGTGCTTCTTTATAAATGTTGTAGCCTTCGTCATTTCCAGTACGTCTATATAACTTCCACATTCTTTGTGTGTACTTAATTTTTCTAATGGCTTCTTTCAATAAAAATTGTTTTCTTTCTGGTCCGTTTCCCTTGTTTTTGGAAGGGAACACATTTATCTACGATGCACTCTATTTCATTCTTTAAGATATTCCAGCATTCTGTTGCTGTCTTATTCTTCAGTGTGTTATTCCAGTCTATCTTTGCTAAATTTTTCCTCATTTCCTTATATCTTCCTTTGTGGAAATTTCTCCTGAACTGCTTTTTATTATTTCTTTCTGATTTTACTTTGATGGTAAAATGTATCTGGTTGTGATCACTACTTCCCAGAGGCTCACATAATTTAACATTGTCAACTAATTCATTCTGTGAGGACAAAACTATGTCTAACACATTCTCACCCCCTGGATGGCTCTAGCACGTGTTGAGAAAGGAAACTGTATTGTACTAAATCTAAAAACTTGTGGTCCTCACTCCCCGTACTCTGTAGAGATTTCCATTGTATATGACCATGGTTAAAATCTCCCATTATAATACAGTCCCGTTTGCTAACTTCCCTTATAGCATTTTGTACTTTTTCGTTCTCACCTAAATTATTCCATAACTTTGTAACTGTGATTGAAAAGCGCTCTTCGGTCAGTGCCTATTGGCAATAACTGCGTTAGCGCATAACAATTATGGTACGCAATGGCCTTTAAGTTGAGGGAAGCCTTCATTTTAGCTTTTACGTCTTCGATAAATCTAGTTTAATACAGCCATTCAATTCTTCTTTTATTATAAGTACATAACCCCACTGTTAAATAGTAGTATCAACTCAAGTGACATGTACTTCACAAATGCGCTAATCATCAATATAATTTAAAGCGATGTCAACTAACATCACCAATTCACTCGAACATTCAACGACAACTAAAATTAAAATGTAGGCGGCATGAAGACGTTAAACCCAAAAGAAGTTCGGCCGCAATACTACCTGTTTTTGTTTGCGCGGCTAGTATACTTCCGCCAGAGTATACATAATTTTCAAGCATAAGAATTTTGGATTGCTTCACTGTAAACAATACCAATACCACTGGCACATATAGTAGCCAACCTGGGATCCCAATTTAATGACCACTCTATTCGATCAATTCCTCAATGATATGGACATGTTATTTGTGAGACAACAATGGAAACCAAGAAATTACATATTGTAATTGTAAACTCTCTACGACCATTACATAAAAAATACGGTCTTAGCCTTTGGCAGTCTCTATCCAGTTGTTTCCAGAGCTCGGCAACGTTCTATTAACTGATTAATATGTATAAATTGTGGTTACAATATTATGGTCTTATGATATCTCATTAAATGCATCACCTGTCGCATGGCTACATGAGTATCACCTTCTTTCCCCGCACCGTCCGTGACTGGAACGATCTGCCCCCAGAAACCGTCCAGTCCACCACACTTGGCATCTTCATTCTGAGGGAGTCAAGACACATCTAACCACCTATTTGGGGGCCTGGTGTACCATTAGCTTGCTCTGGGGCCCACGTGCCCCGGCTTACCGGGGGACAGACGTCCGGCTCGTCGGTAGCCATTTATGTATATGCTTAGAGGCTGCCTTGCATTTTGTTTATACTTATACTTATACCCTATTCTTTGTTCATGCTTTCTTTCTACTTTTTCCAAACCCCATGCTGCGCAAATCTGATATTCTCCCCCACACGTCAGTGATTGTCAACTAATACGACAGATGCACATAAATGGAAGAAGAAGCCTTTTTTAGAATATTATCGCCAAACCAACCATTCTGGCACCAGGGTGCTTTTTGACCCCAGTGGTTCTTTTATCTGCAGAGATTTGAGTCAGGTCAGATATTATCTCCAAGCCATCACAGATCTTGAGAGCCAGGTTTATACACCAAATATCATGCATGCCCGGTCCTGATTTGGACCTCATGGCGCTGTCATACCAGGTGGATGTGCTAACCACTACACAATCTCAATGAATGATTAAGCGCTATGATAAGGATTACATATATATAATTTATCTGTGTTTATATTTTTGCACCGATAAATAAATATACAACAAAATACAAGACAATGGAATAGCTTCTTTGTCCAGTTGCCATTTCGAGTGTTCTTTTCTATTGCAATCTTGCTGAACCTTGTCAAAAACCGTATCGAAGAATCGGTTGATGACGAATATGTATAGTTGTAAGGTTTCTCTCCTCTTCGTGTACTTAGCGTACGTGTCTTCCTTTCTTCTTTCCTTCAACGGTTTTGGCGCTGCGCAATGTATTGATAAGACGGGAGTCTTACCTCACAAATTATTGTTGCTCGCCAAGGGTCTGATACTTTGTCAATAAATTAGACAAACACTCGTTTCCGCATCCATCATTGTTTTACATACGCCTGAACGTCAACGGCTTCTTGTTTTTCGTATACTTGTAATCTAAAGTGTCTGGAATTTTAGAGTTCTAAACATAAAGCAAAATATAAATCGACATGGTTTATAATTGCCGACATTTCGGTAGTCCTAAAATGTGGGGACCATTTTCGTAGTTACCCGCGGAGAGCGTTAAACATCCTCCCTTTTGTATAATAAGTGCCGCCCTCCTCGAAGTGTCAATATAGTCCCCCTTGAAGCAAAACTGACTTGACGCTAGGCCAAGTCTAGGGAGCGCTTTCAAGCTAGGATAAATCGAGACGCCGGGTAGCGCGCCTGTTGAAATTATGGCGCTACGCATGTGCAGTAGTGTTTCGTCATACTGTGCGGACGGAGGTGGATCGTGGCTGCACACATTTGCATAAATACATGTTTCCGGAAAACTCTTAAATCCAGGACAAGCTTTCAAGGGCGGTGAACATCCGTTCTAAAAAGTACCCAAAGTGAGGCCAATGCGGTGAACTTCCGTCGTAGAAATACGCTACCACCCTATTAGTCAAACACCGAAAATGCAATGGGAGGCGATCGTCCTCTCACTGAAAACAAACACTCTCGTACCACACTCGAGTGCTCTAAGCTGACCAAGGATAATGCCATCCATTTGTTTGCCTTTATGTAACTGTGAATCTGGAGTTTCTGTTAAACGCCTACAACTTTCCTCTAATAAGTAATAATTATCTAATTAGCCACGGCGGTTCTTTACATAGTGAGATTGTAAGCAATGTTATCAATGCGATGCATGTTTGATTAAAGACAAAATATGCAACTGATCACAAATGTGTTACCTTCTAGGTGATTTGTAATTTATGTTACGTTGTTGAGGCTCTACTCTTGTATAATATTCACGTATCTGACACTACTTACCAGAATGTGACATTATACATAATTATCTAACGCTGAGTGTCTAAATACGTACCATCTAGTCGAATATTCACGGGGCTACTTCTCAAAAGCAAAGTCCAAACATAGACGCCGTCAAGTTCTTCAACTTCACACATAATGTAAATTAAGAATGTGTTGTTGGGTCAACACCATTATCGTACACATACACGTAAGCAGTCAAGTGTGGATGGGTTTTCGAAATGCGAAGGTTAAGTGTTTAGTGTGATTCACACACACTCTGTCATATATCTCTGTCACAAGCAGTTAAAGGCACAAGCACCTCGGCTGGGTCCATGCACAATTTTGACTCGAACACATGTAAGTATTAATTCTGTTTGACGCCAAATGTACTGTGTTTCTTGCTAATCAAGTGTGCTGGAGTGAGCCTCCTTGCGTTGTGAGTGTGTATATATAGTAAGTAAGTAAGTAAGTAAATCATTTATTTCCAACATTTAACATTACACGTCACAATTAAACAAATACAATGTTGAATGTGGAAAGGGGGTGAACAGAAGTACAATACTTATCAGTGGTTCAACCCCCAACCATTTTAGGTGCTTGCGATGTAAATACAATATGTTTTTATAGAGTAAAGATTTACCAATCAAAAATATATAACAACAAATATAAAATAGCTCCAGCCACAACCCGGGAATGATATCACGCCTCTATTAATTTGCCACCTGCATTAAATGTCACGTATCTTTAATGAACCATCGAGTCCGCCGTACAAAGTCCGATTGTCTACGCTGCGTGCGCATCTCGACCGTTGCAGCATAGCCAATTGTTGTGTGCGTGTGCTTACGACTACGATTCCCCAGTCTTACGACGAGCCAGCGGCAATCATTGCGATTGAACATGTTCAACCGGCACGGCTGGCGCTGATTGGCAATCTTAGATAATTAGGCGGTGTGCGGCACTTCCCGACTATGTTTTTTCGAATCGTAAGGATTTAAGGAATTTAATACAATGATAACACGCCTACGCGAAATGAAGGTCAACGTCAAACAATTTGCAATAATATGTATTATGTTTTGTGTTTAATTCGCGCTATTTGTCTACATTACAAGAATAAAAGATCACCTAAATCCACGAATTGGAATATTTCCATTTTTGAAGATAATGCTAATAGTCAACCTGTCATTTCTTGCGCACTGAAATGCATAGTGGGACGTTTTGTTAAAAAAGCTTCTCTGTTTTTATACAAATCATAAGATTGATGTATGGCGTTAGCAAGGTTGTTATGTTCAATGATGCATAACATTATGTAAGTTTACACTAATTGTGAATAGAAGTAGCGTCGGGTTATTTGTCATTATATTGAAATGTAGGGGAATCAGTTAATTCTGACTGTATGCATACTTTTCTTTGTTCATTTCAAGCAAATGTTGAATTCCACGAGTGAGGTAGTTGGTGGGTTTATTCAGTGATCCTTGAAATATAACTGAAATATACAGTATAGTCACAGTCATCTGTTAAACAGATTTACAAATAATTGCTATCGACTGGCAGAGATACATTTGTTATGTACGGACACACACACAATGTAATGATCAATCTAAACAAAACTGCAGTTGTAGTTATGATGTATTTTTAGATGTACAACATGACTAAATTGCCAAGACAAAAGTCCACCTAAACCTACGCGATAAACATTATGATGATAATTAAAAATGGAGAAATATCACTCAGGGTTCCTTTATTATCTTTGAAACATACGGGAAACGCTTGATTTTAAGCTCTATCACTTAAGTTTTTTGCACAGTTCATACAAATGATGTAGGCAACTTGTAAGGGTGTTGATTTGGTTATTCAGCGATCCATAATATATATCTATATCTGCAATGAGCAGTATATCTAGGATTCTAAACGTATTCTTCTAAACATAATATTATTGGCAAATAATCAATTTTGACCACTCGACACATATTTCTTTAGGAAAAACAGGTATAACATGTTTTCCAAGTTTAAACAAATAGCAATTGTAATTATGGTACATTTGTATGCGTACCGTATATATGTATGACTATATTACGATAATAAAAGTCCGCCCGAATCCATATGATGAACATAGCTGTTTTGATAATAGTTAACAGTGGCGAAAGGTTGCTGCGGGAGACCTTTTCACATTGATACGTATATACAGGGGGAGACGTTTTCACATTGATACGTATATACAGGGAGAGACGTTTTCACACTGATACGTATATACCGGGAGAGACGTTTTCACATTGATACGTATATACAGGTGGAGATCTTTTCACATTGATACGTATATACAGGGGGAGACCTTTCCACATTGATACGTATATACAGGGGGAGACCTTTCCACATTGATACGTATATACAGGGGGATACCTTTTCACATTGATACGTATATACAGGGGGAGACCTTTTCACATTGATACGTATATATAGGGGGAGACCTTTTCACATTGATACATATATATAAGGGGAGACCTTTTCACATTGATACGTATATACAGGGGGAGACCTTTTCACATTGATACGTATATACAGGGGAGACCTTTTCACATTGATACATATGTATAGGGGGAGACCTTTCCACATTGATACGTATATATAGGGGGAGACCTTTTCACATTGATACGTATATATAGGGGGAGACCTTTTCACATTGATACGTATATACAGGGGGAGACCTTTCCACATTGATACGTATATATAGGGGGATACATTTGTTTAGGTTGTATAACTTATAGTGTTTGCACAATTCAAAAACTCGATGCACACCACTCAGCGGTATTACTTGTTTGATCAATGAGCTGTACTAAATATTCTGCAATGAACAGTATTGGCACAATCGTCTTCTAAAAATATTGCATATAATAAACTTGCTCGAGCAACATTTGTTTTCAAATGGCACATATTGTAATCATAATGTACATTATCAACTTCAATAAATTGCAATTGTAATTTTTTTATTTGTATTATGCCTAATTTAGCAAAGCAAAACTACGACTACATTTTCGATTTGATTTTTTGGTAATTTCAATAACAAGTGGAAGGTCACTG
This sequence comes from Paraescarpia echinospica, assembly GCA_020002185.1. Classification (NCBI taxonomy): domain Eukaryota; kingdom Metazoa; phylum Annelida; class Polychaeta; order Sabellida; family Siboglinidae; genus Paraescarpia; species Paraescarpia echinospica. The sequence continues at coordinate 90,333,385 of CM034531.1, forward strand.
CGGGCCACCTTTTCACCTTTAAACTTGATGTACCCGCTTTTCACGGGCAGCAGAACTTAATCTGTTTGCATATTTCATATAAGTTAACGTTGGCATGAGAACATATTATTAATGTAACTATGTTGAATAGCGTAGTTTGAATTGCAATCTAAGCAGATATTTATATAATCACAATCTATGTACACTTTTTTAAATGACACATATAATTGTTTTTAACGGCAACTTTCCCTTCGCTGCGTCACAACTAACCACGAAGTTACTTGTTTACGCAGTAGCAGTGAACTGTTCTAGAATTTAGATTACGTTGGTGTATCCAATAATACTAAAATGTATGGTGAATATCAGAATAGCGCTAGGTGCGGCGGCCAGTCGTAGGCCAGTCACAACCTTACGATCATATGCGATTGGGCTACGACGGTCGAGATGCGTCGCAGTGTAGACAATCGGGCATTGTGCGGCTAGTTTTATCATAACGTTAGTTATGCAACATAATACCTCTTTGTAAAAGGAATGTTT
>CM034531.1:90338900-90340800 GCA_020002185.1 Paraescarpia echinospica
TTCCAAACCATCAAATTGCAATAACTGGCAGAAGGAGTGCTTAGCACTGTCTCTTCTGAGAACAAAGCATGTATTTTATTATGGATGTCCTGGCTTATCTGAATTAGACAAATTAAAGGGCTAGTGTTTGATTCAGTGGATTTTCACTGCATCGTATGCTCTGTGATTGAACATTCATGTGCGCATATCCCTCCCCGTCATGATGTCACAAATGTAACGCACTGGTCTTCAAAGTAGGGGCGATGATAACGCATGTTCTGAACACCTTGATGATCTGCAGAACAGGATATATGACATCGGTTTACATAAAATTGGATTAGTCATGGAAATGAAAGCACATACTGGTACAGAAACAGAATCTGAACAAACCAGTATACTTATTTATATGTCCTTGCTTGAATGGATCAATGATCCATTTTATTGTTTTTATAACTAGATGTATTTTCCCTGTAAAGAAACAGGTTTTTTTGTACTGTGACGTCACTATGTTTGATGAAGGCTGCACGAAGTGGTCAAAATATTCAAAATTGAATACAAGTTTCTTGAGAGGTCAATATGTGTAATATGTATAGTTAGCTGGTGATTCGGCCCATAATGAGTTCGGCACGTTTTCACAACCTGTGAAGCGCTAACAATTGGGGCTTGCATCGACCATTTATACCACCCGCACTTGAGGGCTGCATTACTTGAAGTAGTTGTTATTTCAATCATAAGTTTGTGGGCTGCATTGCTTGAAATACTTGTGATTTCAACTACCAGTATGTGGCTGCATTGCTTGAAATACTTGTGCTTTCAACCATCAGTGTTTGGCTGCATTGCTTGAAATACTTGTGATTTCAACCATCAGTATGTGGGCTGCATTGCTTTAAATACTTGTGATTTCAACCATCAGTGTTTGGCTGCATTGCTTGAAATACTTGTGATTTCAACCATCAGTGTTTGGCTGCATTGCTTGAAATACTTGTGATTTCAACCATCAGTATGTGGGCTGCATTGCTTGAAATACTTGTGATTTCAACCATCAGTGTTTGGCTGCATTGCTTGAAATACTTGTGCTTTCAACCATCAGTGTTTGGCTGCATTGCTTGAAATACTTGTGATTTCAACCATCAGTGTGTGGCTGCATTGCTTGAAATACTTGTGATTTCAACCAACAGTTTGAGGGCTGCATTGCCTGAATGTACTGTCCTTATTGTAATCATTATCTCGACTTGTATATTCTAATTTATTTATTTGTACTTTTTAAAATATACATTGATTTTATTGTACATTGCATCGATCGACAAGGCGGTATTTCATTATAGTAAATACAGTATTATTTTTAGTAATTGCGAGAAAGTGTTGATAATTACAATAAACTGATAACATTAAATATTGAAAGCAATTTAACATGAATAATGGAAAAATAGCAGTATTCATATATCATATGCGGTTATATACAAGTCATATAAAATATATGAAATCATTAACATTTCAACCAATCAATTATAATTTTAATAGGTTTGTACAAACATTCTATACATAAACATAAACTCTATATATATTAAAATATTGCTATAAATGTACACTTGGTTGAAGTCGCAAACATTTCAGTCGATAATTTTATTTTTATTTTGGGGATACTACTCCATTTTTATTGTGTATTATATTACTAATTGTATGTGGGTGAGGTAGCCTTGTGTTAAATAACATATTCACTCCATTTTGGTGATTTATAGCATGGGCCAACAGTGACACACGCACACACAGTCTCTCTCTCTCACACACACACACACACACACACACACACACACACACACACACACACACACACACACACACACACACACACACACATACACACACACACACACACACACACACACACACACACACACAATTACACACACACAAACACACA
>CM034531.1:90341800-90361800 GCA_020002185.1 Paraescarpia echinospica
TTTTTTCATTCTCTTCTATGCATATGTTTGGACTTCGATAAACTAATCCAACCGTTAACGTTGAGTTTCCTGTAACTATGTTACACCAAACAGCTTCTTCGCAGTCTGCTTCTCTGTCTAATTTTATTTCATAAGCCTGGATAGATTCTTTAATATATAAAATAACTCTACCTCCCCTTCTTCCTATTCTATCTTTCCTAAACATTACATATCCTGTCAGTCCCAATTCGGCATCTGATATATCGGTGGTTGTCCACGATTCAGTTATACCTATTATGTGAGGGTCAATAACTTCTACCATAATGTTTAGTTCATTTCTTTTGTTTACTATACTCCTTGCATTTAAACAAACACATTTATACCCAACTTCAGAACAGTTTTCCAGACTGTTCTTTGCTTAATTATTTTTGCTGTCTTTATCTATGCCTCCAGTTTCAGGCTTCTCTGCGAGTCCCCCCTGCGAATTTAGTTTAAATAGATGCAACCTGTCCCACTGTCAACAGATCGCAGCAGATTCTCTGAGAATACTGCTGCCCCTTTCCACTTAGATGGAGGCCATCTCTCATGTACATATCTTCTCTCCCAACAAAGTACCCCCATAAATCTATGAATCCCACGCCCTCTTCCTCACACATCTGCTCAACTAGTGCATTGATCGCCATCCTCTTACAGTTTCTGTATCTTGCCCCCCTTCCTCCCATTACTGGCAAAATTCCTGAGAGAATAACCTGTTCCGCTCTTGTCTTCTTTAGCTTCCTCACTAGATGTCTGTACTTCTGAACTATACCAGTTGTTCCCTCCTTGTCTGCATTGTTTGTCCCAACGTGTACTAGTATAGACCCTCCCTTGCCATGCCCCAATACCTTCTCTACCCTTTCAGTCACATGCTCTATCCTAGCCCCCGGTAGACATACAACAACGTCCTTCCCCTCGCATATAGTCTTGTCTGTTTTCTCAGAATTGAATCGCCCATAAACACTCTCTCTTTTCTCCTTGCCCCCTCAATCACTGCCTCGGAGTAGCTCCTCCGGTTTGCATATGTCTGGTTGTTGTCTTTTCCTCTTGTCGTCTTCTCTCCTGTCACATTCCTTCCCTTCTTTCCTGTCGCGTTTTCTCTTGTCCCCTTTCCTCCTGTCATCTTCTCTTCTAGCACATTTACTCTCACTTCCTTTCGTCCTTTCTTCTTTCCTCCCATCACATTTTCTTCTCTCCTCTCCCGTCCCTTTTCCCCGGCTATCTCCTTCACTACGGTCACTTTCTCCCCTGTCACCTTCACGCCTGTCATGTTTTCTCTTTTTTGCTGAACACTCTGTCTTCTTCCGTCAGTCTTCTGTCTCACAGTCTTACCAACTGCCTCTGTGGTATCTACCTCTTCACCACCTGTATCGCTGTCGCGTCTCTCCTCGTTCTCTACAGTCTGAATACTTGTTGATCTATCCCCACTGGCCCGTTTTCTTTTCCTCTGCCGAACACTTTTCTTCCGTCCCCCTTTTTTCTCAATGTCTTGTTCCTTCAAACCGGTCACCTTCCCTCCTCTCAGTCTCCTTTCTTCAGTCTCCGTGTCACAACTCTGCTCCTTCTGTGTTGTAGAATTCTCAACTCTCTCCGCGTCATCCCTCTCTGCTCCATCTATTGAACATTAATATCAGACCATGAACACTCGTGACGCCTTCAGAAATCTCATAGCGATGGCCGGTGATGTGTCAACCAAACTACCTATAAAGATCTTATACAATACCTGATGCTACAGAGCTAAACAAATTCTATACTCGCTTCGACAAAAAGGCCTTTACGTTCAAGAGCACAGAGCTGCTGGCAACCATCCCCTCCTCCTCCCCATGTGAGATCATCATCTCTGAAGACAACGTGACTCGCCATTTCAAGAGGACCAGTACAAGGAAACCTTTCGGGCGTGATTTGTTGATACCATGTAGGGCTATCTTCTCCGATCATGTGCTGATGAACTGGCTCCTGAGTTCTCACAACCTTTCTAGGAGTCTGTAAATATCGACATCATTGCCAACCTCTGGAAAACAAGCACCGTCATTCCTATGCCTTAAATATCCTCCCCTCAGGAACTCAACCACTACAGGCCAGTTGTGTGTATGTGTGTATGTGTGTATGTGTGTATGTGTGTATGTGTGTATGTGTGTATGTGTGTATGTGTGTATGTGTGTATGTGTGTATGTTTGTATGTATGTATGTGTGTATGTGTGTATGTGTGTATGTTTGTATGTATGTATGTATGTATGTATGTATGTATGTATGTATGTATGTATGTATGTATGTATGTATGTATGTATGTATGTATGTATGTATGTACGTATTTGCGTACGCATGCTTGTACGTGTGTATATACGTATATAAGTACGTATGTGTGTATGTGTGTATGTGTGTATGTGTGCATGTGTGCATGTGTGTATGTGTGTATGTGTGTATGTGTGTATGTGTGTATGTGTGTATGTGTGTATGTGTGTATGTGTGTATGTGTGTATGTATGTATGTATATATGTATGTACGTATGTATTTGCGTACGTATGCATGTACGTGTGTATATACGTATATAAGTACGTATGTATGTACGTATGGATGTACGTATGTATGTACACACAGCAGTATGAAAGTACGTATATTTGTACGTATATATGTACATAAGTATTTATGTACGTATGTATGTACCTATGTATGCTCGTATGTATGTACGTATGTATGTATGTACGTCATTCACCATTTCAGTTGGCGTTGCTTGGTGTGGCTATCATGGTGGCCATGTTGTCTTCCTCCGAAGCTGGTAGGTTGTTCTCATTGTTCCAATGCAACCACTGCTCTAACAGACCCTATCACTCCAAATACTGATCATTACGGTATTTTCCTTCTGACAAGCCCAGTGTAGGGGTGGACAGTGTTTTATTCCGGACATAGTTTTACTGCTCTTGGTAGGCAAATAATGTCTCCAAGTTGACGTATACATTGTCTTATCCAATCAATAGCCAACGTCTAGGAGCGAACTATATTGTCTCTCTCCTGTTAGGGAGGCCGGTGTTTGTGTAATGTAATGTTAGGGAGGCCGGTGTTTGTGTAATGTAATGTTAGGGAGGCCGGTGTTTGTGTAATGTAGTGTTAGGGAGGCCGGTGTTTGTGTAATGTAATGTTAGGGAGGTCGGTGTATGTGTAATGTAATGTTAGGGAGGCCGGTGTTTGTATAATGTAATGTTAGGGAGGCCGGTGTTTGTGTAATGTAATGTTAGGGAGGCCGGTGTTTGTGTAATGTAATGTTAGGGAGGCCGGTGTTTGTGTAATGTAATGTTAGGGAGGCCGGTGTTTGTGTAATGTAATGTTAGGGAGGCCGGTGTTTATGTAATGTAATGTTAGGGAGGCCGGTGTTTGTGTAATGTAATGTTAGGGAGGCCGGTGTTTGTGTAATGTAATGTTAGGGAGGCCGGTGTTTGTGTAATGTAATGTTAGGGAGGCCGGTGTTTGTGTAATGTAATGGGGATCAGAAAAGGTGATCCCATTTTACCAATTTACAGTTTCACTCCAGCAATGTTATAATACCACAGTTACTAAACAATGCCACGAATCGCAGTCAACCCCGAAGTGTGACACAAGCTGAGCCTGACAAGGAGTGTTACATAAGCCGTGTCACTGAAATAGTGTCAATAAAGCTGTGTACCTCACACAGTGCCACTCGAGTAGAATCATACAAGCAATGTCACTCCAGCATAAGCACACTAGCAGAGGCTTACTTGCAGTGTCACACAAGCAAAGTTTTACTAGCAGTCTCACAAAAGAAGTATCATACAAGAAGAGTCTTACAAGCAGTACTAGCAGGGTCACTAAACAAATCCACCAAGCGCAGTCACACCCGAAATGTGACACAAGCAGAATCTTACAGTGTTACACAAGCAGTGTCACCCAAACAGTGTCAACCAATTAGTGACACTCAAGCAGTGTCACACAAGCAGTCATACAATCAATGTCACGATTGCAGTATCAGTGTCACAGTGCTACGTATTATTCGTCACACAAGAACTGTAACAATAGATCTGTCACAAACGCAGTGTCACACAAGTAGTTTCATGCAAACATTTAGGCCTATAATTCACAGTGTCACACGATCGTGTCAGTTCATTCCTTAAACACATTTTCAATTGAATACCATTCCGACTTATCTAGGAAGAATTCAGACACGCTGCTGTTATTGCCAGAAGATTACTTATCGGAATTAGCCACCACTGTCAGTAGCCAGGTACACATTTGTACAGACGAGTGAACTGAAGCAACGTGTAGCGAATGAACTTGACCAATCTGTTCAAAGGAATCAAGAGGATTCAAACCCGTAATTTATAATGGGAGGCACGAATGTCGTTGTTAAAAAATCGCAGCCCACATAGGAGTAGCTGAGGTACATAATACAATCAAAGCAGGGGAATTAATTCACGCGCTTACACGCCCGCGGACTGTCACACGCACGCACGAACACGTAAGCTTGCACGCACGCGTAAACGCAGTCAGACGCTAAAGCACACACTCACACGCACGCACGCGCGCACACACACACGCACACATAGACACACACACACCATTGCGCCATACCTATTGTCCGCCAATTTTGTAGTATTGATGCCACTAGCTTTATTCGTATATTATGTTCCTGCTTGCAGGCGGTTTCTACACTCGAACGGAAGTGGATGTTGGACGCTGCAACGATAGGTGCATGGTTGACCGATACAACTGCAACCTGGAATGCTACGAAGGCCCCAGGTCATCAATCAAAATCTGCTACAGCACATGCTCCAGGACGGAGAGATCATGCACGAAGCGTTGCGACTAACTATACACACTACCCTGAAAAGCGTGCCTACTATATCCTCCAGTCGTCGTTCCGATGGGTGTATATGAAACTCGTTATGATCTCCTGAAATATATGTATACGCAGTGATATATATATTATTGTTGTGACGCCGATATAGCAAAGCGTATCGAGTCACATAGCAAAGAGCCGAGCATCTCCCCGGACATCTGCAATTCTGCACTGGCTCGTGAAAATTGTGAAAGAATGACTGATTATGCATGTAAAATCCCACACGGAGTTAAAATTAATACTGTTGACATTTACACCGAAACACGTATGTACAGTATTTAGGTGTTGCAAAATAACATGTCAGTATGACCTCGTATGTTATTGAATTCCGCAAATTACACTGATAATTTGTTATAATAATTTGTGCACGTCTTAAAGCAAGTTGTGATGTTTAATTTGTGTCTTCCGTTGCGGTATCATTGTGGATGTTAAACAAGTGTTTCCGGTTTAAAACTGAAACGGGAAGCGATTAAACAAGCTTGCACCAAGAATTGTGTCTTCGGTAGTTATTTCTATATACGTTTTATTACATTCATGACTTTTAACGATTTTGCCATGGAATGCCGTACAAATAGAATTACCATTTTCTAGCTATATGTAGTATTCATTACATAATCACCCAATTCACATTCGTATGTTTGATAGTAATTGTAAATAGTCATAAATGTATATTAATAATAAGTAATTATACGTTGGCCACTGGATATTACGTTGTTCTTTAATGTATTTAGTTGGAACTGTGACTGGCTCAGATAGTATATGCACTCTTAACTTCTGGTTTACTTGCCCACGATATGTTGATTGCTTTAGAGACATGGATCTCAAGTCTTCGCCAGCTCAACGCAAACGGTGACTATGTGCTTATTAATCTGTTCGCTCCCCATTACAGTCGTACTAATGTGTAGGGCCTACATATAGGACTGGTATTAAATGTCCGGGATGGCATGTTCAAAGGCAGTCTGACGTCACCGGTCTGAGACGGTTTGTTCCAAGTCGAAATGATGGCACCTTTCTGAGACGGTTCGTTCCAAGTCGAACTGAAGTCACTTCTGTGACACGGTTGTTTCAAAGTAGAACTGATGTCCCCGTTCTGAGACAGCTTGTTCCAAGTCGGATTTATGTCAGCTTTCTGAGACGCTTCGTTCCAAGTCGAACTGATGTCAACTTTCTTAGGCGGTTCCTTCCAAGTCTAATTGATGTCACCTTTCTAAGATGGTTTGTTCAAAGTCGAATTGATGTCACCTTTCTGAGACGGTTCCTTTCAAGTCTGACTGATATCACCTTTCTGAAACGTTTTTTTTCTTCTCAAATCGAACTGGTGTCACCTTTCTGAGACGATTTGTTCCAATTCAAGCTAGTGTCACACCTTTCAGAGATGGCTTGTTCCAAATCGAACTGATGTCACCTTTCTGAGACGGTTCGATCCAAGTCGAATTGATGTCATCTTTCTGAGACTGTTGGTTCCAAGTCGAACTTGTGTCAGCTTTCTGAGAATAACATTGAGAGCTTACATGCGAAGTTTAACGAATTGCAAATAATCGTAGATGAACTTAATGACTCTGATTCGAATCACTGCTAATTGACAACCAGAGGACAACATTCCTGGTTGCTCCGGGGGTGATTTAGCATTTGGCAATGTCCAGTATTCAACATCCCCTTTGTTCTTTAGCCGGGCTGCAAGGTGGTACCATGCTATACTAGGGCAGCTTGTCTGACTTGAGTCAACATTATCCTTCAAAACCCTCAAATTACAATAACTGGCACAAGAAGTGCTTAGCACTGTCTCTTCTTGGAACAAAGCAGGCATTTTATTATGGACTCCCTGGTTTATGCTGAATTAAACAAATTAGAGGGCTAGTGTTTGCTTAAATGGATTTTCACTGGGGCGTTTTCATATCAATATGCATAAACGTAATAAGCCACAACAAAACAGATTTTCTGCCGATTTGAATTATAACTGAATTGGAATTTAATACAAATGAATTGAATTGGAATTGATCCTTTTTGTGAGTAAGTTGACTTTAATCGGAATTGATCCTTGGTAAATACAACTCAAGTTGAATTGAGTAGGAATTAATAAAAGTGAAATGAACCCACGTCTGTAATGGTGACTAGTGAAAATTGTCAAAGTAAGCACAATCTAGTTCACAGTTTATTAATTAGACCTTTTAAAGAAGCACTGAAAGAATGTGAGGTTGATGCAAGGGCTGATTGTGATGACTTGATCTCTGAGTAGTTCTCACCTGCTTCGTATGCTCTGTGATTGAACACTCATCTGCGCATATCCCTCCCCGTCATGATGTTGCAAAATGTTATGCACTGGACATCAAAGTAGGGGTGACGATAACGCATGTTCTGAACACCTTGATGATCTGCAGAACAGGATATATGACATCGGTTTACATAAAATTGGATTAGTCATGGAAATGAAAGCACATACTGGTACAGAAACAGAATCGGAACAAACCAGTATACTTATTTATATGTCCTTGCTTGAATGGATCATTGATCCATTTTATTGTTTTTATAACTAGATATATTTACCCTGTAAAGAAACAGGTTTTTTGTACTGTGACATCACTATGTTTTAAGAAGACTGCACGAAGTGATCAAAATATTCAAAATTGTATACAAGATTCTTGAGAGGTCAATATGTGTAATATGTATAGGTATCTGGTGTTTCGGCCCATAATGAGTTTCGCACGTTTTCACAACCTGTGAACAGCGAACCATTGGCGCTTGCATCGGCCATTTATACCACCCGCACCAGACGGCTGCATTGCTTGAAATACTTGTGATTTCAACCATCAGAATGTGGCTGCATTGCTTGAAATACTTGTGATTTCAACCATCAGTGTGTAGCTGCATTGCTTGAAATACTTGTGATTTCAACCATCAGTATGTGGCTGCATTGTTTGAAATACTTGTGATTTCAACCATCAGTGTGTGGCTGCATTGCTTGAAATACTTGTGATTTCAACCATCAGTATGTGGCTGCATTGCTTGAAATACTTGTGATTTCAACCATCAGTGTGTGGCTGCGTTGCTTGAAATACTTGTGATTTCAACCAACAGTATGTGGCTGCATTGCTTGAAATACTTGTGATTTCAACCATCAGTATGTGGCTGCATTGCTTGAAATACTTGTGATTTCAACCATCAGTGTGTGGCTGCATTGCTTGAAATACTTGTGATTTCAACCATCAGTATGTGGCTGCATTGCTTGAAATACTTGTGATTTCAACCATCAGTGTGTGGCTGCATTGCTTGAAATACTTGTGATTTCAACCATCAGTGTGTGGCTGCATTGCTTGAAATACTTGTGATTTCAACCAACAGTATGTGGCTGCGTTGTTTGAAATACTTGTGATTTCAACCATCAATGTGTGGTTGCATTGCTTGAAATACTTGTGATTTCAACCATCAGTGTGTGGTTGCATTGCTTGAAATACTTGTGATTTCAACCAACAGTGTGTGGCTGCATTGCTTGAAATACTTGTGATTTCAACCATCAGTGTGTGGCTGCATTGCTTGAAATACTTGTGATTTCAACCATCAGTATGTGGCTGCATTGCTTGAAATACTTGTGATTTTAAACCATCGGTGTGTGGCTGCGTTGCTTGAAATTGCTTGTGATTTCAACCAACCGGTATGTGGCTGCATTTAGCGAAATACTTGTGATTTCAACCGTCGGTATGTGTGCGTGCTTGAAATACTTGTGATTTCAACCATCAGTTGATATTGGCTGCATTGCTTGAGAATACTTGTGATTTCAACCATCCGGTATCAATGTGGCTGCGTGTTTGAAATGCCCGAGTTTCAACCATCGGTATGTGGCTGCATTGCTTGAAATACTTGTGATTTCAGCCATCCGGTGTGTGGCTGCATTGCTTGAAATGCTTGTGATTTTCAACCAACGGTGTGTGGCTGCATTGCTTGAAGCCGCGTGATTTCAACCATCCGGTGTGTGGCTGCATTGCTAAGAATGCCCAATGATTTCAACCATCGGTATGTTGGCTGCATTGTTTGAAATGCGATTTCAACCATCGGTATGTGAAACGCATTGTTTGAAATACTTGTGATTTCAACCATCAGTGTGTGGCTGCATTGCTTGAAATACTTGTGATTTCAACCAACAGTGTGTGGCTGCATTGCTTGAAATACTTGTGATTTCAACCAACAGTATGTGGCTGCATTGCTTGAAATACTCGTGATTTCAACCAACAGTATGTGGCTGCATTGCTTGAAATACTTGTGATTTCAACCAACAGTATGTGGCTGCATTGCTTGAAATACTTGTGATTTCAACCATCAGAGTGTGGCTACATTGCTTGAAATACTTGTGATTTCAACCATCAGTGTGTGGCTGCATTGCTTGAAATACTTGTGATTTCAACCATCAGTGTGTGGCTGCGTTGCTTGAAATACTTGTGATTTCAACCAACAGTATGTGGCTGCATTGCTTGAAATACTCGTGATTTCAACCTTCAGTGTGTGGCTGCATTGCTTGGAATACTTGTGATTTCAACCATCAGAGTGTGGCTGCATTGCTTGAAATACTTGTGATTTCAACCATCAGTGTGTGGCTGCATTGCTTGAAATACTTGTGATTTCAACCATCAGAGTGTGGCTACATTGCTTGAAATACTTGTGATTTCAACCATCAGTGTGTGGCTGCATTGCTTGAAATACTTGTGATTTCAACCAACAGTATGTGGCTGCGTTGTTTGAAATACTTGTGATTTCAACCATCAATGTGTGGTTGCATTGCTTGAAATACTTGTGATTTCAACCATCAGTGTGTGGTTGCATTGCTTGAAATACTTGTGATTTCAACCAACAGTGTGTGGCTGCATTGCTTGAAATACTTGTGATTTCAACCATCAGTGTGTGGCTGCGTTGCTTGAAATACTTGTGATTTCAACCAACAGTATGTGGCTGCATTGCTTGAAGTACTTGTTATTTCAACCAACAGTATGTGGCTGCATTGCTTGAAATACTTGTGATTTCAACCAACAGTATGTGGCTGCATTGCTTAAAATACTTGTGATTTCAACCAACAGTATGTGGCTGCATTGCTTGAAATACTTGTTATTCCAACCAACAGTGTGTGGCTGCATTGCTTGAAAAACTTGTGATTTCAATCATCAGTATGTCGCTGCATTGCTTGAAATAATTGTGATTTCAACCAACAGTATGTGGCTGCATTGCTTGAAATACTTGTGATTTCAATCATCAGTATGTCGCTGCATTGCTTGAAATACTTGTTATTTCAACCAACAGTATGTGGCTGCATTGCTTAAAAACTTGTGATTTCAATCATCAGTATGTGGCTGCATTGCTTGAAATACTTGTGATTTCAACCAACAGTCTGTGGCTGCATTGCTTGAATTACTTGTGATTTCAACCAACAGTGTGTGGCTGCATTGATTGAAATACTTGTGATTTCAACCATCAGTATGTGGCTGCATTGCTTGAAATACTTGTGATTTCAACCAACAGTTTGAGGGCTGCGCTGCCTGAATGTACTGTCCTTATTGTAATCATTATCTCGACTTGTTTCTTCTAATTTATTTATTTGTGCTTTTTAAAATATACATTTAACAAGATTGAACAAGATTGCCACCCAGAGAATTGACTCTACGTGGCAGGTGGACAAGGAAGCCCTTTGGCATATCGAGAGTCCGAACCTTTTATCTATGTGTTTCCCGCCCTTCTGAGGTATGTGTCGATTTTATTTTTAAACATATTCACGCTACTAGCACCCACACAATCAGCAGATAATATGTTCCATTCATTTACAGTCCTTTGTGAGAATGATAACTTTCTTATATCTAATCTACACTGCTCCTTTGCTTATGTAACTTCATATCCTCTAGTCCTTCTATCTTTCTTAACTGAAAGAAAACTATTTCTATAAATATTTTCATAACTATTCATTATTTTAAACACTTCTATCTGATCTCCTCTCAATATCCTGGTCTCTAGTGTTGATAAGCAGCATTTTTTAGGCGTATTTCATAACTAAGATCCCTCAGTTTTTGTATCATTTTAGTAGCTCTCCTCTGTACTCTTTCTAGCATATCTATGTCCTATTGTTTTGTACATTGGTATTATTAGCTCTTTTTCCTTGTACGTTATGTTTCGCTTAATTAATCCAAGGATTTGATTTCCCTTTGAAGCAGCAATACCTCACTGCTCTGAAACATTCATATCAGCACTAATGGTTAACCCTAAGTCATTTTCTTTTACAGTAGTTCTTAGTACAGAACCTCCCATTGTATATTGTACATCTTCGTTCCCATGTCCTGTGTGGAGGCATTTACATTTCCCAAAATTGAAGAACATTTGCCATTTTTCAGACCATTTGATCAACCTGTCAAGATCATCTTGTAAATGTTGTCTATCTCCATCACTTTTAATCCTTCCAAACAATTTTGTATCATCCGCAAATTTCAACACCTTATTTGTTATATCGTCATCCAAATCGTTGATATATATATATTAAGAATAATATAGGTCCCAATACTGATCCCTGTGTACCCCACTCAAAACTGATTTCCAGTTTGAAGCCTCCCCATCAACTACTACCCGTTGTCTTCTGTCAATTAGCCATTTTTCTATCCAGTTAATTAAACCATTTCCTATGCCGTGGGCCTTTAGTTTAAGCAGTAACCTTTGATGTGGCACTTTGTTGAAAGCTTTCTGAAAATCTAGGTAGATGATATCTACTGGTGATCCCTCGTCTACCCACTTAGTGATATTTTCCAAAAAACATAACATATTTGTTAAGCATGACCTTGCTTTTAGAAACCCATGTTGAGATGGGTTTAACAAGTAATTTTTAACAAGAAAATCCACCATGTGATTTTTAATTAGTCGTTCTAAAAATGTGCAAATCACTGACATTAAACTCACTGGTCTGTAGTTATCTGCCTTGTTTCTGGAACCTTTTTTAAATAACGGTATAATGTTCGCTTCTTTCCATTCTAAGGGAACCACGCTCTCTTCTAATGACAAGTTGAAAACTGTGGCAAGTGGAATGCTAATTTGTTCTACAATTTCTAATAGTAGTTTGGACAGAATCCCATCCACTCCAGGTGACTTTTTATCCTTCATAGCCCTAATTTTCTTGGCTACCATTTCCGGTGTTATAATTAACTGTCCTCAATAGTCTGATTCTGCCCTCTTGAACTTAGCTTCTGGTACTAGCAGTGAACTAATATCTTCCCTGGTAAATACTGAACTAAAATACTCATTCAGGTCTTCTGCCATTAAGAATCCCTCTGATATTATATTTCCAACACTATCTTCTAGAGGACCGACCTTATCCTAAACTTTCTGTTAGCAACGAACATATGCATAAAAACTGTTGCTGTCTTGTTTTATATTACAAGCTAATTTTTTTTCGTAGCTTTTCTTCGAATTTCGAATTTCAGTTGTAGCTTGGTTTAGTGCTTCTTTATAAATGTTGTAGCCTTCGTCATTTCCAGTACGTCTATATAACTTCCACATTCTTTGTTTGTACTTAATTTTTCTAATGGTTTCTTTCAATAAAAAATATTTCTTTCTGGTCCGTTTCCCTTGTTTTTTGAAGGGAACAAATTTATCTACGATGCACTCTATTTCATTCTTTAAGATATTCCAGCATTCTGTTGCTGTCTTATTTTTCAGTGTGTTATTCCAGTCTATCTTTGCTAAATATTTCCTCATTTCCTTATATCTTCCTTTGTGGAAATTTCTCCTCAACTGCTTTTTATTATTTCTTTCTGATTTTACTTTGATGGTAAAATGTATCTGGTTGTGATCACTACTTCCCAGAGGCTCACATAATTTAACATTGTCAACTAATTCATTCTGTGAGGACAAAACTATGTCTAACACATTCTCGCCCCCTGGTTGGCTCTAGCACGTGTTGAGAAAGGAAACAGTCTTGTACTAAATCTAAAAACTTGTGGTCCTCACTCCCCGTACTCTGTAGAGATTTCCATTGTATATGACCATGGTTAAAATCTCCCATAATAATACAGTCCCGTTTTCTAACTTCCCTTATAGCATTTTGTACTTTTTCGTTCTCACCTAAATTATTCCATAACTTCGTAACTGGGATTGAAAATCGCTCATCGGTCAGTGCCTATTGGCAATAACTGCGTTAGCGCACAACAATTATGGTACGCAATGGCCTTTAAGTTGAGGGAAGCCTTCATTTTAGCTTTTACGTCTTCGATAAATCTAGTTTAATACAGCCATTCAATTCTTCTTTTATGATAATTACATAATCCCACTGTTAAATAGTAGTATCAACTCAAGTGACATGTACTTCACAAATGCGCTAATCATCAATTTAATTTAAAGCGATGTCAACTAACTTCACCAATTCACTCGAACATTCAACGACAACTAAAATTAAAATGTAGGCGGCATGAAGACGTTAAACCCAAAAGAAGTTCGGCCGCATTACTACCTGTTTTTGTTTGCGCGGCTAGTATAATTCCGCCAGAGTATACATAATTTTCAAGCATAAGAATGTTGGATTGCTTCACTGTAAACAATACCAACACCACTGGCACATATAGTAGCCAACCTGGGATCCCAATTTAATCACCACTCTATTCGATCAATTCCTCAATGATATGGACATGTTATTTGTGAGACAACAATGGAAACCAAGAAATTACATATTGTAATTGTAAACTCTCTACGACCATTACATAAAAAATACGGTCTTAGCCTTTGGCAGTCTCTATCTCCAGTTGTTTCCAAAGCTCGGCAACTTTCTATTAACTGATTAATATGTATAAATTGTGGTTACAATATTATGGTCTTATGATATCTCATTAAATGCATCACCTGTCGCACTGGCTACATGAGTAGCACCTTCTTTCCCCGCATCGTCCGTGACTGGAACGATCTGCCCCCAGAAACCGTCCAGTCCCCCACACTTGGCATCTTCATTCTGAGGGAGTCAAGACACATCTAACCACCTATTTGGGGGCCTGGTGTACCATTAGCTTGCTCTGGGGCCCACGTGCCCCGGCTTACCGGGGGACAGACGTGCGACTCGTCGGCAGCCATTTATGTATATGCTTAGAGGCTGCCTTGCATTTTGTTTATACTTATACTTATACCCTATTTTTTTTCATGCTTTCTTTCTACTTTTTCCAAACCCCATGCTGCGCAAATCTGATATTCTCCCCCACACGTCAGTGATTGTCAACTAATACGACAGATGCACATAAATGGAAGAAGAAGCCTTTTTTTAGAATATTATCGCCAAACCAACCATTCTGGCACCAGGGTGCATTTTGACCCCGGTGGTTCTTTTATCTGCAGAGATTTGAGTCAGGTCAGATATTATCTCCACATGCATGCCCGGTCCTGATTTGGACCTCATGGCGCTGTCATACCAGGTGGATGTGCTAACCACTACACAATCTCAATGAATGATTAAGCGCTATGATAAGGATTACATATATATAATTTATCTGTGTTTATATTTTTGCACCGATAAATAAATATACAACAAAATACAAGACAATGGAATAGCTTCTTTGTCCAGTTGCCATTTCGAGTGTTCTTTTCTATTGCAATCTTGCTGAACCTTGTCAAAAACCGTATCGAAGAATCGGTTGATGACGAATATGTATAGTTGTAAGGTTTCTCTCCTCTTCGTGTACTTAGCGTACGTGTCTTCCTTTCTTCTTTCCTTCAACGGTTTTGGCGCTGCGCAATGTATTGATAAGACGGGAGTTTTACCTCACAAAGTATTGTTGCTCGCCAAGGGTCTGATACTTTGTCAATACATTAGACAAACACTCGTTTCCGCATCCATCATTGTTTTACATACGCCTGAACGTCAACGGCTTCTTGTTTTTCGTATACTTGTAATCTAAAGTGTCTGGAATTTTAGAGTTCTAAACATAAAGCAAAATATAAATCGACATGGTTTATAATTGCCGACATTTCGGTAGTCCTAAAATGTGGGGACCATTTTCGTAGTTACCCGCGGAGAGCGTTAAACATCCTCCCTTTTGTATAATAAGTGCCGCCCTCCTCGAAGTGTCAATATAGTCCCCCTTGAAGCAAAACTGACTTGACGCTAGGCCAAGTCTAGGGAGCGCATTCAAGCTAGGATAAATCGAGACGCCGGGTAGCGCGCCTGTTGAAATTATGGCGCTACGCATGTGCAGTAGTGTTTCGTCATACTGTGCGGACGGAGGTGGATCGTGGCTGCACACATTTGCATAAATACATGTTTCCGGAAAACTCTTAAATCCAGGACAAGCTTTCAAGGGCGGTGAACATCCGTTCTAAAAAGTACCCAAAGTGAGGCCAATGCGGTGAACTTCCGTCGTAGAAATACGCTACCACCCTATTAGTCAAACACCGAAAATGCAATGGGAGGCGATCGTCCTCTCACTGAAAACAAACACTCTCGTACCACACTCGAGTGCTCTAAGCTGACCAAGGATAATGCCATCCATTTGTTTGCCTTTATGTAACTGTGAATCTGGAGTTTCTGTTAAACGCCTACAACTTTCCTCTAATAAGTAATAATTATCTAATTAGCCACGGCGGTTCTTTACATAGTGAGATTGTAAGCAATGTTATCAATGCGATGCATGTTTGATTAAAGACAAAATATGCAACTGATCACAAATGTGTTACCTTCTAGGTGATTTGTAATTTATGTTACGTTGTTGAGGCTCTACTCTTGTATAATATTCACGTATCTGACACTACTTACCAGAATGTGACATTATACATAATTATCTAACGCTGAGTGTCTAAATACGTACCATCTAGTCGAATATTCACGGGGCTACTTCTCAAAAGCAAAGTCCAAACATAGACGCCGTCAAGTTCTTCAACTTCACACATAATGTAAATTAAGAATGTGTTGTTGGGTCAACACCATTATCGTACACATACACGTAAGCAGTCAAGTGTGGGTGGGTTTTCGAAATGCGAAGGTTAAGTGTTTAGTGTGATTCACACACACTCTGTCATATATCTCTGTCACAAGCAGTTAAAGGCACAAGCACCTCGGCTGGGTCCATGCACAATTTTGACTCGAACACATGTAAGTATTAATTCTGTTTGACGCCAAATGTACTGTGTTTCTTGCTAATCAAGTGTGCTGGAGTGAGCCTCCTTGCGTTGTGAGTGTGTATATAGTAAGTAAGTAAGTAAGTAAGTAAATCATTTATTTCCAACATTTAACATTACACGTCACAATTAAACAAATACAATGTTGAATGTGGAAAGGGGGTGAACAGAAGTACAATACTTATCAGTGGTTCAACCCCCAACCATTTTAGGTGCTTGCGATGTAAATACAATATGTTTTTATAGAGTAAAGATTTACCAATCAAAAATATATAACAACAAATATAAAATAGCTCCAGCCACAACCCGGGAATGATATCACGCCTCTATTAATTTGCCACCTGCATTAAATGTCACGTATCTTTAATGAACCATCGAGTCCGCCGTACAAAGTCCGATTGTCTACGCTGCGTGCGCATCTCGACCGTTGCAGCTTGTGCTTACGACTACGATTCCCCAGTCTTACGACGAGCCAGCGGCAATCATTGCGATTGAACATGTTCAACTGGCACGGCTGGCGCTGACTGGCAATCTTAGATAATTAGGCGGTGTGCGGCATTTCCCGACTATGTTTTTTCGAATCGTAAGGATTTAAGGAATTTAATACAATGATAACACGCCTACGCGAAATGAAGGTCAACGTCAAACAATTTGCAATAATATGTAGTATGTTTTGTGTTTAATTCGCGCTATTTGTCTACATTACAAGAATAAAAGATCACCTAAATCCACGAATTGGAATATTTCCATTTTTGAAGATTATGCTAATAGTCAGCCTGTCATTTCTTGCGCACTGAAATGCATAGTGGGACGTTTTGTTAAAAAAGCTTCTCTGTTTGTATACAAATCAAAAGATTGATGTATGGCGTTAGCAAGGTTGTTGTGTTCAATGATGCATAACATTATGTAAGTTTACACTAATTGTGAATAGAATAGCGGGAAGTAGCGTCGGGTTATTTGTCATTATATTGAAATGTAGGGGAATCAGTTAATTCTGACTGTATGCATAATTTTCTTTGTTCATTTCAAGCAAATGTTGAATTCCACGAGTGAGGTAGTTGGTGGGTTTATTCAGTGGTCCTTGAAATATAACTGAAATATACAGTATAGTCACAGTCATCTGTTAAACAGATTTACAAATAATTGCTATCGACTGGCAGAGATACATTTGTTATGTACGGACACACACACAATGTAATGATCAATCTAAACAAAACTGCAGTTGTAGTTATGATGTATTTTTAGATGTACAACATGACTAAATTGCCAAGACAAAAGTCCACCTAAACCTACGCGATAAACATTATGATGATAATTAAAAATGGAGAAATATCACTCAGGGTTCCTTTATTATCTTTGAAACATACGGGAAACGCTTGATTTTAAGCTCTATCACTTAAGTTTTGTGCACAGTTCATACAAATGATGTAGGCAACTTGTAAGGGTGTTGATTTGGTTATTCAGCGATCCATAACATATATCTATATCTGCAATGAGCAGTATATCTAGGATTCTAAACGTATTCTTCTAAACATAATATTATTGGCAAATAATCAATTTTGACCACTCGACACATATTTCTTTAGGAAAAACAGGTATAACATGTTTTCCAAGTTTAAACAAATAGCAATTGTAATTATGATACATTTGTATGCGTACCATATATATGTATGACTATATTACGATAATAAAAGTCCGCCAGAATCCATATGATGAACATAGCTGTTTTGATAATAGTTAACAGTGGCGAAAGGTTGCTGCGGGAGACCTTTTCACATTGATACGTATATACAGGGAGAGACGTTTTCACACTGATACGTATATACAGGGAGAGACGTTTTCACATTGATACGTATATACAGGTGGATATCTTTTCACATTGATACGTATATACAGGGGGAGACCTTTCCACATTGATACGTATATACAGGGGGAGACCTTTCCACATTGATACGTATATACAGGGGGAGACCTTTTCACATTGATACGTATATACAGGGGGAGACCTTTTCACGTTGATACGTATATATAGGGGGAGACCTTTTCACATTGATACATATATATAAGAGGAGACCTTTTCACATTGATACGTATATACAGGGGGAGACCTTTTCACATTGATACGTATATATAGGGGGAGACCTTTTCACATTGATACGTATATACAGGGGGAAACCTTTCCACATTGATACGTATATACAGGGGAGACCTTTTCACATTGATACGTATATATAGGGGAGACATTTTCACATTGATACATATGTATAGGGGGAGACCTTTCCACATTGATACGTATATATAGGGGGAGACCTTTTCACATTGATACGTATATACAGGGGGAAACCTTTCCACATTGATACGTATATACAGGGGAGACCTTTTCACATTGATACGTATATATAGGGGAGACATTTTCACATTGATACATATGTATAGGGGGAGACCTTTCCACATTGATACGTATATATAGGGGGAGACCTTTTCACATTGATACGTATATACAGGGGGAAACCTTTCCACATTGATACGTATATACAGGGGAGACCTTTTCACATTGATACATATGTATAGGGGGAGACCTTTTCACATTGATACGTATATATAGGGGGAGACCTTTTCACATTGATACGTATATATAGGGGGAGACCTTTTCACATTGATACGTATATACAGGGGGCGACCTTTCCACATTGATACGTATATACAGGGGGAGACCTTTTCACATTGATACGTCTATACAGGGGGATACCTTTCCACATTGATACGTATATATAGGGGGATACATTTGTTTAGGTTGTATAACTTATAGTGTTTGCACAATTCAAAAACTCGATTCACACTACTCAGCGGTATTACTTGTTTGATCAATGAGGTGTACTAAATATTCTGCAATGAACAGTATTGGCACAATCGTCTTCTAAAAATATTGCATATAATAAACTTGCTCGAGCAACATTTGTTTTCAAATGGCACATATTGTAATCATAATGTACATTATCAACTTCAACAAATTGCAATTGTAATTTTTTTATTTGTATTATGCCTAATTTAGCAAAGCAAAACTACGACTACATTTTCGATTTGATTTTTTTTTAATTTCAATAACAAGTGGAAGGTCACTGCGGGCCACCTTTTCACCTTTAAACTTGATGTACCCGCTTTTCACGGGCAGCAGAACTTAATCTGTTTGCATATTTCATATAAGTTAACGTTGGCATGAGAACATATTATTAATGTAACTATGTTGAATAGCGTAGTTTGAATTGCCATCTAAGCAGATATTTATATAATCACAATCTATGTACACTTTTTTAAATGACACATATAATTGTTTTTAACGGCAACGTTCTCTTCGCTGCGTCACAACTAACCACGAAGTTACTTGTTTACGCATTAGCAGTGAACTGTTCTAGAATTTAGATTACGTTGGTGTATCCAATAATACTCACATTTATGGTGAATATCAGAATAGCGCTAGGTGCGGCGGCCAGTCGTAGGCCAGTCACAACCTTACGATCATATGCGATTGGGCTACGACGGTCGAGATGCGTCGCAGTGTAGACAATCGGGCATTGTGCGGCTAGTTTTATCATAACGTTAGTTATGCAACATAATACCTCTTTGTAAAAGGAATGTTTACGTTCATAATACAAAGTACGTAACTATAAAAGCATAGATATAATAACAAAATATTTCGTTTCAGATTTGAACTTCCTCTACTGATATGAAGAATATAGGGGTGAGTCTAAGTTACTAATGGATACGTGCTTGTGTGTATGCGTGTATTTGCATGATTAGTGTATATATGCATACATGTATATTTATGAATGCTTGTACGGGTGTGTGCGTGTGATTGCGCGTGAGCGTGCGTGTGCTTGTGCGGGTGTGGGTGTGTGGCAGGTCATAGATTGGCCGTGTCAAATAAGTTTTTCGACAAAGTTGAACATTAATATCAGACCATGAACACTCGTGACGCCTTCATAAATATCAAAGCGATGGCCGGTGGTGTCAGTGCCAACCAAAATAC
>CM034531.1:90371800-90424300 GCA_020002185.1 Paraescarpia echinospica
GTACATGTAATAGTTTTCTGTTGGGAAACAGATTGTAGTTATAACCACGTAATGTTTTTTATGTAGTGAACATGATCTGAAAATTGCTTATATAAATTATTGTGTCCAGCTTTCATTGTGTATTCAAACTATTGTATACTTCAGTAAGAGTAAACTGATCCTACATGCGTTTGACGTAGCTAGTCAATTTTTCTGGGAAGTATTTCAAGGCCGAACTGCAAAACCTCCAGATATTGGGATAGATTTCGAATAAACAGGTGTAGCAGGGGTGAAATATATAGTTTGTAACATCCGTAATTTCTAAAAAGAACTTATCTTACTGCAGACATATGGTATTTACTTAGACACAGGATAAACAACAGACACATGTATTTATGTGGTGGAATAAAGCCAACATTAATTTATTTTTCAAATACACATCATCAACGATATATGGAAACAATAACAACAACATGACACTCGTATAGGTAATATAATTATTTTATTCAATGAACATAATGTCTACGTATGTATATCTATTATTTCTTTCCAATAAACTAAACATTTCTGGGTGTCATTCAGTTTGTAGAACATAGTATGTGATTTATTTTGTGATGACATATAATACAGTTTTATGACAGTAGTCGTTGTTGTATATGTTCGGCAACAAATTAGACGTGACTATTCAGATTAACTTAAAGGGATTCTTTGTAAGCTAATATGCATTCGAGGTGTACCGTATCAAAACGTATTAATTTCCCATAAGTACTTTCTCTGCTACTTATGTTTTGCATGTTTATGCATAATTTGGGTGTTATCTGCGCAAAAATCCCATAAACTGCTGTGTTTACGCGAATCATTTTGAGCTTGCTGCCACGTGGATGATTAATTCTGCAGCCCGCGTATAATTAATAGTCATGCACGCGCTGTGAACCACACGAAGACCATTGACGTCACACACATAGTTGACATGTTAGTTTCCGAGGTGAGTTGATTCAAGCAATGGCATTGTAAATGTGCAATTTGTAGACATATGCATATTGACAGCTATTTTTATAAGTGTAGGAAGCGTATGCACTGTTTAGTTACCCTGCTTCCCAATGCCGTCAGCCGAGTAACATTTCGATTAAATATAATTAGAACGGCTGCAGTCGGTGTCAGCTGCCGCTGGGACTGTCACTAAGTCTGTCGAGCCTCAACTACAATATCTAACATAGCCTTAGGCAAAGGTCTCGTCTTTCTAGTTAATAAAACTGCATTGTCCAGTATTTGACATGCAGTGAACGAAAATGCACGCTAAAATATCAGTATATGCACCATAGCAATATGATTAACCTGGTCGTGGATGAAATTCGTTTGCCTAAATCAGGGACTTGGGTATGTGTGCCTTCGAGTCTTGCCTTTCCAAATTCCAGTCAGCCGTTTTTGAAAAGTCCCGTTTCCCCACTTATTTGAACCGAAACATAAAAATGTGAGATTCGTACGTTCACAGACTGTTTTTAATGCTACAGCTACGATTGCCAGTAAACCTGGCTGGCATGTCATCATTCAATGTAAACATTTTAGGTTTGTAGTACACAATACCATGTTGCCACGGAATTTTGCGATGCACGAATTTTGGACACCAACAGATCAGCACTCTAGTATACATAAGTTGTTATCTATGAATATATATATATATAAAAGTAATAGATCAGATCAAGTTGTGCTGGCTGCTTCATGTGAATAGCTCCTTTGCTAATAATAGTACTCACTGAAAACAAATTAAACATTTATTTTTGATAATTCTGAAACTAGAAAGTTATCAGAAGGTCCCCTTATTGGGACCTTTGCCCTGGACCGAGGAAAAGATTGATTTAACTTAGCAAAACTTCACTTATGTGAGTTCAAGTTATTTGGAGTGCACTGTATAATGCATACAGGTAATTATGTAGAAGCAAATTAAAAGTTGGCCAAAGTAATGGATTGGGATTTTAGTCTGACTGAATCAGCATAACAAGGTTCTCTTGTATTTCTTTTCCATTTAGCCAGCTGTACACTTGGTGATAAGTCCCACAATCCAATATATAAACTGAATTAATATGCATAGTGTAACTCATATTTAGGCTCAGTTTCATAATTTCAACTTTGTTAATTTGCAGGAACATTAGAAATAGCTGAGCTGATGGAAAGAGAAAATTGAAGAGCTCTATTAACTGCCATTAATTGGACAATGATGTCTGACTTTGTTCTGCCCCATTCTGTTCTGGGAAGTTGTACCTCACTTCGAGTTTCAAGTGGATGTGTGCATCTGATAGGACAATATGTTAACTGACACAGTAGTGAAGAAGATGTCTGACTTTGTTCTGCTACATTAATTCCGTGTGGCTTCTGCTGGGAATATGTACATCACTATGTTTCAAAAGGATTTGTGCAATCGATCGATGTGTGCATCCAAATACACATCATCCCATCATTATATTGAAAAGTAGGAGCGCATAATAACATTTATGCTTTCTTATGCTCAATTATACTGGGAGTATTATATAAAAAGGTGTCGACAAAGTTGCTTTTACAATAATTTTGAAAATTCATAAAATATAAATGTTCCACAACATTCAAAATGTCTTAGGGATCTTCTTGAGCTAAATACACCAATGATGACTGAAAACAGTGTTTTAGAATATTAGTTACTTTTAAAGTTTTGTAATTTTATAACTTTGTTTCCATTATACAATGGCCATTTTATGTGTTATCGAAACGGGAGTTCGACAGAAATAAATTCAATATCTTTTACTCTAAATGATGGGCAGAACAAATAATTATTGCACTCCCAGTATAAAATAAAATAAGTTTTTACACTGATGTAATATATTTTAATATTTTGTCGACACTAATGTTATGCTCTATATATCTACATTTTTTTAACTAAAACTAGTAAAACTGAGCCGTAGACGTACATAGGAAAGTACTTAACCAACTATCCTATTTTAATATCATAGATTATATCACTAATGTATAATGTATTTATAGTGCTTACGGAAATAGCAGCTGGATTTATGGTGCAAATACATTGGTTTCATTATTGACTGTTTCTCGGCTTCAGTAAGTTTCTGTTATCTAAACGTTTCATTAAAACTTCACTTCAAAATGTATAGCCAGATGTACCTAGTAAAAATGAACATGATAGTACCATTGTTTTTATATTCCAACAAAAACAATGCCAATCATTCAGTATGACATCGTCGGCGTCGCCATCGGCGGCTTCGTGCGTGGAGAGGTGGTGTTTTTTTTTTAAATCAATCCGTCTGTCATGAACTGTTGCTATGTTCATTCTCCGTGTATTCCATATATTTTTCTTCTTTACTTTACTGAATCGGTGACATAAACAGCAGCTGGTCCACGTTTCATTTTGATAATTTTATCGGTCACGACTCATTCGCATGGCGGTGGCTAATCCATATACACACATGTTGATGACGTATTTCTTGCATCTATTAACTCGGCGTAGCTAATCGAAGTCTGACGGACATTCTCGAATATTCATGAGCATGCCTTATACGGATTGTGAAGGTGGGCCCAAAGTAGAAACTCTGCGTACGCAGAGTTATTTTTTCGATATATTGTCAGGGTCATTAGTGATTAATAAAACATAATTCTAATGAAATAAAGGCATAGAATTACATGACATAATCATATTAACAGGAATACCTAATAATTGCGTACATTACAAAGAGATTAAAATTCTCAAAGAATCCCTTTAACACTCTGTGGTTGCTATTTGCCCATAGCTGGGACATGGGTTGGTGAAAAGCAGAGCATATCCACACGCCGGTGGATCAAGCATATTTCAACTCTGGGGCCCCATGCTACTCCGAGATACCTCATTTATTCAGCGTGGTGCCTTACATTGCCCATTATGCACTGGTTACTTCGTGGAGGTTACAACGAGAGTCTTGTTTTATGAGAGGCTATATACTGGCAAGCAAACAAACAAACTGAGTAGTAACCGTGCATTGTGTTACCCATCTTGGTAATAACACAGGTAGGGGTAGGCCTAGCTAATGTGTGAAGCGACCAATTAATGTGTTGTATATGAAAATATAAGCAGGACTTGAACCTGCTTAACAAATGCAAGGTATATCTGGACGAGCACAAACTGTTTTAAAATACTAACGTATTCGAGTTTTGATTTAATAACTCATATAAAAATTGGAATAGTCTGTTCCTGGCACATCATCCCGAAGAATAACTTACTTATATAGGTTTACATAGGTTGATCCTGACCGTAAGCGGTGGCCTCGTTGGTCAGTTCTAAATCTGTATATGCAAATGCCCTACGACTTCCTGGGAAGGCGGCTCACATAGATTGTTCCATATCTTTGTAACTCTGATTGAAAAGCGCTCTTTCGTCAGTACCTACCGGCAATATCTGCGTTGGTGCATAACAATTATTGTACAATTTCCGCGAATTATACTGATTATATAATTTGAGGGGAACTCAAGTGATATGTACTTCACAAATGCGATAATCAACAATTTAACGCGATATTAAATAAATCCACAAGTTCACTCGAACATTCAACGACTACTAGAATTAAAATGTCGGCGGCACCAAGAAGTTAAACCCGAAGAAGTTTGGCCACTTGTTTTTGTCTGCGCGGCTAGTGTACTTCCGCCAGAGTATACACAGTTTTCAAATATAAGAGTTTTAGGTTGCTCGGCGAGGTCCAGAATATCGTTCTTGCACTATCCGTTCAGTGTCGCCACTGGTATATATTGTAGCCAACCTGGGATCTCAGTTGTATCACCACTCAATTCTATAAATTCATCAATGATATGGAAATGTTATTTGAGAAACAACAATGGAAACCAAGAAATTTCAAAGTGTAATTATAAACTCTCTCAAGCATTACATAAATGGACAGAATGTTAAGAATAACACAAAAATTACGGTCTTAGCCTTTGGCAGTCTCTATCTCTAGGTGTTTCCAGCGCTCGGCAACGTTCTATTAACTGACTAGTATGTATATATTGTGATTACAATATTATGGTCTTATGATATCTCATTCAATGCATCTCCTGTCGCACTGGCTACAGGAGTAACACCTTCTTTCCCGGCACCGTGATTGGAACGCTCTGCCCCCAGAAACCATCCAGTCCCCCACACTTGGCACCTTCATTCTGAGGGAGTCAAGACACACCTAACCAACTCTTTGCGGGCCTGGTGTACTAGGATGTTCTGGGGACCACTGGCCGCTTGTGGGCAGCCCCGTATGTCTATGCTTAGAGGCTGCCTTGCATTTTTTTTTACTTTAATTCATACCCTATACTTCGCTCATGATTTGTTTTTACTTTGTCCAAACGTCAAATTGCGCAAATCATTTATTCTCCGCCACATGTCAGTAATTGACGACCAATACGACAAATGCACATAAATGGAAGACGAAGAAAAAGCGGTTTTTTTTCAGAACATTATCGCCAAACCAACCATTCTGGCACCAGGATGCTTGTTGTCTTCAGTGGTTCTTTTATGTGCAGAGATTTGAGACGGGACCGCCATTAACGTGATCTCCGAGTCATCACCAATCGTGAGAGCCAGGTTTATATAAAAAAATACCATGCATGCCCGGTCCTGGTTTTGAACACATAGCACTGGCATGCCACGGGGATGTGCTAATCACTACACCATCTCTCTCAATGAATGATTAAACGCTAAGACATGGATTCTATTTTAAATAATATTTGTAATAGTAATAATAATAGTGTTTATATTTTGCACCGTTACATAAATATACAGCAAAATACAAGACCATGGAATAGGTCTTTGTCCAGTTCCCTACTCGAATGTTCCTTTCTATTGCTGGACCCTGTATCGAAGAATCGATTGATGACGAATATGTATAGTTGTAAGGTTTCTCTCATCTCCGTGCACTTTATCGTACTTGTTTTACTTCCTTCTTTCCTTCAGCAGTTTGGGCTCTGCGCAATGGATGTGTCGCTCGCCAATACGTGTGCATCGTCGTGTTATTATTATTGTATTGTTCCCTCACGGCTAAGGGTCTGTTAGTTTGTCAATAAATTAGACAAACACTCGTGTCCAGATTTATCATGAATGTTAAGTCTATTCGTCCGTACTTCGGTTACGGCGTCCGTACAAAGGTTTACATACGCATGAATGTCAACGGCCTCTAGTTCTTCATATATTTGAAATGTTCCAAAACATAAAGCAAAACGTAAACCGACGAGGTTTATAATTGCCGAAATTTTGCAAATCCTAAAATGTGGGGAACATTTTCGTAGTTCCCCATGCACAGTCTCAAACGTTCTCCCTTTTGTATAATAAGTGCTGCCCTCTTCGAATTTCCAATATTTCCACTTGAAGCAAAACTAACTCTATGCCAAGTCAACGGAGCGCTTTCAAGCAAGGATAAATCGAGACGCTGGATAACGCGCGCTAGTTGAAATTATGGCACTACGCATAAGTAGTTATGTATATTCATACTGTGGCGACGGAGGTGGATCGTGGCTACATACATTTGCATAATTTTCAATGGCGGTGAACTTCCATCCTAAAACGTTCCCAAGGTGAGGCCATTGCGGTGAACGTCCGTCCTAGAAATTCGCTACCACACCTATTAGTCAAACACCGTGTCCGCTATGCTGACATGGGAGGCGATCGTCCTCCCACTGAAAACAAACACTCTCGTACCACACCCGAGTGCCCTAAGCTTACCTAGGATAAGGACGTCCACTTGTTTGTCTTTATGTAACTGTTAATTTGGGGGTTTCTGTTAAACGCCTACAACTTTCCTGTAATAAGTAATAAGTCTAATTAGCCACGGCAGTTCTTTACATAGTGAGGTTGTAAGCAATGTTGTCAGTGCGATGCAAGTTTGGTTAAAGACACAATCAGCAACTGATCACAAATGTGATATCTTCTAGTTAATATGTAGTTTACGCAACGCTGTGGATGCTCTATTCCTGTACAATATTTACGTCTCTGACACTATACTTAGCAGAACTTGACAGTGTAAATAATTATCGAACGCTGAGTGTCTAAATACATACCATCTAATTAAATAATCACTGGGCTTCTTCACAAAAGCATAGGCGCCAGTGGCCATTAAGAATGTGTTGTTCGGTCAACACCATCAACGTACACATACATGTAAGCAGTCAAGTGTCGATGGGTTCTCGAAAAGCGATCGTTAAGTGTTTAATGTGATTCACTCACATGCACACGCGCGCACACACACACACACACACACACACACACACACACATACACACACACACTGCCATATATCTCTCTCACAAGCAGTTAAAGGCGAGAACCTCAGCTGGGTCATTGCACAATTTTGACACGAGCACCTGTAAGTATGAATTCTGTTTGACACCAAATGTACTGTGTTTCATGCTAATCAAGTGTGCTGGAGTGTGCTTGCTTGCGTTATAAGTGGGCATATAACAACAGACATAAAATAGCTCCCGCCTCAAACTGCGAATGATATCACGCCTCTATTCAGTTGTCCTCTGCTTTAAATGTCACGTATCTTTAATGAACCATCGACCTTACCCCGCCGCACACCGTCCGATTGTCCACGCTGCGACGTATCTCGACCGTCGCAGCGAAGAAAATCGTGCGTAATCGGGGCGGTTTGCGTGTGCTTACGACTAACGATTCCCCAGTCTTACGTCGAGTCAGCGGCAGTCGTGGCAATTGAACTTGCTCAACCGGCACGACTGACGCTGACTGGCAATCTTGGCCAATCGGGCGGTGTGAGACACTTCCCGACTTTGATTTTTGAATCGTAAGGATTTAACGAATGTAAAACAGTTATTACAGGCCTACGCAAAATGATGGTCAACGTCAAACTATTTGTAATAGTATGTTTTATGTTTTGGGTTTAATTCGCGCGTTATGTCTAATATAGCCCGCCACACACCGCCCGAATGTCTACGCTGCGACGCATCTCGACCGTCGCAGCATAGACAATCGAGCGGTGTGCGGCTAGGTTTACAAGAATATAATATCACCTAAATCCACGAATTGGAATATTTCCATTTTTCAAAAATAATGCTAAATAGTCAGCCTGTCATTTCTTGCGCACTGAATAGTGTGACGTTGTGTTTAAAAAGCTTCTCTGTTCGTATACAAATCACAAGAGTGATGTATAGCGTTAGCAAGGTTGTTGTGTTCAAAGATGCATAACATTATATAATTTTACAATAATTGTGAATAGCGAGAAGTCGCTTCGGGTTACTTTTCATTATATTAAAATGCAGTGGAACCGTTTAATTTTGGCTATTTGCCTAATTTTCCTTGCTCACATCAAGAAAATGTTGAATACCATTCAGTGATGCTTGAAATATAACTGAAATATACAGTATAGTCACAGTCATCTGCTAAACAGATTTGCAAATAATTGCTATCGACTGGCAGATATGCATTTGTTATGTACGGACACACGCACAATGTACTTTTCAATCTAAAAAGACTGCAGTTGTAATTATGATGTATTTTTTGATGTACAACATAACTAAATTGTCAAGACAAAAGTTCACCTAAATCTAAGTAATAAACATTGTGGTAATAATTAAACGTGGCGGAAGATAATTCAGGGTTCCTTTATTCACATTCAAATATAGGGGAAACACTTGGTTTTTAGACTGCATACCTTAAGTTTTTTGCACAGTTCATACAAATGATGTAAGCAACTTGTAAGGGTTTTGATTTGGTTATTCAGCGATCCTTAACATATATCTATACCTGCAATGTTAAGTATATCTAGGAGTTTGCTAAACATATTCTTCTAATCATAATATTATTGGCAAATAATTGCTTTTGACCACTCGTACCACATTTCTTTAGGAAGAACACTTATAACATGTTATCCAAGCTCAAACAAATAGCAATTGTAATTCTGAAGTATTTATGTGTGTACCATATACACGTATGTCTATATCACGAGAACAAAAGTCCGCCCGAATCCATATGGTGAACATAGGTGTTTAAATAATAACTGAACGTGGTGGAATGTTGCTGTGGGAGACCTTTTTACTTTGATACGTATATATAGGCGGATATTTGTTTTAGTTTGTATAAGTTGTATTGTTTGCATAATTCAAAACCTCGATGCACACCACTCGCAGCGGTATTACTTCGTTTGATCAATGAGCTGTACTAAATTTTCTGTAATGAACAGTATTGGCACAATCGTCTTCTAAAAATATTGCAAATAGTAAAGTTGTTCGAGCAACATTCGTTTTCTAAGGCCAAATATTGTAATCATAATCTACATCATCAACTGAAATAAATTTGAATTGGAATGTTTTTGACTAAAATTAACCAAAACAACCAAAACGCCTATTTTTCGATTTAATTTTTTGGTAATTATCATACCAAGTGGAAGGCCATTGCTGGCCACCTTTTCTCATTTAAATTTAATATACACCCTTTTCACAGGCAGAAAAACGTAATCTGTTTGAACATGTGGTATACGTTAACGTTGGCATGAGAACTAATGTTCTATGTAATGATCTATTATCAACGTAACTATGTTGAATAGCGAGGTTTGAATCGCCGTCTAAGCAGGTTTTTAAATAATCACAATCGAGCTACAGTTTTTGAAAGAACACAATAGTTTCCAACGGCAACTTGCTCTTCGCCGCGTCACAACTAACTATGAAGTTACGTGATACGCAGTAGCAGTGAAGTGTTCTATAATATAGATTGAGTTGGTATATCCAATAATAGTAACATTTATGGTGAATATAAGAATAACGCTAGGTTTCTAGTATCACGTTTTGAACAATCGCAGCGGTGTGCGGCGGTCAGTGGTAGGGCAGTCACAAGCTTACAATCATACGCGATGGGGCTACGACGGCCGAGATGCGTCGCAGCGTAAACAATCGGGCGGTGTGCGGCTAGTTTTAGCACAACGTTAGTTTTGCAGCATAACACCTGTTTGTAAAAGGAATGTCTACGTTCATAACACAAAGTATGTAACTGTAAAAGGATAGATATTATAACTAAATATTTCGTTTCAGATTTGAACTTACTCTACTGAGATGAAGAATATAGGGGCTATTTGTTTATAAAGCAAACATGCTTGTGTGTAGGCGTATGTTTGCATGATTATGCATACATGTATATTTATGAATGCTTGTATGTGTGTGTGTGTATGTGTGTGCGCGTGTGCGTCCGCGTGAGCGTGCGTGTGCGTGTGTGGGTGTGTGGTAGGGCAGACATTGGCCGTGCCAAATCAGCTTTTCGAAACAAAGTTGAACATCAATATCAGACCATGAACACACGTGACGCCTTCAGAAATCTCAAAGCGATGGCCGGTGATGTCAGTTCCAACCACAATACTAAATCTTACATAACGCCTGATGCTACAGAGCTAAACAAATTATATACACGCTTCGACAGCATGGACTTTACATGCAAGTGCACAAAGCTTCTGACAACCATCTCCTCCTCATCATCCCCAGGTGGTATTATCATCTCTGAAGACAACGTGACTCGCCAGTTTACGAGGCCCTATAGAATGAAAGCTTCCAGGCGTGATAACATATAGAGCCATCTTCTCCGATCATGTGCTGATGGACTGACGCCTGTGTTCTCACAACTATTCCAGGAGTAAATAATTCCAAATTTCTGGAAAACAAGCACCGTTATTCCTGTGCATAAAATATCCTCCCCACAGGAACTCAGCCACTACAGGCCAGTTGCTCTCACTTCTATTCCAATGAAAGCCCTTGAGATGTTGTTCATGACAAACCTCTCTCCACACATTCAGTAGAAACTGGATCCTATGCAATTCGCCTACAAGCGTGGGCGTGGAACCGATGATGCTTGATCTTCTTCATATAATTTACTTCGACATTTAATACTATACATCGCCACAAGATGATTGAAAAAGCTTCTTGTCCTGCAAATACCCCCGAACCAGCAACACGCCACAACACGTGAAGGTTGATAGCACCATCTCCCCCAACATCATACCTGGGCGCCTTAGGGATGTGCTGGGAGCTTCATTCTATACTTAAGGCTTAAGGAGCGAATGTGACTCTAATGTCTTGATTAAATACTTAGACGACTCAGCAGTAGTGGCGTGCCTGAATGACCCAGATTCGTTCTAAGCGTTGAGAACTAGATGTCCATAATCTCAATATGGTGCTGAAACAACTTCCTATAACTAAATGTGCGCAAGACAAAGGAACTCTGCATTGACTTCGGCACCAGTAGCCAGTTTGATGGACCGCTCTTTATTCATGGTGAGGCAGTGGAGGTAACAAACACCTTTAAGTATCTTGGTGTAGCTCTCATCATAAAGGTGTGCAAACAATGCCAGCAGAGAGTGTACCTGTTAAGGAAACTAAAATTGTTTCGTGTCGAACCAAAACTCATGCTGTTCAGGAACATCATAGAGTCAGTGTTGACTTATTGTAGTATCTGTTTCTTCCCTGCTTCGTCTGTCTCAAACAAAAACATGCTTCTTCGCATCTGCAAAATTGCTTCAAGGATCATAGGCATTCCCACACCGCCTGTCTCTCAGTTGTGTGAACGCACGATGATCAAAAAAGCACGTGCAGTTGCTAATGATTCTTCCCAACCACTCTACACAGAATTTGATCTTCTTCCGCCTCAAAGACGATACCAATGTCCAAGATGTACAAAAAACAGGTTCAAAAACAACTTCGTTCCCCAGGCCATAAGTCACCTAAGCAAGATTTGAGTTAACAAACCACCACATGCAAGCCGACCGTTACAATATATGTGCACTAACTACTTTCACTTTTGTATTACTATTACATACTTATTTCTTGTATGTACTATGTTTAGGTATGTTTACTAACAATGCCTTCCATTCTCTTTGTGCTCCGCAAGCAGAAGAAAATTGTTTGATGTATCTATTATTATAAATTTGTATTGCATTGTATAGCATTGTGTGTATGTATGTACAATGCATGTATGTGTGTATGTATGCACGTATGTATGTACATATATAAGTACGTATGTATGTACGTTTGTAAGTACGTATGTATGTACCTATGTATGTACTTATGTATGTACATATGTAAGTACATATGTATGTACATATGTATGTACGTACGTATTTATGTACGTATGTATGTGCGTATATATGTACCTATGTATGTACATATGTATGTACGTACATATTGTATGATCGTATGTATGTATGGATGTGTGTATGTACGTATTCAAATCGTCAATCACCATTTCAGTTGGCATTGCTTGGTGTGGCTGTCATGGTGGCCATGTTGTCTTCATCCGAAGCTGGTAAGTTGCTCTCATTATTCCAATGTAACCACTGCTCTCATAGACCCTATCACTCCAATGTATTGATCATTACGTTATTTTCCTTCTGACAAGTCCAGTGTAGAGGATGGACACTGTTTTATTCTGGACATAGTTCTGGAGCTCTTGGCAGCAAATAATTCCTCCAGGTTGATGTATACATTATCTTCTCCAATCACCAACGTGCACGAGTGAACTCTAATGTCCCTGTTCTGTTTGGGAGGCCGGTGCTTGTGTAATGTACTGGTGGTCAGAAAAGGTGATCCCATTTTAACAATTAACAAGTTTCACTCTAACAATGTCATACTAACAGGGCCACTAAACGATGCCACCACGCGCAGTCACCCCCGAAGTGAGACACAATCAGAGTCTTACAAGCAGTGTTACTCTAGCAGTGCCACTCAAATAGAGTCAATCAAGCAGTGCTACTCGAGCAGTGTCACTCATAATAATAATAATAACAATCTTTATTTATACACTAGTCTCCTGAGTACGACTCTGTTCAATAGTGTGTACAGAGTCGCTAAAAGTAAAACAATATACATACATAAGACTTAGTGGTGTAAACATAAATTTAGTCTGATACTTATTTTAAAATAGCGTCATTAAAATAAACATTATGGCTATAAATTATATATATATATATATAAATAAGAAAGAAAAGACTACGTATTTATTAAAAGTGAGACTAAGAGAATAAAGTTGTAAACCAAATGCAGTATCACACAAGCATAGTCTTACATGCAGTGTCACTCCAACAAAAACACACAAGCAGAGCCTTCCTTGCAATGTCACACAAGCATAGTCCTACAAGCAGTACTAGCAGGGTCACTAAGCAATGCCACCTAGCGCAGTCACTACGAAATGTGACACAAGCAGAGTCTTACAAAGAGTGTTACTCAAACAGTGTCACTCAAATAGTGTCAATCAATTAAAGTCATTCAAGCAGTGTCACACAAGCAAAGTCTTACAACCAGTGTCACTCCAACAGAGTCAAACAAGCAGAGCCTTATTTGCAGTGTCACACAAGCAGAGTCTTACTACTAACAGTGTCTCAAAAGCAGTGTCATGCAAGCAGAGTCATACAAGCAGAGTCATACAAGCAGTGTCACTCAATAAGAGTCACACAAGCAGTGTCAGTGAAACACTGTCACACGAGCACAGTGTTTCAAGCAGTGTCACACAAGCAGAATCACTCAAGGAATGTCATTCTAGCAGTGTTCCACAAGCGGAGTCTTACAAGCAGTTTAATTCAAAAAAATTCACGCAACCAGAGCCTTATATCAGTCTGACACAAACAGTGCCTCACAAACAGAGGCTTACTTACAGTGTCACACAAATAGAGTCTTACTAGAAGTGTCACTCAAGCAATGTCAAATATACAGAGTCTTACAAGCAGTGTCACACAAGCAGTACCACACCTGCAGACCTTACAGGCAGTGTTACTCAAGCAGTGTGAAACAAGCAGTGTCACGAAAGCAGTCTTAGTTTCACAGTGCTACGTAATGTTTGTCTCTGGGACGAATTCAGACACGCTGCTGTTATTGCCTGAATATTACATATATGGAAATAGACACTGCTGTCAGTAGCCAGGTACACATTTGTTCAGACGACTGAACTGAAGCAACATGTAGCGAACGAACTTGACCAAAGTTTTAAACGGAATCAAGAGGATATTCAAACCCATAATTTATCAACAGAGGCACGAATATTGTTGCTAGAACAATTGCAACCAGCATTGGAGTAGCCCAGGTGCATAATACAATCAAAGCTGGTCAATTATTTCACGCGTTTACACGCACGCGGACTGTCACACGCACGCACGAACACGCAAGCGAGCACGCTCGCAGAAACGCAGGCACACGCACAAGCATACACACACATATACACACACGCAGACACACAGACACACACGCACACACACACACCACTGCGTCATACCTATTGTCTGCCCATTTTAGCATTAATGCCACTAGCTTTATTCGTATATTATGTTCCTGCTTGCAGGCCGTTTCTACACTCGGACGGAAGTAGATGTTGGACGCTGCAACGATAGGTGCATGGTTAACCGATACAACTGCAACCTGAACTGCTACGAAGGTCCCAGGTCCTCAATCAAAGTCTGCTACAGCTCATGCTCAAGGACGGAGAGAGCATGCATGAAGCGTTGCGACTAACAATACACACTACCTTGATAAGCGTGCCTATTATAATATCCAGTTGTCGTTCCGATGGGAGTCTATGACATTCATTTCGATCTCCTGACACATATGTATACGTAGTGATATATATTGCTATGACGCCGATATCGCAAACAGTATCGAGTCGCACAGCAAGGAGCCGATCATCTCTCCTGCCTTCTGCAATTCTGCGCTGGCTCGTGAATACTGTGAAAGAATGATTGATTATGCACGTACAATTCCACACGCAGTTGAAATAAATACTGTCGCCGATACATGCTTGTACAGTACTTACGTGTTGCAAAATAACATGTCAGTATGTCCTCGTATGTTATTGAATTCAGCAAGTTACACTGATAATTTGTTGGAGTAATAACTTGTGCACGTCTTAAGTTGTGATGTTTACATTTTGTGTTCCGTTGTGGTATCATTGTGGTTGCTAAACAAAAAGTGTTACCGGTTTAAAACTTAAACATGAAGCGATTAAACAAGCAGGCACTAAGAATTGTGTTCTTGTGTTGTTATTTCGACATACTTGTTATAACATTCAAAACTGTTAATGATGTTGCCATGATATACCGTATATGTAGAATTACCTTTCTCTATCCAGATGTAATATTTACATAATCATCCAATTCACATTTGTATGTTTGATAGTAATTGTAAATAATCATACATTTGTATTAATAATGAGTAATTATACGTTGGTCGCTGGACATTACGCCGTTCTTTAATATATTTATTTGGAATTGTGACTGGCTTAGCTAGTAGATGCACTCTTAACTTCTGGTTTACTTGCTCTCTATATATATCCCTGTTGATTGCTTTAGAAACATGGAACTCAAGTCCTCGCCAGCTGAACGCAGACCGTGATTATGTGCCTACTAATCTGTTCGCTCCCCGTTACAGTCGTACTAATGTGTAGGGCCTACATATAGGCCTGGTATTATCTGTCCGGAATGGCATGTTCAAAGGCTCTGACGTCGCGGGTCTGATACGGTTTGTTCCAAGTCGAACTGATGTCACCTTTCTGAGAAGATTCGTTCCAAGTCGAACTGAAGTCACTTCCCTGAGACGGTTGATTCAAAGTAGAACTGATGTCCCCGTTCTGAGACAGTTTGTTCCAAGTCGAATTTGTGTCAGCTTTCTGAGACGCTTCGTTCCAAGTCGAACTGATGTCAACTTTCTGAGGTGGTTCGTTCTAAGTCTAATTGATGTGACCTTTCTAAGACGGATTGTTCCAAGTCGAATTGATGTCACCTTTCTGAGACGGTTCGTTCGAAGACGAACTGAAGTCACCTTTCTGAGACAGTTCGTTCCAAGTCGAACTGATGTCACCTTTCTGAGACGGTTCATTCCAAGTCGAACTGATGTCACCTTTCTGAGACGGTTCATTCCAAGTCGAACTGGTATCACCTTTCTAGGACGGTTTGTTCCAAGACGAACTGGTGTCACACCTTTCTGAGACGTCGTGTTCCAAGTCGAACCGATGTCATCTTTCTGAGACAGTTCGTTCAAAGTCGAACTGATATTCTCTTTGTGACACGGTTCGTTACAAGTTGAATTGATATCACCTTTCTGAGACGGTTCGTTCCCTTGTCGAACTGATGTCACCTTTCTTAGACGTTTCGTTCAAAGTCGAACTGGCGTCACCTTTCTAAGACGCTTTGTTCCAAGTCGAATTGAGGTCACCTTTCTTAGACGGTTCGTTCCAACTCGAACTTGTGTCACCTTTCTGAGACGGTTCGTTCCAAGTCGAACTGGTGTCACCTTTTTGATAATAATATTGAGAGCATACATGCGAAGTTTGACGAATTGCAAATATTCGTTGATGAACTTAATGATTCTGGTTTTCAGTTTAGTGTTATTTGTTTGCAAGAGACATGACTTAGCGGTAACGACGACGCCTCCTTTAAACAGTTGAACGGTTATCATTGCATTGTAAAATGGAACCACAGCAGCAAAAAAGGTGGACTGACCTTAACCATAAATATAAATATAAAATTAAGTCTCTATTTAGCCCATCAACTATATGGGAAGGTCAATTCATTGAAATAATTTGTAATTTTTTAACAAAACATATTATACGTGGAAATATTTACAGACTAATTTACTAAATAGCACATAGATAATTTGGAAAATTACAACGTTTTTATAGACGAGTTTATTCATATATTAGACTTCTAAAAACAAAAAATAAAGAAGGCTACTAAGTTTAGTAAGTGTCAATACAAAGGGTGTGTTTGGGGATTTTCTCGATGCACTAATTACTCTTAGTGTTTACCCACAAATAATCTTACTGACACGATTTTCGAATTCCAGTGCAACACTAGTAGATATTTGTTTCTGTAAACTGCCCAAAGCCACACTAAACACCATATGTTGTATTCTTATTATAAATGTTCAGACCACCAACCTTATTTTACATGTTTGAATACAATATGTGATCATGATGACCCAAAGCCAAAATATGCCAATATTACAAGATATTCCTTTAACGCGTATGCCAATTTTTTTTACGATTTGTAGAAAAGTAACATGTTAAAAAATTGAACACAACTTCAAATAACAACCCAAATATAAACCTACGTATTGTGGGAGATATTCTTATAAAACGAAAAGAAAAACATTTCCAAACTAAACATGTAAAATTCAACAAACATAAACATAAACAATGTAAATTGATAGCAATATACATTGTCTGATCTATAAAACACAAGGAAAATTTATACAAACGAACGTCGGAGGTTAAGTCATGCATAACGGTAATATGTATTAATAAAAACCGAATTGCATGAATAAATACTGTATTGAAAAGAAGTATTAGACAGGCAAAGAATATGTACAACAAAAGTTGTTTCAATCAGTACAAAACAAACATAAGGAAAAGTTGGTTAATGATAAGTGACATCTTAAACAGGACTAAACACAACACTTCATTCCAGACGTGTTTAATGTGAATGGAAAACAAGTCATAGATAAACCTACCATTGCAAATCATTTGAATAACTTCTTTACAAAACTGTGGGCCAGATCTTGCCAACATAATACACAATCCAATTAATTTTTTTTACAAAGTATTTAACTTCTAAACACAATTCAGAATTTATTTTTGAAAAAGTGAACAACAATGACGTAGGTAATATTATTGATAGCCTACATGCAAAATCTAGTTACGGAATAGATGGTATACCTACCAAATTATTGAAATTTGTAAAATAAATTTCAACAGAGCCACATAGAAGAATAATAAATAAAACAGGAATATTTCCACTCAACCTAAAAGTAACAAAGGTAATCCCATTATTCAAAAAAGAAAATGATAGTGTATTTATAAATTATCGACCCATATCACTCTTGCCTGTTATATCAAAGGTAATCGAACAAATTATGTATAACCAGCTACATACATCCTTTCAAAATCAAAACCTACTTTTCAATAGTCAATAGGGATATAGAAAAAAGACACTGCATTAGAACTAATTGATAACATCACCCGTGACATGGACAAAGGTGAAATCCCCATAGCCATATTGTTAGATTTATCAAAAGCCTTTAATACACTACACCATGACATTTTTTAAACAAACTATCTTATTGCGGAGTGATTGCAAATGGTATCATTAAGAGTTATTTAATCAACAGGACACAGTATGTATAAATGGGAGGTACATTATTTGACATTTCACTCATCTATACAGGAGTGCCTCGGGGCTCTATATTAGGTCCTCCTCTATTTTTGATATATATAAATGATATTGTATATGTATCTAAACGTTTCGAATTACTTCTAGATGCTGACGATTCAACTTGATTAAGCTCATTGAGTTCATTCAATACACAAGCTAATACGTTTGATAATATTATTGCTGAATTGCATAAAATAAGCGTATGGTTAAAAGTAAACAAACTTTCACTCAATGTTAGCAAATCAAAACGCATGATCTTCTATCGTCCTCAGAAACAACTTCCAAGATTCCAATTAAATATAGATGACACAACACTAGAATGTGTAGATCATTTTAATGTTCTCAGATAAACAGATAAGCACCTAAACTGGAATAGACACATTGATAAAATATGTAATAAATTGTTGAGTACAATTGAAATAATAAATAAACTGAAGCATGTGTTACCACAATATGTTTTATTAACACTTTATGTGCACTTGCGCTCCCCATATCAATTACTGTTTACTCGAATTGGGTGAAAATCACACAAACATTGCTAAACTACATGAAAACGAGCAGTTAGAGTAATAACAAACAGCTCGTACACAGCACACTCCGAACATTTATTGAAAAGCCTTAATTTATTGAAAGTTGAAGACTTATTGAAAATTCAACAACTACGGTTTGCTTATAAACATCAGACTTGAAATCTGCATATATATATCTGCAGTATATACCAATTACTTT
The DNA here is from genome assembly GCA_020002185.1 of Paraescarpia echinospica. Classification (NCBI taxonomy): domain Eukaryota; kingdom Metazoa; phylum Annelida; class Polychaeta; order Sabellida; family Siboglinidae; genus Paraescarpia; species Paraescarpia echinospica. The sequence goes on from CM034531.1 coordinate 90,390,685, forward strand.
AAATACAAATGTATACAGTCAAAACACTCGAAGTAGAAAAGATGTTCACAGTGAAAGAGTAAACACAGAATCTGCTAAGAAAATGATAAAATATAGTACTGCTCATGTTTTGAACAACATTTCAAATTTAATCACATAAAAAATTCGCACTCAATCCTTCAATGGATTTACTATGTGTGTCATTTAAAAACTTATCTTTACAACCTTGCTTATCCACCGTAGCTCCCTAGCGCCTAGACCCATCTGTTGACAACTGGAATACTACTTATGGATTTTGAGATTGACCAATCCTTTTGATTTGATGCGCCTCTGAGCTTGGTTTCGAAGGATTTAGGCGCAATAGAAGTGATCTTATTATTATTATTGTTATTATTATCATCTCAAACTGCGACGATAAGTGTAAGATCTCAGATTGCAACACATGTAAAATACTAACAACTAAAAAAGGTAAATAAAGTGAATTTTCGAATATACCTTATTCTTTTATATTTGTTATCATAATTATACTTAAGGTGACGTTTGTATGAATGAATGAATGAATGAATGAATGAATGAATGAATGAATGGGTGGACGTATATTGGTTACTCGATTACAGTGATGTTACAAGTGTGATCGTAGATATGGGTTCATCAGGTAACTCGGCAGATTCTCAAGAAACCCCTGGGGATATATTTCCAGAAGCACCTATAAATAGGTAATCTAATGAATTTAAACCTTTAATTATCATTATTTAGTATTATTATTTTGTTTTGATGATTTGAAATGAATACTGATGTGATGCTATGATATATTCTTTTCTTTTTTACGCAGAGGTGGCTCTCATGTTAACGACATTTCATGTGTTAATGAGAGTCTCCTTGATCTGTATTTTTATAGTTATGTTATATATATATAATACATGTATATATATATATATATTATGTTTATTTATATTATGTTTTCAATTTGAGAAACTTCTTCACATACAACGTAGGGGCCTATGTATGGTCAAAATAAAATACGTTTGTCTGAGACGGTTCAATCCAAGTCGGATTAAAGTCACCTTTCCGACACGGTTTATTCCAAGTCGAACTGACTTTACCTTTCTGAGACGGTTTGTTCCAAGTCGGATTGATGTCACCTGATGGTCTGTTCGAAGTCGAATTAACATCATCTGTTCGGCATGTTTTTTTCTCCAGTTCAGACATATGTCACTGGACCAAGACTGTTTGCTTCCTTTCCGTCTGATGTCACTTGTCCAATATAGCGTTTTCCAAGGCGGACTGGTGTCACCGGTCCAAGAAGAGGCAACGCGCTTATTGATGTTTAATTACCTTCGTTGTAAGAACAATGCCATTTGTAGCATCATAACTGTTCCGGAGTTCGCCTACCTCACATATGTTAATCTTGTATTGATATATGACCTGTCGGCTTGCAGTAACAATTGCCGTAACCATAATGGCGGCACTGTATAAGTCACAGTGTCAGTTTACAACCTATATGCGCGATGATGCCATGAACAATGCGATGGGCGATGCGATTGATGATACGCGATGTTATGTGCAATTTGAAATTATGACACTTTCAGAGATGATGGCACTTACGATGGTGTCATTCGACACTACGCGACTTAATTCGAGAAATAACATGTCCTTCATCCACTGTTAAAGATATCGCAGACGGTATCCCATGTTAGTCGCATCGTCTAGCAGATACTCGTATGCACACACGCACGCACACATACGCACAAAAACTCGCAAACACATACACACACACACACACACACACACACACACAAACACACACACACACACACAAACACGCAAAAAATACACACACACACACACACAAACAAACACACGCACACACAAGCACACACACACGACATTACAGACACAAAACAATAATAATGTTTCGGAACATCGAACATAATGTCACATTAGTGGCATCTCGAGATTGCACTACTCAACAACTCACTTTGTCCACTGGGAAAAATGTAAGTAATTGTATTTTATTGTTTAACAATATATATATATATATATATATATATATATATACATATATATACGCGATATATGGGATCCACGGAAGCGCTACAATGTTTCACCAAAGAAATCTCTTACAGCGTGCAATTTCAGTCATCTCCTGCAGGGGGCCTTGTACTTCGACTGACCCTAGTCTCATCCGGTCGCGATTTTTGTTGTGTAATTACGTTTTCTTTTGGGGGTCCTGCGGCATGCACTTTTCCAGGGAGTTTTGTAGGATATCGTAAACGTGTGTTGTGACTGTCTTGGTATTGTGTATTATCTTGAGGTATGATGAAGCAATTTTCCACTCGATCGGTTCGGGTGAATTCCGAAATGAGGCCGCCATGACACCATTGATCTACAGTCGGGAGGTACTTCTGAATTTCCAACACAACCATGATATATCGACCCCCAACCTTGCCACTGACTTCTCGGAAGAGACCCGCAAGAAGAGGACCATTGAGGAAAATTGCGTACAGGCCCCCTCTGCCAGCCATTACTCTCTCGAATGTACTCCAAAACAAGCTTGATGATGTGTCAACGATGATTCGTTACGATGGAGACTATAGAAGAACCAGTTTATTTTGTTTTACCGAGACGTGGCTGACAGAGCAGTATGTGGACATGGGCACTGAGGATTTTATTACTGTTTGCTCTGACAGAGACAAAACAAAAACAAAGAAAAACATTGGTGGAGGTCTTTGCATACTACTTGGTAGAACATAGGCCACTAACTTTTGTGTGAGAGAACGAGTTAGCACGAGATCGTACGAAATCTTGTCTCTGTCATATCGGCCTCACTACCTTCCACATATTCTGACCTACATACCAGGGGCCGGTTTCACGAAACGTACTTAAAGTTACGCAATTACTTAGCGTCACGTGTTTGCATTAAGTACGTTCTTAGCCGCTTCGTAGAACTGGCCCCAGGACCAGACAACGCAGAGGCAGCCGAGCGTGTCGCCGTGTGCTACAATGCGGCGCTAAGCAGGTTAGTGGACCAATATGTGTTTATACTCTGGGACTTTAATATGTGCGACCGACATCTCTGGCCAGCTGTCAAACCTACACCAGTACGTGTCTTGTCCAACACGTCTCGATCGTTGTTATGGCCCTATTTACGAAGCCTGGGTCGTCCATAACCTACTCCCCTTTGGACGATCCGACCATAATATTACACACCCGATTCCATATTATATTCAGGGAGTGAAACGTGAAAAACCAAGGTCACAGCGTATTAAAGTATGGGACTGGGATAGCACAGAGAAACTGAAAGATTGTTTTGAAACGACTGATTGGAAGGTATTTTTTGACAGTTATTATGATAACCCGGATGACCTTGTGGATCATGTAACGTCGTACATTCAGTTTGGTGAGGACTCGGTGATAAAATCAAAGTTAAAATGTATTTTGAATGAAAAGAAACAGGCATTTCTAGTTGGCGACGCCCCTAAAGTGAAAGAACTGAATAAAATCTTCAGAAATAAAGTTAAGTTAGCAAAATTAGTATACAAAGACAAAGTGGAACGCAAACTGTTGTGTGGCAATGCGAAAACTGATTGGCAGGGTCTCAATACAGTGATGGGTAGGAAACAACCACCAACACCCTTGGCATCAGATAACCCTGTTTTATACCCGATTTGATATTCAGGAATTCCATGCAGAATGTGATCAGTTGTGCCTGCCACTTGTAGTCTCTCTAGTGTTGTAATTGAAGAGGCTGATGTTGTGAAATGTTTTTGTCAAGGCCAACAAAGCGCCTGGACCAGATGGTCTACGAGGTCGCGTGTTGAAAGTTTGTGCCGAACAGCTGGGCCCTTTTTTCACTCGTGTATTTCAGTTGCTGTTAGATAATTATGTTATGCCTTGATCATGGAAGATGTCAATTGTCATTCCAGTGCCCAAATTTTAGGTGCCATTCACATGAAAGACTTTCGTCCAGTAGCACTTACTTCTGTCGTTGCCAAGTGCAAGGAGAAGATTGTTTGCGCTCACCTGTTTACGTCGGTGGCCGATCGCATAGACCCGTTGCACTTCGCCTATAGGGCTAGAAGAGGTGTCGAGGACGCAACTCTGACTCTTGTAGATCTCATAGCTAGTCATTTAAATAAAGCTGGTTCTTCTGTCAAAGTTCTTTTCATGGATATGCCCGCTACTTTTCAAACTATTCAGCATTATGTTTTGATTCAGAGTGTGTTAGTTTTAGATATAAATTCTGATCTCGTTTTGTGGATAAGGCAGTTTCTGTACGATCGGCCACAGCGGGTCAGTCTTAATGCCCGCATGTTTGCTAAACCTGTATTGTCTGCTAAAGATTGTTGTGAACACCGGAGCCCCTCAAGGGTGCGTTCTCTCTCCCGTGCTTTTCTCACTGTATACAAATAGTATCACATGTAATGACCCAGTTCTTACACTTCTGAAATGCGCAGATGGCATGGCGCTTGTGGGATGACTGAAATAGGAATTGTTCATTTGTCAATACTTTCTTCAGATTGACGTGTTGAGTACAATGATTGAGGACAGTTTTCTTGAATTAAATCTATAGAAAACCAAGGAGCTTATCCTTGGCAACAGCAGGGGAAGAGAGGCAGGAAGGTCAGCAGTGACAGACCAGAGGGAGGTGGAGAGGGTGGACAGTTTCAAATACTTGGTTATTACTATTGATAAGAAACTCACTTTCAATGAACATGCTGACATGGTGTACACAAAATCACAGCAACGTATCGTTTTATTTAGGAAACTCAGAAGCTTTCATTCAACATCATAACTAGGTTTGGGCGCCCTACTGTTATCTATTACTTTAATCTGCATGTACTAGGTATTATTTACAGTTTCTTGTCTCTGTGTGTTTTCAAAATGCAGATGTTGACGTACTAATGGCCTTCTCTGGTGTTCTGAGAGTGTTTGGGTTTGATTATTTTTAGGCCACATGGTATGCTCGGAAGAACTTTACATTTAGTCAATTGTCTGTTTATGTGGTATGTTTAGTTTTCATTTTAGGATATTTTAATGTGTTATTTATATACATCTTGATCGTAAAACTTCATATGTGTGGGGACTTTACACGTGCATTCAATAATGTTGTGTGTTTTGATATCTTAATTGTTTTATGTAGTAATTGATTGGATGGTCAACGGATGAGCCAAAATAAAATGTTCTGTTTTAACATGTATTGTTTTAGGACAGACAATAAAGTAGTTTGATTGATTTGATTTGATCTCCACTGGGAAGGTCAGGCGGCAGATGGCATCGCGGCAAGTGATACAAGGAACCTCCCTGTTAAAAAACGAGCGGAGAACAAATACAGGAGAGAAGAGGGGGATAAAATGGAATCCACCAGCACCCTCCAGCGGCCAGACCCCTGCAGTCGCTGCGACAAAATCTACCTGCCCAAGAATGGCCTGGTTAGCCACCAGCGCGCCTACATCAGACGTGGACTATTGCCTTTCTGAATCTACGTTCGATCCCAAAGGCAAGCAAAGAAATAGAAGCAATGCACAACATAATTATTATTTTACATAACAGCGCGTATGGAATAAGCACGGATTCGTGATGTACTGCAACAGTGTTTGCTCTGTTCTAGCATTTTTGTAATGGTAATGCAACATCCAAATGACGGCATTGCTTTTATGAAAATGTCAGAGTATCTCGCAATGTAATAGGATTTTCAAACGTGACACTTTCGCCTTAACCGGGAACTTCACATATGACGCTATCAAGAGTAGATAACATTGTACGGTAAAATAGCCAGGGAGCTGCAAATACATCAACTGTGGCTAAATCAAATGCGCCGATTGATTCAACGCTAAGCACCAGTGACCGTTACCAACAACATTACTGCAGCACACGCCAAGGACGTCAAACGTGTATTTTATATACATTTCACACTACAAATATGGTGTTGTTCTCCTCGTCGTTCCCTGTCTTCAGGGGTGAAGCTGGCTTGGATACGTTGACATTTTTCTTTATCTTCCTCTTCATTGCACTTGCATTTCTCTACCACCCTTCTCCATTCTCCTCGGTCTTTTGCTCTTTTCCTCCACCCCTTCAGGTATCTCTTCACGCAATCCTCCCACCTCAGTCTCGGTCGCCCTCGTCTTCGTTTTCCCTCCACTCTCCGGGCATCTGCTTTCTTTGCCATCCGTTCTTCTCCCATTCGCACCACATGTCCTGCACCATATGTACTTCTTGAAACTGTCTTTCACTCCAAATATATAATTATACATATACATATATGTATATATATATATTATATATATATATACACCACACACTGTCACATTCAAATTATATGTATATATATATATGCAAACGATCCGAACATCTGAACGTTGAATGTGTCAGTGTGTGGTGTTATCCACATATCATATATCGTCGAGGGACATAGTCATCGTAAACTAACCGGTCAGCCCTTCGGACTGCCCGGCATCACAGCCGTGGTTAAATAAGCTGACCTTGTCTTGAAGGAAACTGTTGAAGGAAATCTTGTTTAAACGTAGTGGTGGGCAGTTGCGCGGCGTGGCGAGCTACGCGTCGGGAATTACGGAAGTGACTTAGAGTCCTGTTGCGTGGCGCCATTTACTCACGCTTCTTTGGTGCAAAAGAAATCTTTCTGGATTAACCCGGAATCCGATTGCACGGCGAAACGGACAGCAAAGGAAAACATTCAAGGCACTTCGAATGCTGTACTGTCGATGTTGTAAGTATACATTGACGTTATTTCGGTTTTATTTAAATCTACCTCGGTACACCATAACAGCGGGATCTATCCTCCTACTCATATAGATCTCGGGCGTGTGAAATAACTGGTGCAATTGCTCAAATAACCATGACAAGTTTATACAAACCAAATTAAACTTTAATCAGGCGTGGATCGCGTTGGCCTGGAGGCACACGACACTGCATGTTTTGTTTGAAAAAGGCTTCAACTGTGGATGTTCTCTAGGGCCTAGGCCAAGGAAGAAGAGAATCGGGTAAAGAGCATCTGTGTATTATTATACCTGACTCATATACGGAGCACAGTGCCAAATGCCGCAAACCAACTTGTTGGACTTGTTCGCTGGGCTCAATAGGTGTGACCTAGAGAGGATAACGCACAACTCATTAAACGTCATTATTAAATCGAAGTCGCAGCTCCATTTCTCGAAATTAGTCAGAGCGTCTTTCGTGTTCTTGTGTTCTGACTTCATGGCCTTGTCGAAGCCGACATGTATGGGTACACATAGACGCGGGCCATAGATCATGGCCGCGTCAATTCGGTTGATACAGTCGGATGATGGGTTTTTCTTGCATTGATGCTGTGCTTTTGTCATCAAAGTCCTACCTCAGCGTGTCCATATGATGCCAATGTCTTGGGATGGTGGATTCGTAATACATTTGTCAAACAAAGACTCGATGTCGCCCTTTGGCGAACACTTCATTACAATACAACACGATACATTGATTGTTTATTTAGGATCAATAATGTTAAAACAATTGTGTCGTACGGGTACAACACTTGCTAATTACATGTACACACAACATTATTACATGAATATAATACAGCATACAACGTTTTACATGCATCCATCATCATACGTAATACACCGTAATGGTGAACTGATAATATTAAATAGTAATTATACACAAATATCCCAATCAAGTAGATTCCTAAAATGTTTTTGTTACATCAAGTTTAAAGGTGTTGTCTTAAGGTTAAGTCCATGACCTCTTGTCGAAATGGTTGTATTTATAGCAGTGGTATTGCACGAAATTAGATCATTTTCAGATACACTGTCCAAGATTGATATTATATACCTTTACCATAATCATTATAAACCCGGCGGAGTTCGAGACTCTCTAGATGAAGATATTCAAGTCTTTGTAAGTAGCCATGATTTGTATCGAATGTACAGCGGTAATAGACCAGGTGCGTAAATAACCGTTGCACATTATCTGACTGGTCAGTCATCCCAAGTACTGCCTAACTGGTATGTATGGGTTCCACACAGTAGAACATTATTCCAGCACTGGGCACACAAATTATTTATATGCTTTAATGAGAACATACACATCAGCAGTATTAAAGCAGTGAAAAAAACATTGATTGCGCTCTATGCTTTTTGAGAACTAGAACAAATGTGCTGCTTAAATAAACAATTATCATCCTCTGTAACACCATCATCTCGGTATGCATTAACGTTAATAAGCTGTACACCATTCAGATGATAGGTAACCGGGATACTATTTCCAATAGTCAGTACAGGTCTGGCAAGGAGTAAAGTATAAAGCGCTTTGAGCAATCCTGAGGACTGGATACTGCGATATGTAAGAATTTACCTTTGCCTTTACTTTACACAGCATTTATGCTCAGATACTTGAAGCTGCCACCGGTCATTAATTCATTAAGACACATTTGCATATCAGGCCGTTCGAAAACATCCGATAACACGGTGGATATTTTGGTATCGTCCGCAAACAGACATACATTAGTGTTAGCAGTTGCACTTTCGTCGGGCAGATCGTTTACGTACAATATGAATAATAGGGGACCGGTGCAAGAGACTTGCGGGACACCGGACGAGACATCGGTATAACCAAAAAATGTTTCGCTTATTTTAACTCTTTGTTTGCGGTTGCTCAGAAAACTAGTGAACCATTGTGAAATGTTACCGCATGTCCCATATTTCGGTAATTTGTATAATAATTTAGGATGAGGTACTGTATCGAAAGCTTTGGATGTACATCGTGTCATCGAACCGGTTTGAGTCAATAGCAAGTTACTGCAATTCAATAGGTGCAGCTCCGTGGATAGCCCTTTAACAGAACCGTGTTGAGCATCTCTAATTAGGTGATTATGATGCAGGTGGTAATTTATGCTGTCAGCCAATATTCGTTCAAACAAACGGCACATGGCTGGTACAATGTTAATCGGGCGGTAATTACATGACCACGATTCATCTCCTTTCTTATAAAAAGGGGTGATGTCTGCCAATGTCCAGGGTGAAAGACATACTCCGCTGTCGAGTGACATTTAGAAAATGATATACAGTGGAATACACACTATATGAAAGAGATTTAAGTTCAGCGGAGGGTATGCCATACGCGCTACGGCTGAACTTATTTGGTAGCTTACACGTGAATTTACACACAAGCTCTCGATAAAGCTACATGTTAGATAACTGAACATCTGTACGCGTGTTTAACTCAGGTAAAGTCCCATTGTCCATAGTGAAAACAGACCAAAATTGTCTGATTAGATCATTGGTTTTGTCGGTATTATTGACAGCTAATTCACCACATGTGTTAAGTAGGGGAGCTACCCCGTCTTTACATACGCGCCGATAGTTTATGTATTTGTGAAAGGCAGAAGTGTTACTTGATTGCAGGCTCGTTCGCTCCCTATTGTTAACAAATAGCTGACAGCTAGCATGTACTCGCTGTGTCATACCCGGTAGATGACGGCTGAGAGTCGGACAGTTGATCGAGAGGACCACGCGGGCGCCGACATTTCGAAACATGGGAAATTTTGTTCACCCCATATTTTCTGTGTTTTTCGAATTCTATTCACGTGTCCCCTGCACGTGTCTATACCATGAGATGTAAATTATCCAAAGAGTGATGTGGACAAAAACATGTCGTGGACTCGCACTGACCAAAGATTTCGATCTACAAAACCAATATGGGCGCTGCACTAGTTGCTGCCCAAAACTTGAACTAATGACTATTTAAGCAATATGAGCGCCATCTGGGGGAGACTGACGTTAAAAAACACCTCCAGTTCATTAATATTTTATTAATATTATTATGTTATTATTAATATTAACATTATTATTAATGTTAATATTATTATTAGTAGTAGTATAGTAGTACTAGTACTAGTAGTAGTAGTAGTAGTAGTAGTAGTAGTAGTAGTAGTAGTAGTAGTAGTAGTAGTAGTAGTAGTAGTAGCAGTAGTAGTAGTAATAGTGGTAGTAGTAGTAGTAGTCGTAGTAGTAGTATTAGTGGTGGTGATAGTAGTGGTAGTAGTAGCAGTAGTAGTAGTAGTAGTAGTAGTAGTAATAGTGATAGTAGTAGTAGTAGTGGTAGTAGTATTATTATTAGTAGTAGCAGTAGTAGTAGTAGTGGTGGTGGTGGTGACAGTAGTAGTAGTAGTTGTAGTAGTAGTAGTAGTAGTATTAGTAGTAGCGGTAGTAGTAGATGTGGTAGTAGTAGTAGTAGTAGTAGTTGTTGTTGTTGAAGTAGTAGTAGTTGTTGTAGTAGTAGTAGTATCAGTAGTAGTTACTATTATCATCCATACAAAACGTGTAGTCTTCTTCATTTAAATCATTATCAGCTTTTCCAGCAAGTCGTGTTCGACATGCATGATGTGCTGACGGTATATCAGTTTCTCTTTTCAGATTACAGGTTGTAATGGAAGTATGTGAAACTTTCAAGAATCATGCTCCGAATTTCGATGCAGTCAACTCAGCGTGTCTTAGCCTTTTTGGCTACGATACAAACTCCGGTACCGAATTTGGTGGAAACACCTCATCAAGTCCGTGTGCTGATTTGTTGATGTAGAGCTCAAGTATGAACAACGATTACAACAACTGAAACGACATTCGTCGTATTACCGGTGTCAGAGAGGCGATCTTATTGAAACGTTTAAAATACTTAAAGGATTCGATAAAGTTGAAGCTCGCCACTTCTTCCAGGAGAGTGACAATACAGCAACTCGAGGACACACGAGAAAGCTTTACAAACAAAAAACAAGACTGTTGGCCAGACAGAAATACTTCTCAGTTAGAATCGTGGATCAGCGGTGCAGGCTCCCACAACATGTGGTAGATGTCTAGACCGTCAAACAGCGTAAGACCAGACTTGACGAGCACAGGAACAGCCTGGGATATGGGCACAAACAAAGGCCGATGGCCTAAATCAACCCATTAACCTGTAAGCGTAAGTGTACGAACAGCGGTTCTTTTTTCTGCGATACAAATTCCATTCGTGCGACTTGCTTGGCTATCCACGTCATCGAAAAGATAACTCGGGATAACTTATCAAAACATGTCAATAAAACTGGCGTGCTAAAGACTGAAGACTAGCCAAATTAGCCCGCACGCACCAATCATAGACGCACAAAGAGGATATCACTTGCACAAGGTATATGCTGATCATAGCATGTCTTCAATAGGGAGTGAACCAAAAACGGCATCAATTTTCGCTCAGCGCGCTTATTACGTATTTTTCAGCAGCAACAAACATAATTAGTTCCCATAACAGATGCATGCGAGATGAACATTACGCACCAAACGTCAGTTTAATTAGATCTGCTGTTTGATATTATATCACAAGGTGTTCATAGTCACTCGAAATTTTACATGAATAATTATGATTCTTCTTACATGTATCTTGTTCGGGGAAGCTGCGATATAACTCAAAGTACAGAGGATCACTTGAAAGTCGTGATGCCCACTTAAAAATGGTTTGGCGACCACATTTTGGATTACCAACCGGGAGTCAAGAACCGCGGATATAGAAGATGAATGCAAACGTTATTAACAGCTGTGCCTCCCTCAAACCTCCTTCCTCACCCCTAGCTTCCTCACTCTCTCTCTCTCTCTCTCTCTCTCTCTCACACTCCGTAATTCACTCACTCTGTCTCCTTCCCTCCCCTCCCTCTCCCTCCCTCCCCTTCACTCTCTCCCTCTTCCCTTCTTTCCCTCTTTCCCTCTTTCCCTCTTTCCCTCTTTCCCTTTTTTCCTCTTTCCTTCTTTCCATCTTTCCCCCTTTCCCTCTTTCACTCTTTCCCCCCCCCTCTCTCTCTCTCTCTCCTTTTTTTCTCTCTCTCTTTAGTCTCACACTCTTTCTCCTCATACTATTGCCTTGAGAAACTTACAATATTATCCTAATCGCTGAGCTCAGATTCCTGGGGATTTAAGCGCTACAGAAGTTTGTCATTATTATTATTATTATTAACATAACATTTTGCATCAATCTCCGTATGAGTTATTTCAAGAAATTTCATGTAATAATTATTAAATCTATTATATATATTAAAGATTGTTTTTTTCTTCTGAAATTTAGAACCACAAGTATCAGACGATTATGATACAAAGTTGATATTGAATAGAACACGTAATCAGCTTTAATTAATAATTGCCTTATTTTACATGCATTATATATTATGCCATCTCCTTGACGCCTTATTTAGACGTAGAAGTTCCAAAGTTTTAACTGATGCATTCCATGTCAAGTCAATTGTGATAATCTTTGCATTACATTTCACTGCACTTCTTCGGTACTCCAATGTCTACATAATTTGCGAAATTACAACATCTACCAATGATAAGAATGTCCTGTTGGAAAAAAAATTGTCTGAATGCTTGCTGGTTGTACGAAATTGCATTGTGTTAGATGAGGTTGAATGTAGGTACCAAATGGAATGGTTACTAGGGTACTGGGCTCATGCTGTGGTGCGATACACCTGGGTATAAGCATGATGTTATGACAATATAGGGTCATGACATATAGATGACAAGTTATGTATTTCCTATAAATCGTTTTAAGGCAGTCGTGTCGTGCAAAATGTAAATTGTAGTACATTTTGGCATCCTATACACTAAGAGAGATGATCAGTTTACAGTCCAGTGACATCGGGTTTGATATCCCGACACTCAGTCAGACAGGCGGACTCCGTGTCCCGACAGGCCTCGTGACAGAGGGTAAACACCAAGGTCTGGTCGCGCCTACATTCGCCATGACATTTGAAGCAGGTCCGCATACACTCATCCGAACACTCGTTGTAGACGCGAGAATCTGAAACGCACATGTGTGTGTTACAAGTTGTTAATACATAGTAATACATATCTACTCATTGCAGGCAATAGTGGCACCTGGTGAAACTATTTGGAACTATTGCATCAGGATACGCAATCACGTGTGATTCATCGCGACGTAGAGTTAAAGATGGTTGTATGACTATCTGGAACCGTTTTCTACGCACATCGGGTGTAGTAACTGTAGTTGCACATCATTGATATATGGTGGTGGTGTTGGTATTGGTGTTGGTGGCGGCGGCGTTGGTGGTGGCATTAGTGGTGGCGTTTGTGTGGCGGTGGTGGTGGCGGCGGTGGCGGCGGTGGTGGTGGTGGCGTTGATGGTGGCATTAGTGGTGGCGTTGGTGTGGCGGTGGTGGTGGTGGCGGCGGTGGCGGTGGCGGCGGTGGTGGTGGCGTTGGTGGTGGCATTAGTGGTGGCGTTGGTGTGGTGGTGGTGGCGTCGGCGGTGGTGGTGGCGTTGGTGTGGCGGTGGTGGTGGTGGCGGTGGTGGTGGTCGCGGTAGCGGCTGCGGTGGCGATGGCGGTGGCGGAGGTGATGGCGGTAGTGGTGGCAGTGGCGGTGGCGGTGGCGGTAGCGGCGGCGGTGGTAGTGGCGGTAGTGATGGAGGCAGTGGCGGTGGTGTTGATATCAACTGCGCTGGAGGTGAAAGTGGAGATTTGCTATCTAACCTCCCCGGCATTGACAATGATAATATGATACATTCCCCCCAGTTCACTATGGTGAGTCGATGTCTTACATCCCCATTCGAAGCCACTTTCGGAAGCCCATTTAAATTCGTCTTCGATCCTGCGGATGGCGTCTCCTCCCGCCCACCGCACGCGGTCGTCCTCTCCCGGCACAACACGACTCTCTACCGGGGTAAAGATGGCGTCTATCATCTCGTTATCACTGGGAGATGTGTCTTCGTCAAGAGTCGCCCACGCGTCGCCCAACACGGCAAAACACAACACCACGAGCTGAAATTGCAGCAGTTAGCCATGTCAATCACATGATGTTGGTCAGTACATTGTCCGTATTTAAATATTGGGTTAATATGAAATATCACGAACAGCGATTGTGTGACGAGGCGTTTGACAGTATGTGTGCGTGAATGTCAGTCGTTGCCATGGCAATTAATCCAAGACGGACGATATTAGGATATAGCAGCGACATTAAGTCAAAAGAGTTTCCTAATATGTAAATGATATAGTCTCCCAACAATGCAGTGATTTATATGTCACATTAATATAAAATATAACTGTGTAAAGTGCTAACAACTATTATCAAACATTTTCTAATGTTAGCAAAAAAATGCGATATGTTTACTTTTTGAAAAAAACAAAAGATGGCACCAGTGTAGAGTTCTACGAAAATTTAGCTCCACATATGAATCCGAAATTACCAACCGTAACGCAGAGAAAAGCCTTCATATTCACTTTGTTAAGTCGAGAACAGCGTTAAGAATATAACGTTGTCGAGAAACAGGAAAAACGACAGCAAGGCGACTGATGCTTTGCAGAGCAAAGCGGCCGAATCTGGAACGCTAAATCTACAAAATGGCAACGTGCGGGCCGCAGTGTTTGGCCTGATTCAAAATGACGACGACATCATGAACACTATAATCAACGCGGTAAGCCAGGCCATAGTAAAGAGATTGCTAGACATTTCTTAACAAACTGGCGCATAACGTACTAGAAAGTGGGGTCCTGACCGAAGTAAAACAGGACGTATATCATTCGTGCGCGATTCACAACGGCCGTTCGAACGACGCGGTCCGCAACCTGGAGAAGCGATTGGCGGATTTGGAAACGGCCAACTAGGCGTTGCGAGACGATAGCGACGCACAAAAACAATACAGTCGTCGAAGTTGCTTGCTTCTTCACGGCATCCCCGAGGACCAGAAAAGTACGACCGAGGCAGTGCTGTCGTCGTACAACAGCAAACTGGGCCTCGACCTCACAATCGGAGAGATCGACCGGAGCCACCGCCTGGACTACCGCAGCAACAAGCCTACAGATTGGAACACGAGGGACAAGCCACGACCAATCATCGTGAAGCTGAAGCACTACGAAACTCGTAGGACGATCTTTAACGCGAAGTGCGTGAAGCGCAAGACAAAGGGTACCAGGTGGGTGGTGACTGAAAATCTCATAAACGCAATACCGAACTATTACTCAAGGCACGCACCATCGAGGGCGTGACGTCGACGTGGTCGATCGATGGCAGGATTGTCTGCCTGCTAAAGAATGGGTGAAAGAAACCGTGCAGACCGAAGCTGACCTGGACAGGGTACGAGCAACCTGAAGGCGATTAACTGTTTGAAAAATACCCAATGACATTGTATCATGTTTCCTTTAACCATGGCTAGTAATGAAGATGACCTACGTTTTAACAAATATAATATAGTACAAGACCATTTAGTGAACCTACAAGACTGGCTGAGAGAATGTAATTATTACACTGAAAGTGAGATACATTATTTACAATTTAAACTAAACAACACGTTCTCCACATTATCAGTGAATTGTAGAAACCTGTCTAACAAATGTTGATAAACTTGAATGTAGTATAGAATCTTTAAATTGCAACTTTGACTGTATGGGCTGAAACTTGGATAAAGGAAATGGAAATTATTGATATTTATAATATCCCAGATTACACATTGTTGTCAAATCCTAGAAATAAATTATAGGTGGAAGAGTTGCTAAGTACGTCTCAAACAGGTTAAACTTAAAAAAGAAATGATTTAGGTATAAACTCTGAAAATTGTCCATTCGAATCATTATTTATAGAAATAAAAATTCAAAATACCTGTGTGTATGCTATAATCATTGGAACTATCTATAAGTCTCCTGACACGAGCATGAACAGTTTTAATATACGTATCAATGACTTGTTAAGAACAATTTCAAACGAAAGAAAGAAATGCACATTAATTGCGGATTTCAATATCGACTTACTAACAACCGACACCAATAATAAAACTGCTGATTTTGAACAGTTAGTAGACCAACCAGGATCACACAACAATCAGCGACTCTCATGGATAATATCATAACCAACATTCAGCATCCATTAAAACTGGCATTCTCTATAACGACATACCACATTACTTTCCAATATTTAACTTATATAATATACATTAAAAAAATACAAATTAATATTCAAACGTGCAAACAACTTAAACAACGTTGCTAAATTAAATACAATGTAAACAATTTACACAGGGAAGACGTATATAATGATCCGAACCCTAACTCTTCATATGATACATTCCTTGGAATACTAAATTCTCATATTGATGAATGCCTACCATTCAAAAAAATCAAAGTAACATCGGACACCAACGACTGGCTCACCAAAGGTATATTAATATCCACCAAGAAAAAAACCGACTATACAACATTTTAAAATGTAATTCAACAACTGAAAATGTGCAAATTTATTTTTAAAAATCAAAAATAAACTGACACATGTAGTCAGACTTTCTAAGAAAAAGTATTTAAAAAATAAATTTGACATATTTAAAAAATGATTGCAGAAATACATTTAATGAAGTTTCAAAATCCCCAAAAATAAACCTGCTATCAACAATAAATTTATAACATCAGAGGGAAACTGTTGTGCAGACAAAAAGGTAATAGAGGACGAATTCAATAATTAATTTACAACTATTGGCCAAAATCTTAACGTAAAGCTAAAAAAAAGGCGCATGATCCTACATTTGATAAACAACAATGCAGCAAACTTTTTCTCTATACCAAGTTATCCCACTGATATTATTGACATATTGTATAGTAACAATTCAAAGAAATCTGGTGGTTTTGATCATGTTATAACACAAATTGCAAATCAACTAACTCACATCTTCAACAGTTCATTTAGTACGGGCATAGTTCCCAGCAAGTTAAAGATAGCTAAGGTTATTCCTTTATCCAAAAGTGAAAACCCTGAACTGTGTACAAATTACGGACCAATTGCTATTCTTCCGTGCCTTTTAAACATACTAGAACGCCAGATGTACGATAGGATTCATAATTTCTTAGCCGAACACAACACAATATCAAAAAACAATATGGTTTTAGGGAAAAGTACTCAACTTATGGCAATGATCGATTTGGTTGATAAAATATCAAGCAACATTGACAACAAGAAACATAACAAAGGCATTTTTCTTGATCTCAGTAAGGCTTCTGACAGAATAGATCATAACATTTTAATACAAAAACGTCAGTGCCATGGTATAAGAGGTATTGACTGTGACTGGTTCAAAAAGTTACCTTAATAACAGAACACAGTATGTGTCATATAACAAAACAGAATCGAATTGTATGAAAATAACTTGTGGTGTTACCCGAGGATCTATACTAGGCCCGTTACTTTTTATCATATATATATAAATTATATTGTAAATATATCAAATATTCTAAAGCCAATACTGTTTGCAGATGACACAAGTTTGTTCCATGCTCACACAAATTTTCACACTCTCATTGAAGATGTTAACGTAGAACTACAAAACTACCAACATGGCTTAATACCAACACACTTTCATTAAATGTAAAAAATCTAATTTCATAATATTTACACCAAAATTAAAAAAATACCATACAGACAATGCATAAATAACAATAAATGGAAACAAAATAAAACAAGTTAAATTTACAAAAAGTCTAGGAGTATACATAAACGAACACTTGAGCTGAACAATTCATATTAATAATTTGTCAAAAAAATTGCACGAAATGTAGGAATGCTAAACAAATTAAAACATTTTCCCAGTGTGTGCATCATGAAGACGTTATGCAACTCATTAATATTATCTGATTTACAATATTGCGTTTTGTTGTGGGCGTATTCATACACAATACATTTAAATAAATTACATATACTATAGAAGAAAGCAATAAGGATAAATACACCATCGCACTATATAGCTCACATAGATCCTCCATTCTCAAAACTAAAAGTGTTAAAATTAGATGATGTCCAGAACATCTTCCATTTGGTGTCCCACAAGGTTCTGTCCTTGACCCTGTTCTGTTTAGCTTATACACAACATCCCTTAGTCGAGTCAACTAATCGTAATATAAATCATAACTTGTATGTTGACGACACACAAGTGTATATATAACTTTCACCAACTGACACACATACATCTCTATCAACTTTAAAAGACTGTCTCACTGACATCTTGCTGTGGATGGAAGCAAGTAAACTGAAACTAAATCCAGATAAAACTGATATAATTATTATTGGCAAAAAACAACAACGAAACAATGCTTTAAACTACTTTCCAGTTAAATTGCTTGGTAATGATTCATCACCATCAGATACTGTTCGTAATCTAGGTGTTATCTTTGACAGTGATTTCAGCTTTAAGCAGAACATTTTTCAAGTATGTAAATCCTGTTTCTACCATATACGTGATTTTCGCCGAATTCGGCGTCACTTGTCTTTATCTACTGTTAAAACAATATCAGTACATCTAATTAGCAGTCGCCTTGACTACAGCAACTCACCACTAAACGATATTGCAAAAAAAAGGACTTAGCTAAACTCCAACGTGTACAGAATTGTTTAGCACGTGTAGTACTAATAGCACCTCGTTTCTCACCATCTCTGCCCCTATTTAGACAGCTCCATTGGCTTCCAGTTACATATCGAATACAATTCAAATTAGCCACTATCACATATCGTACCCTTTCAACGCAACACCCATCCTATATGTTTAGTCTCCTTCTTTTTTCCGATATCCCCAGGAATCTCAGATCATCTGTTTCACAACGACATTTTGTTCCGAAAACCAAGCTTAACATCGGCAAACGTGTTTTTTTTGTAGCTGCACCAAAAATCTGGAATCAACTCCCTATCGCTTTAAAATCATCTGAGACTATAAATACCTTGCGAAAAACTAAAGACTTATTTATTTGAAATTGCATTCCCACCCTAACCTTAGGCGGTCCCTTGCTCTAATGATGACTCTTGCTTGTCCCTGTTAACGATTTTGCCCAATGATTCTTGTATGTTGCGCCTCTGAGCTCAGATTCATGGGGATTTAGGCGCTATAGAAGTTTGTTATTAGTATTATTATATAAACATCAACTAGGCATTTTTATGTATAAATCCATTAAAGGCAAACTCCCAGATAACATGTCATCTATGCTAATGCGTATAGAAAATGTTCATGGCCACAATATTAGTAACCATAATGGTTTTCATAGGATCTCCTGAGTCGCACATGTTTGATTGTGTCATATAAGATGTTGTATATTACATGTGCAACCAAATAAATATGAGGTGATGTTCTATGTTTACTTTCGTTTATATGTGATTACTGCAAATGTCTATACAGCATCGCTTTCCATATGTTGGTATGTGCAATATAAGTATTATAAATTGAATTATCGTGCCGCTGCATGTTTTGTTGTCAATAAATATACTGCAAACTCACATGAAATATCTTCATTTCGACAGGTTTTACAAAAGCGAATCCAATTGATGGCAGAAAGGTTCCTGAAAAACAAAATATATTAAGTTCTTAAACACAGCTACAAGATGTTTACAGTTGCATAAAAATTGACATTCATATATATTTGACTATTCTTCCATAGCAACATAGTGTCGTTTGATTTGGTTATTCTCTCACTGATTATGTTGAATGACACGTAATTCATATCCCTTAACTTTTACATCATTATGTGACTCACATGCTCTAGCGTAGACACCCATTGTCCACACAGCTCAACAACAATAATGTTAATATTTCTACGCTTACCTGTTGGGATATGTTTCTCAAGACGTGATAGTTGTGTTCCGGAAGTCGTAATGTCGCAGCCAATGTATCGTGCGCTTTATACAGCAACCATGTTAAATAACTATAGTCGACCCCTCGATTGCTCCTTGAGATATGTTTGTTTTGACAAAACCAGTGGCATTTTACAAGGTGACTCACAATCAGATCGTCAACTAAACGGTTATTTATAGAGAGAACCCTTTAACTCTGAAGAGTTCACTATGACACATGGTCAGTAATACTGAGCTACATGTATATACAATCACACAAACGCATACATCACGAATACGCATACATTCTGAAATCGTGCATGTTCGTGCCAATTGTATGTAAAATATATGAAAGCATATACTGAAGAAAATAAATTGGCGTTATTGGCTAAGGAGTGTCTTGGGCACCACTGGAGCAAACACGTAGGTCCTTCATTCTACAACACAAATCAAGTATGAAAACTTAATATAATGTGTGTGCAATTGACATTTCCAACACACCAAGTGTTGACATTTCTGAGCATTCTGAAAAAAAATACACGAACACATTGTGTTAGAACGTGTCCCTCTCAGTAACAGTTACGTGGGTGCCAATCAACTAGCTAACTACAGGACTTGACATAGCTGACTACAGGACTTGTCATTGTGTTTAACAAGATTTAACAAGATTGCCACCCAGAGAATTAACTCTAGGTGGCAGGTGGACAAGGAAGCCCTTTGGCTTATCGAGAGTCCGACCCTTTTATCTATGTGTATCCGTCTGAGGTATGTGTCGATTTAATTTTTAAACATATTCACGCTACTAGCACCCACACAATCAGCAGATAATCTGTTCCATTCATTTACAGTCCTTTGTGAGAATGAGAACTTTCTTATATCTAATCTACACTGCTCCTTTGCTAATGTAAGTTCATGTCCTCTAGTCCTTCTATCTTTCTTAACTGAGAACAAAATATTTCTATCAATATTTTCATAACCCTTCAATACTTTAAACACTTCTATCTGATCTCCTCTCAACCTCCTGGTCTATACAGTTGTTAAACCGCATTTTTTTAGGCGTATTTCGTAACTAAGATCCCTCAGTTGTATCATTTTAGTTGCTCTCCTCTGCACTCTTTCTAGCATATCTATGTCCTACCTGCGATACGGCCTCCACGCTTGAATACAATATTCTAAATGAGGCCTAACTATTGTTTTGTACAGCGGTATTATTAACTCTTTTTCTTTATATTTCTTTATGTTTCCCCTAATTAATCCAAGGATTTGATTTCCCTTTGAAGCTGCAATTCCGCACTGCTCTGAAACCTTCATATCAGCACAACTGGTTAACCCTAAGTCCTTTTCTTTTTCAGTAGTACTTAGTACAGTACCCCTCATTGTATATTCTACCTCTTCGTTCCCATGTCGTGTGTGGAGGCATTTACATTTCCCAAAATTGAACAGCATTTGCCACTTTTCAGACCATTTGATCAACCTGTCTAGATCACTTTTAATCCTTCTAAACATTTGTTGTATCATCTGCAAATTTCAACACCTTGCTTATTATTTCATCATCCAAATCATTGATATATTTTAAGAATAATATAGGTCCTAATACTGATCCCTGTGGTACCCCACCCAATACCGATTTCCAGTTTGAAGCCACCCCATCAACTACTACACGTTGTCTTCTGTCAATCAGCCATTGTTCTATCCAGTTTATTATACCATTTCCTGTGCCGTGGGCATTTAGTTTAAGCAGTAATCTTTGATGTGGTACTTTGTCGAAAGCTTTTTGAAAATCTAATTAGACGATATCTACTGGTGATCCCTCATCTACCCACTTAGTGATGTCTTCCAAAAAACATGACATATTTGTTAAGCATGACCTCGCTTTAAAAAAAACATGTTGAGATGGGTTTATCAAGTTTTGTTTAACAAGAAAATCCACCATGTGATCTTTAATTAGTCTTTCTAATAATTTACAAATCACTGATGTTAAACTCACTGGTCTATAGTTCTCTGACTTGTTTCTCGAACCTTTTTTTATACAACGGTATAATGTTTGCTTCTTTCCATTCTAAAGGAACCACTCCCTCTTCTAATGACAAGTTGAAAACTGTTGCATGCGGTATGCTAATTTGTTCTACAATTTCCAATAGTAGTTTGGGTGGAACACCATCCACTCCAGGTGATTTAATGTCCTTCATAGCCCTAATTTTCTTAGCTACCATTTCCGGGGTTACAATTAATTGTCCTAAATAGTCTGAATCTGCCCCCTTGAACTTAGCATCTGGTACTGGCAGTGAACTAATATCTTCCCTGGTAAACACTGAACTAAAGCACTCATTCAGGTCTTCTGCCATTAAGAATCCCTCTGATATTATATTTCTAGCACCATCTTCTAGAGGACCGACCTTATCTTGAACTTTCTGTTTGCTTCGAACATACGCATACAAACTCTTGCTGTCATGTTTTATATTACTAGCTAATTGTTGTTCATAGCTTCTCTTTGAATTTCTAATTTCAGCTGTAGCTTGGTTAAGTGCTTCTTTATAACTGCATTTGCTTTTTGGGGGACTTCCGGTGGTGAATTGATTTGAATTTGGTGCAGTAAACTTGCGAAAATATAAGGATATTTGATCAAGATAAGTGATATTATTGAGCGTATTGCATACATAACGTAATTATATATATATAGTAAGCAATATTTTTTGTTAAAAGTTAGCTAGAGGGAGTAATCTAGGGTAGATTAAAAGTAGACGATTTACGAGCGATAATTGGGGATGTTAATGTAATCGGAACGTTGTTTACAAAGTAGGTCACTGGCGAAGTTAGCGTACCGTGATCGACAATAGAATAGCGTTATTTGAGATAATCGGTGTAGTTAGATGAGTAATTAAAACCTGAAATAACAATCTTTTAAAGTGTATAATAGTACACAGGAAACAGTCTTTGTAAAGACTACCTTGCATCTAAGCCTAACTTGAATACATTGTCATCGACATCGTAACTAAGGCACGGTGTGTCACTGTGTGTTAACAATTATAACTAACTAAACAATCTGGTGTAAATTGTACACAGAAAAGTCTTTTCAAAAACTACATAAAAATTACTTTGAACATCAATAAATTCTGATATGGCACCTTGCAAGCGGAAACTCAGGGCAAAACGACACCTAGTTTGCACCGACTGCCAGAGCTGGGTGGATTTTGCGTTGTCTGGCTGTCCAAAATCATGGGCAGAGACCAAAGATGACGGATTCACATTTCGGTGTATGGGGGGTTTGAGGGTGGAATGTCTGATGAAGGAGGTGTGTAAGTTGACGGATATTGTGAAGGAGATGAAGGCGAGACTCAACATAGAAATAGATGGAGCAGAGAGGGATGACGCGGAGAGAGTTGAGAATTCTACAACACAGAAGGAGCAGAGTTGTGACTCGGAGACTGAAGAAAGGAGACTGAGAGGAAGGAAGGTGACCGGTGTGAAGGAACAAGACATTGAAAAAACAGAGGGACGGAGGAAAAGAGTTCGGCAGAGGAAAAGAAAACGGGCCAGTGGGGATAGATCAACAGGTAGTCAGACTGTAGAGAACGACAGCGATACAGGTGGTAAAGAGGTAGATACCACAGAGGCAGTTGGTAAGACTGTGAGACAGAAGACTTATGGAAGAAGAGAGAGTGTTCAGCAAAAACCAGAAAACATGACAGGCGTGAAGATGACAGGGGAGAAAGTGACCGTAGTGAAGGAGGTAGCCGGGGAAAAGGGACGGGAGAGGAGAGAAGAAAATGTGATGGGAGGAAAGAAGAAGGGACGAAGGGAAGTGAGAGTAAATGTGCTAGAAGAGAAGATGACAGGAGGAAAGGGGACAAGAGAAAACGCGACAGGAAAGAAGGGAATGGAAGAGAATGTGACAGGAGAGAAGACGACAAGAGGAAAAGACAACAACCAGACATATGCAAACCGGAGGAGCTACTCCGAGGCAGTGATTGATGGGGCAAGGAGAAAAGAGAGAGTGTTTATGGGCGATTCAATTCTGAGAAAAACAGACAAGACTATATGCGAGGGGAAGGACGTTGTTGTATGTCTACCGGGGGCTAGGATAGAGCATGTGACCGAAAGGGTAGAGAAGGTATTGGGGCATGGCAAGGGAGGGTCTATACTAGTACACGTTGGGATAAACAATGCAGACAAGGAGGGAACAACTGGGATAGTTCAGAAGTTCAGACGTCTAGAAAGGATGCTAAAGAAGACAAGAGTGGAACAGGTTATTCTCTCAGGAATTTTGCCAGTAATGGGAGGAAGGGGGGCAAGATACAGAAACTGTAAGAGGATGGCGATCAACGCTCTAGTTGAGCAGATGTGTGAGGAAGAGGGCGTGGGATTCATAGATTTATGGGGGTACTTTGTTGGGAGAGAAGATATGTACATGAGAGATGGCCTCCATCTAAGTGGAAAGGGGGCAGCAGTATTCTCAGAGAATCTGCTGCGATCTGTTAACAGTGGGACAGGTTGCATCTATTTAAACTAAATTCGCAGGGGGGGACTTGCAGAGAAGCCTGAAACTGGAGGCATAGATAAAGGCACAAAATAATTCAGCAAAGAACAGTCTGGAAAACTGTTCTGAAGCTGGGTATAAATGTGTTTGTTTAAATGCAAGGAGTATAGTAAACAAAAGAAATGAACTAAACATTATGGTAGAAGATATTGACCCTCACATAATAGGTATAACCGAATCATGGGCAACCACCGATATATCAGATGCCGAATTGGGACTGACAGGAAATGTAATGTTTAGGAAAGATAGAATAGGAAGAAGGGGATGTGGAGTTATTTTATATATTAAAGAATCTATCCAGGCTTATGAAATAAAATTAGACAGAGAAGCAGATTGCGTAGAAGCTGTTTGGTGTAACATAGTTACAGGAAACTCAACGTTAACGGTTGGATTAGTTTATCGAAGTCCAAACATAAGCATAAAAGACAATGAAAAAATACCAAACGCTATAAGGGAAGTGAGCAAACGGGACTGTGTTATTATGGGGGATTTTAACCATGGGCATATAAAATGGAAATCTCTACAGGGTATGGGTAGTGAGGACCACAAGTTTTTAGTTTTAGTACAAGATAGTTTCCTTTCTCAACATGTGCTAGAACCAACCAGGGGAGAGAATGTGTTAGACTTAGGTTTGTCCTCACAGAATGAATTAGTTGACAATGTTAAATTATGTGAGCCTCTGGGAAGTAGTGATCACAACCAGATACATTTTACCATCAAAGTTAAATCAGAAAGAAATAATAAAAAGCAGTTCAGGAGAAATTTCCACAAAGGAAGATATAAGGAAATGAGGAAATATTTAGCAAAGATAGACTGGAATAATACACTGAAGAATAAGACAGCAACAGAATGCTGGAATATCTTAAAGAATGAAATAGAGTGCATCGTAGATAAATTTGTTCCCTTCAAAAAACAAGGGAAACTGACCAGAAAGAAATACTTATCGAAAGAAGCCATTAGAAAAATTAAGTATAAACAAATGATGTGGAAGTCATGTAGACGTACTGGAAATGACGAAGACTACAACATTTATAAAGAAGCACTAAACCAAGCTACAGCTGAAATTAGAAATTCAAAGAGAAGCTATGAACATAAATGAGCTTGTAATATAAAACATGACAGCAAGAGTTTTTATGCGTATGTTCGAAGCAAACAGAAAGTTCAGGATAAGGTCGGTCCTCTAGAAGATAGTGCTGGAAATATAATATCAGAAGGATTCTTAATGGCAGAATACCTAAATGAGTATTTTAGTTCAGTGTTTACCAGAGAAGACACTAGTTCACTGCCAGTACCAGAGGCTAAGTTCAAGGGGGCAGAATCAGATTATTTAAGACAGTTAATCGTAACCCCAGAAATGGTAGCTAAGAAAATTAGGGCTATGAAGGAAAATAAATCATCTGGAGTGGTTGGTATTCCACCCAAACTACTAGTGGAAATTGTAGAACAAATTAGCATACCGCTTGCAACAGTTTTCAACTTGTCATTAGAAGAGGGAGTGGTTCCTTTAGAATGGAAAGAAGCAAACATTATACCGTTATTTAAAAAAGGTTCGAGAAACAAGTCAAATAATTATAGACCAGTTAGTTTAACATCGGTGATTTGTAAATTATTAGAAAGACTAATTAAAGATCACATGGTGGATTTTCTTGTTAAACATAACTTGATAAACCCATCTCAACATGGGTTTCTAAAAGCGAGATCATGCTTAACAAATATGTTACGTTTTTTGGAAAATATCAAAAATGGGTAGATGATGGATCACCAGTAGATATCATCTACTTAGATTTTCAAAAAGCTTTCGACAAAGTGCCACATCAGATATTACTACTTAAACTAAAAGCCCATGGCATAGGAAATGGTATAATTAACTGGATAGAAAAATGGCTGATTGACAGAAGGCAACGGGTAGTTGTTGATGGGGAGGCTTCTAACTGGAAATCAGTTTTGAGTGGGGTTCCACAGGGATCAGTACTGGGACCTATATTATTCTTAATATATATAAACGATTTGGACGATGATATAGCTAGCAAGGTGTTAAAATTTGCAGATGATACAAAAGTATTTAGAAAGATTAAAAGTGATGGGGATAGACAGCATTTACAAGATGATCTTGACAGGTTGATCAAATGGTCTGAAAAGTGGCAAATGTTGTTAAATTTTGGGAAATGTAAATGCCTTCACCCAGGACATGAGGGATGTTAGTTATGAAAAACGCCTAAAAGAATGTGGTTTAACAACACTAGAGACCAGGAGATTGAGAGGAGATCAGATAGAAGTGTTTAAAATATTGAATGGTTATGAAAATATTGATAGAAATATGTTTTTTTCAGTTAAGAAAGATAGAAAGACTAGAGGACATGAAGTTACATTAGTAAAGGAGCAGTGTAGATTAGACGTGAGAAAGTTCTCATTTTCACAAAGGACAGTGAATGAATGGAACAGATTATCTGATGATTGTGTGGGTGCTAGTAGTGTGAATATGTTTTAAAATAAAATCGACACATACCTCAGAAGGGCTGGATATATGTAGATAAAAGGGTTGGACTCTTGATAAGCCAAAGGGCTTCCTTGTCCACCTGCCATCTAGAGTTAATTCTCGGGATGGCAATTTTATTAAATTTTGTTAAACTGTTGTAGTCTTCATCATTTCCAGTACATCTATATGATTTCCACATTTTTTTTTTACTTAATTTTTCTAATGGCTTCTTTCGATAAGTGTTTCTTTTTGGACCGTTTTCCTTGTTTTTTTTATTTCACTCTTTAATATATTCCAGCATTCTGTTGCCGTCTTATTTTTCAGTGTGTTATTCCAGTCTATCTTTGCTAAATATTTCTTCATGTCCTTATACCTTCCTTTGTGGAAATTTCTCCTATACTGCTTTTTACTATTCCTTTCTGATTTTACTTTGATGGTAAAGTGTATCTGGTTGTGATCGCTACTCCCCAGTGTCTCACATATCTTGACATTGTCAACTAATTCATTCCGTGAGGACAAAACTATGTCTAACACATTCTTGGTTCTAGCACATGTTGAGAAAGGAATGTATCTTGAACCAAAACTAAAAACTTGTGGTCCTCACTCCCCATACTCTGTAGAGATTTCCATTGTAAATGCCCGTGGTTAAAATCCCCCATAATAATACAGTCCCGTTTGCTTACTTCCCTTATAGCGTTTTGTATTTTTTCATTCTCTTCTATGCTTATGTTTGGACTTCGATAAACTAACCCAACTGTTAACGTTGAGTTTCCTGTAACTATGTTACACCAAACATCTTCTTCGCAATCTGCTTCTCTTTCTAATTTTATTTCATAAGCCTGAATAGATTCTTTAATATATAAAATAACTCCACCACCCTTTCGTCCTATTCTATCTTTTCTAAACATTACATATCCTGTCAGTCCCAATTCAGCATCTGATATATCGGTGGTGGTCCAGGATTCGGTTATACCTATTATATGAGGGTCAATATCTTCTACCATAATGTTTAGTTCATTTCTTTTGTTTACTATACTCCTTGCATTTAAACAGACACATTTATATCCAGCTTCAGAAGAGTTTTCCAGACTGTTATTTGCTGATTCATTTGTGCTGTCTTTATCTATGCCTCCATTTTCAGGCTTTTCTGTGAGTCCCCCTTGCGAATCTAATTTAAATAGATACAACCTGTCCCACTGTTAACAGATCGCTGCAGATTCTCTGAGAAAACTGCTGCCCCCTTTCCACTAAGATGGACGCCATCTCTCATGTACATATCTTCCCTCCCAACAAAGTATCCCCATAAATCTGTGAATCCCACCCCCTCTTCTTCACACATCTGCTCAACTAGTGCGTTGACCGCCATCCTCTTGCAGTTTCTATACGTTGCCCCCCTGTTAGAAGGTGTCCCTCTCAGTAACAATTACCTTGGTTCCAATTAACCAGCTGACTATTTCACATACATTTCATCGGGATATTCCGTGCCAATTTAGGCTTAAACAAATATAAGAAGAATGAACAAGATTGTAAAAAGCAATTAAGGAGTTCATGAATATAAAATAGTATGCTATTTCGAGAACGACTACCTTTCACATCGTAACGAGAAACCGTGTAGCTATTGTCATTAGTCGGTAGCAGTTTACAAATACGTTTCCATCTAAATTGGACACAATAGTAAATACAACAGTAACAGCGTCAACTATGGCGCCTAATATCATTATGTCACGTGACTGCGCACTTCCAGCAGAAACAGAGTTGGTGTTAAGGTAGCTGCACCGGCTATTATGTCAGTTGATTTCTTTATTTTGTTCTTCATAGAACATTAGTAGGTGTTAGTATGAACATGTGTACTATTAGAAAAACCAAGGCAGTATCACCATATGTCACCAATCCGTCCTTTAAAAACTAATATTTTAGTGTGTCTGTGGAAAATCCCTTCAGATTCTTGGAAAATGACGATGTTTCCACAATGACGATCACGTGTGCGTCAGCCCAGTTCAAACATAAATTCATTCACCATGATTGCAGATCATAATAGTCTGGTTATTCTCATATTACTGTGCCGTTGTATTATAATTACCTAAATACATCGCGCTGTCAAATCACCAAATACTGGCCGTAGTTCTCCGATAATGCCCGACCTCAGCCATTTGCAATGACACGTGACTTGTTAGAATAAGTAGTTGTTCTATCCGGTCGCCAGATGGCGCCATTGACGTTTATGTTACGTGACATTTCTTAGAGTTACATAATTGGTTGTCAACAAACAATTATTGAAACATGGTGTCAAAAGTGGTGTCAGAAAGAGCGAACTAGAGGTAAATTGGAACTCAGTGAACGTAAACTCGCGGTGAAAGAAGGTTAGTCCGTTCTATTTTGACTACAAAAGTGATGGAACGATTCCTTCTCCCCGACCCGCTTCCCGTGTCCGGCAATCTGCCAGAACAATGGCTGCGTTTCAAAAAGCAGTTCACGCAGTTCATCGACGCCAGTGACAAAGCTGACGCGAACGCAAAGACGAAAACGGCGATTCTACTACGCTGTATCGGTGACAAAGGGAATGACATCTATGACAACTTCACGTTTGAAGGCGTTCCAACGTTTGATGACGTCATCGCGAAGTTTGATGAATTCTGCCGTCCTAGAGTGAGCGTGTTTGCATCCAGACATCACTTCCTCACCATGAAGCAGAACGATCGCTCTATTTATGACTTCATTACGTCCCTAAAGAAGCAGGTCATGAATGTGCGTTTGGCGATCTGATGGACGACATGGTTCTTCACGCGCTAACGTTGGGGTTAGACCAAGAACGGCCGCGTCGGCGTCTGTTTGAAACAAAGAACCTAGACCTGGATAAAGCCATTACCCTGTCTCGGAAGGCGAAGCTCAAACTGAACGAGGAAGTGCAGGCGGTCTACAAGACGAGACAGAAGAAGGCTAAACGCAGGCCGAGATCTCAACCGACTCACACGTCGTGCAACAAAGCGGACAAGTGTGGGAAGTGCGGCACAGAGCACCCGCCGAGACAATGTCCAGCATTCGGCAGTGAGTGCTACGCCTGTAAAAACAAAAATCAATACGCCAAGTGTTGCCGAGCGCCGCAGGCACAGTCAAAGGCGAAGCGTGTCTACCTCGTCGACGGTGACAGCGATTCCAGCATTCGACGCATACAAGTGGACAAGGAGGGTCGCCGTCTGATGGCAACGATCAACGTATCATCGGAGAGTCGTTCAGCTCCTACTGCACTGAGATGTCAACTCGACACCGCCGCAACATGCAATGTCCTCAGCGTCACTGACTATCGAATATTGGGCTCTCCACCACTACGCGCGAGTACCTCGAACTTGACGATGTTCGATGGTTCGCAGGTGCCGTCGAAGGGTAGATGTTCCCTAACACTCCGAGAAATCGACCAGCGTGAGGAGATATTGATCTTCGAAGTCGTCAAAACGAGGCACGCCACACTGCTGTCCCTCGACACGTGTCTGAAACTCGATCTGATCGCGGTGAGTGAACACGTCAGCCTGGTCGAGGATCGAACAAACGACATCGATGCTGCCATAACGGAGTATGCGGATGTCTTCAACGGACTTGGGTGTCTTCCGAGTGAGTACAACGTACAGAATCGACCACGGAAAGTCGCTTACGCACTGAAGGACGAGTTCCCAAAGAAGATCGAGGCACTGGAGGCACAGGGCGTCATCGCGAAAGTCGAGACACCGACTCAGTGGATTTCGAGCTGTTTGGCAGTACGTAAGGCGAACGGCTCGGTGCGAGTATGCATCGACCCCTCTGACCTGAACAAGGCGATTCGACGCAACCACTTCTCGCTACCTACGATCGAAGAGGTTCTGCCAATGCTGACGAATGCGAAAATCTTCTCGCTTGTCGACGCGAAAGACGAATTCCTGCAGGTGAAACTGATAGATGAAAGCAGTTACCTGACGACATTCTGGACTCCGGTAGGAAAATACAGATGGCTGCGTATGCCATTTGGTATCTCGTCGAGTCCGGGGGAATTTCAACGTCGTTTGCAGCAAGCGCTGGAGGGTCTCGAAGGGATCTCCATAGTAGCTGACGACATATCGATCGTCGGTCGTGGTCAGACAGAGGCAGAGGCCCGCAGAGACCATGACAGCAACTTCATCAAGCTACTACAGCGTGCTCGCGAACAAAACTTGAAATTGAACAGATCCAAAATGAGGCTTCACATGAAAGAGATCGTGTATATCGGGCATGTGTTGTCACCGGACGGGGTCAAGCCCGATCCTGATAAAGTGTGCGACATCAAGAATATGCCGACGCCGATGGACGTCGAACAAATACGACGGTTCCTGGGCTTCACGAACTACATCGCGAAATTCATGCCGAATATTTCTGCAGTCTGCGAGCCCATACGACGTCTGGTGCAAAAAGACGCCGAGTTCGTGTGGGGACCAGACCAACAAGAAGCGTTCGAGCGAGTGAAGGACATCGCAACCGCAGAACGTTCTCTCTCGTACTACGATGTGACGAAACCGGTGGTACTTCAATGTGACGCAAGTACGCAGGGGTTAGGAGTGACACTTCTACAACACGAGAAGCCAGTCGCCTATGCTTCGCGTTCACTGACAGCGAGTGAACGCAACTACACACCGATCGAGCTTGAATGTCTTGCCATCGTGTTTGCCTGCCGCAAATACGACCAATATATCTATGGACATCCAGACGTGACGATTCACAGTGATCATAAGCCACTGGAAACGATCTTCCGAAAGTCACTCTTGGAGGCTCCGAAAAGACTTCAACGCATGATGATGACACTTCAGCGCTACGATATGAAAGTCGTCTACAAGCCAGAAAGTGAGCAACTCGTCGCAGACATGCTGTCGCGAGCGCCGTCGACACGTAGACAACCAGTTGAGCTGACGAAGGAGCAGATATTCCAGATGACAACGGAGAACTTCATCGCTGAAGAAGTCGAGACAGTCGACCCCAGAGAGTACGTCAACATCAGCGAGCCGAGAGTAGACGCGATACGTCAGGCCACAGCCGACGACCCGGTTCTGCAGAAACTACTCGTGCTGGTCGCACCAGGCTGGCCACAGGACAGGTCACAGTTAACGTCTGACCTGAAAGTCTACTGGACGTTTCGAGACGTCATCGCTGGGCACAACGGTATCCTGTACAAAGGAGAGCGTATGTTTATCCCAAAGTCACTCCAGAATGACATGTTAGTGAGATTACACAGCAGTCATCAAGGCATTGAGTCAACTCTACGCAGAGCCAGAGACAGTCTCTACTGGCACGGTATGACCAACGACGTAAAACAGACGGTCGAGCGATGCAATGAGTGTTCCAGAGAACGACCTACGCAACAGAAAGAGAGTCTTCGAAGCCACACGATTCTACCGCGAGAGTGGACTAAGGTCGGAATGGATCTCTTCGCGCACGGTCAGGACACATGTCTCATAATCGTCGACTACTACTCCGATTTCTTCGAGATCGCGAAGCTAGATGATCAACGAGCGGTCACTACGATTGAGGCGTGTAAAGAGCAATTTGAACGTCACGGATCCCCCAACATAGTCCACTCCGATGGTGGGCCACAGTTCATAAGCGCTGAGTTTGAACGCCTTGCGCAGAGTTGGGAATTCGAACATTCGTTATCGTCACCCTATCACAGTCAGTCGAATGGAAAGGCGGAGGCCGCTGTCAAACTTGCAAAACAGCTGCTAGCGAAATCTTCCGACCCGATGAAAGCACTCCTGGAATGGCGCAATATTCCTACGAGTCAGATGGTCAGCTGTCCGGCACAGCGCTTGATGAATCGACGCACACGAGCAGTCGTCCCACAGGCCGAGTCTCTGCTGAAACCACCGATTCCCGAGGTCGAGCAAACGAGTTCACGTAAGACTACAAAACAAATGCAGAGCCAGCGATACTACAACCGAAGTGTCAGCGATCTGAGACCACTACAGAAAGGCACTCCAGTCTTCGTCCAGTCGCTGAAGAAACACCAACCGATCAAATGGTCGCGTGGCACAGTCGTCGATGACTGTAACGACAGGTCGTACATCGTAGAGATCGAAGGTCGTCTACTCCGACGCAATCGACGCTATCTACGAGACGATGCCACAGCGCCCCACGAGTTCGTACAACAACGCGAACAACAACCACTCGAACGACAACCACTCATACAACAACGCGAACTACAGCCACGCGTACAGCAACCACGCGAACAGCCGCGTGAACGGAAACAGAGGACGCTAACAGAAGACGAACCGCGTGACATGCCGAGCATCGCGCCGGAAGTGACAACTCCCACACCGAGCGTGTCAGCGTCTCCTGCGAAAGTCGTCTCGCCAGCGAAAATGCGCTCTGGGCGAGTCGTCACAAAGCCAGCACGGTTCCAGTGAAGACCAGCCCCAACCCCCTGTTGTCCAAACCGGATCATGTGCTAGTAACCTCTGATCATTATAGTATAGTGGCCCAATTGACTCTAGTGTTAGATTGCATTGTGTTGTTATGTTGCCATGGCCACATAAAGCCAACATTTTTGTTATGCTCCTTTAAAAAAAAAAGAGGGGATGTTAGAAAAAGTAGTTGATCTATCCGGTCGCCAGATGGCGCCATTGACGTTTATGTTACGTGACATTTCTTAGAGTTGCATGTCGTATTTACAATCTTTGATACGAGCATGCGCAGTCTCAGTTCCGGTTCGACCACGCCAACACGAGTTTAATAAAAGTCATTTCGTGATACATAATCGGTTGTCAACAAACAATTATTGAAACATGACTGACCCCAGCAGGTGTCAATCAATCTTGTCTACCACAACAAGTTCAACACATGGCCCTTCGTAACACAATATCATGAGACAACTTGGCGGGAAAACATTGGGGGAAATCTTAGTAACAGAAGTGTCTGTCAAATTGTGTTGAAATAAGCCACATGCCAATAAAAAAGTGACATTTCTAAACAAACAACAAGCATCTGGTGACAGTTGTATTATTGGTAACAACCAGGAAGTATTACATAATGTAACTTT
>CM034531.1:90429300-90441800 GCA_020002185.1 Paraescarpia echinospica
AGGGCATCTACGGGCGTGACATTACCTCGGAGATCAGATTGTGAACAATCGGATGACACTCGCAACTGCAAGATCAAGGTGATCGCAGGAAAGTCGTCGCTCAGCATATTAGTTAAACACACCCGCATGCCCACCAACACGTCACCAGAATCCAGCATTCTCCATTGTACTATTTAGATTCCGCCGCTTTGTTCGGCGTGATCTTACACGTCATCTTCCCCACGGCGGAGACACTTTCACACTCACATGTTGCTAACCGGGCGTCATACACAGTCGTCTTTACCGACGCCGACCCCGGAGAACGTCTTAAAGATGAGCCTGCCTGTAGACAGCAACAGGACCGTGATGACGACAACGAGAACAACAGCCTTCACGAGCTGTATGTCGCTGAAGAGCCAGCGTAGCAAGGACACATCAGACGACGTCGTGGCCGCTGAGCTCGTCCGGGTGGTTTCGATCGAGTCGTTCAGAAAAGAAATTACATCGTACAAGGTCCGGTTGGTGGCGCTTTCTATCGTAACGTTCATATTGGAAATGACGTCATAGATGTGCGACGTCTTACTCGACGTAACGTCCGGCTGCGGTGCGTATCCAGCGCCACCAGTTGCGACGTCGGTATCCATGGTGTAGTCCGTCGCTTGTGAGCCGCTGAATGCCTGTAGCGAACACAACGGCATCCCGCTCAAACACCGCACTATCTCTCGCGAGAGCCGTCAAGGGGCCACCTAGGCCTACGTTTTCTCAGCTTCCAGCGTTCACACTATGCCCGTGATGTCGTTAATCCACACTAACGCAAACGTGTGAGCCAAGTCATGCTCTAAATCCTCAAGCGACTTTTATTTTCCAATATTATGTCATAATTGTATCATAGCGCATTGAGGTGTTCCGATATTGCTGCTGTACGATATTCACATATGCAAATTATGTTAATGGCAGATGTCAATATCGTCAAATATTTTGAAAATTAATCGAACCCTCCAATCCTGTAAGAGCCACTCTTCCCCACACCACTTCCGCTCACAATACCAGCGGCACTGCAATAAGGATGTCTTCCTTGACGGGGAGCAGGGACCACGCCACGGTTTATTTCCATAACGACAGCGTTAACGAGCGCCACACGTGTTTTTACTTCGCTTCGCCTACTGCACTGATTGAGTCGCGGCTGCGTACAACCAACATCCGTCAGTGGTTTGGGTTTCTGAAGCAAACCATATAATCAGTCAGTGCGTGTAGTGGCAGGATGTGTGCGTGCATGCGTGCATGCGTGTACGTGCATGTGCTGTGCCGTGCCGTGCTGTGTGTGTGTGTGTGTGTGTGTGTGTGTGTGTGTGTGTGTGTGTGATGAGTGAGAGAGTGGGAGAGAGAGAGAGAGAGAGGGGGGGAGAAAGAGAGAGAGTGGGTGTATGTATGTGTGTGTGCAGGCATGTGCGTGTGTTCGTGTGTGTGTCTTTGAGTGAGTGTGCGCGTGTGTGTGTACGTGTGTGTGTGTGTGTGTGCGTGTGTGTGCGTGTGTGTGTGCGTGTGTGTGTACGTACGTGCAAGTGTGCCTGTGTGCCTGTGTGTGCGTATGTAATACCGTATGTACACGCACACACAAACGCACACAGGTACATACGCTATTACATACGCATACACATGCACACATGCACGTACGTACACACACACGCGCACACATAAGCACACTCATACACACACACACACACACACACACACACACATACACATACACACACACGAACACACACACACGAACACACACACGCGCGCGCACGCACACACACACACATATATATATCCATGTATATGCGTGTGCGCGAGCAGAACTAGGCAAATTCGGTCCTTCGGTTTTTGAAAAAGAAGAAACAGGCATTCGTTTATTGCTCCTCATAACATGCACCGCTGGTGCAGATCGTTGCTTGTGCGAGCGTTACGAGGTGCTAATTACCATAACCTCTTCTGTCAACACACAGTTGCAGATACCAAAGTTGTTTGGTAACTGCTATAAGTGCGATACTGCGCCACTATCTGTGGACGTGGTTTGTGGTTTCTTCGGCACTAACGAAAGCCCAATCAACGGAGCAGCTGTTTTCAATTTTTGCCATTATTTCATTGTTTAACTTTTTAACTTATCGTTTTCTCCAATTAAGTTCCAACAAGCTGAAGACAACAAGCTGAACACATTTAAACAATAAAATATAAAAATTGTTTACAGAGCCCATACAATCGACAGGTGCTTTAATCTTGCATTATATATTTTATATTTGTTATTTGGAATACCTATAGTTGGTATTCTGGAGGGAAATGTTCGTGGAGTGGCTAAACGTATTACTTAGACTAATGTTTCCACAGTTAAAGACGTGTCGATATATTCATATATCTGTAACAACTAGGTTCAGCCACTCATGATGCAACACACCAAAGGCATCACTCATTGCCGTTGTTTTACTTTTAATTTGCGACACCTCCTTGAGAATGGCTGAACGTTGAACTTTTCCACTGAAAATAAATAACTCTTAGTAACAGCCTCCTGTTTTAATGCATCGCCAACTGGTAGATTAGATGGACGCAAATGAACAACGAAAGAAGCGAGAGAACGTCAGAATCTGGGATGAAATACACCTAAAGTGCTTCAAAGTTAGCGTATTGGTATATATATTAGTATATATATTGGTATATATATATATATATATATATATATATATGCCCTCACACCACGCACTAGGCGCGTGCACACAGCAGGGGGGCTGTTCATTCTTTCACTTCTGCCTTCATGGTAGCAGAACAAAGTGGTTGTGAGTTTAAGACGGTAGGAACCTGCCATCTTTCTAGGTATATACACAAATGTTCATAAATATGGCAATGGACATATTAGAAGACTACAGTAGTAATGGTAATCTAATTTTGGCTGGTTTGCTGACATTTTAATTTAGGTTTGTTGCTGAGGGAATTCTCCCATGCGTATTTAGACAAAAACTTCTTTTAAAAAGATTTAACAAGATTTAAAAAGATTGCCGCCCACAGAATTAACTCTAGATGGCAGGTGGACACGGACACCCTTTGGCTTATCGAGAGTCCGACCCTTTTATTTACATATATCCTGCCCTTCTGATGTATGTGTTGATTTTATTTGTAAACATATTTACACTACTAGCATCCGCACAATCAGTAGATAATCTGTTCCATTCATTTAAAGACCTTTGTCAAAATGAGAACTTTCTTATATCTAATCTACACTGCTCCTCTACTAATGTAACTTCATGTCCTCTAGTCTTTCTATCTTTCTTAACTAATACAAAATATTTCTATCACTATTTGCATAACCATTCAATATTCTAAACACTTCTATCTGATCTCCTCTCAATCTCATCGCCTCTAGTGTTGTTAAAGTACATTCTTTTAGGCGTTTTTCATAACTAAGATCCCTTAGTTTTGGTATAATTTTACTTGCCTACCTCTGTATTCTTTCTAGCATATCTATGTCCTTCTTGCGATGTGGCCCCCACGCTTGTATACAATATTCTAAATGAGGCCTAACTATTGTTATGTTTAGCACTATTATTAGTTCTTTTTCCTTATACGCTATATTTCGCCTAATTAGTCCAAGGATTTGATTTCCCTTTGAAGCTGCAAATCGCACTGCTTTGAAACTTTCATAACAGCACTAATGGTTAACCCTAAGTCCTTTTTTTACAGTAGTACTTAGTATAGCACCCCCAC
Organism: Paraescarpia echinospica; assembly: GCA_020002185.1. Classification (NCBI taxonomy): domain Eukaryota; kingdom Metazoa; phylum Annelida; class Polychaeta; order Sabellida; family Siboglinidae; genus Paraescarpia; species Paraescarpia echinospica. The sequence goes on from CM034531.1 coordinate 90,433,018, forward strand.
TGTATATTCTAAATATTCCTTCCCATCTCCTTTGTGGAGGCATTTACATTTCCCAAAATTGAACAACATTTGCCACTTTTCAGACCATTTGATCAACATGTCAAGATCATCTTGTAAATGCTGTCTATCTCCATCATTTTTAATCCTTCTAAACACGTTTGTATCATCCAAATTGTTGATATATATTAAGAATAATATAGGTCCTAGTACTGATCCCTCTGGTACCCCACTCAAAACTGATTTCCAGTTTGTAGCTTCCCCGTCAACAACTACCCGTTGTCTTGTGTTAAACAGCCATTTTTCTATCCAGTTAATTACTCCATATCCTTTGCCACGGGCCCTTAGTTTAAGCAGTAATCTTTGATGTGGCACTTTATCGACAGCTTTTTGTTAAGTAGATGATACCTACTGATGATCCTTCGTCTACCAACTTAGTGATATCTTCCAAAAAATATAACACATTTGTTAAGCATGACCTCGCTTTTAGAAACCCATGTTGAGATGGGTTTATCAAGTTATGTTTAACAAGAAAATCCACCATGTGATCTTTAATTAGTCTTTTGTAATAATTTGCAAATCAAGTGTTTTTGTATTAGATTTTGGGTGGCCCCTGCGTGAGCAACTAAAATTGGTCTTAGTAGGGGTCTTCCGCCCCTTTGCTGACACCACTTTTTCATTCACACTAATGTATTGTTTTGATTAGCGTATTTCGTGATTGTTTTTCTGTTATAGTGAAAATAATGTTGTAATATATTGTTTGCAAATAATGCATGTATATTTATTACCAATCAATATTGTGTCATTGGAACAAATAAACATTTCCTTCTTCTGCCCCAATACCTTATCTACCCTTTCAATCACATGCTCTATCCTAGCCCCCGGTATAGACACACAACGACGTCCTCCCCCTCGCTTGGTGTCTTACCTGTGTTTCTCTGAATAGATTCGCCCATGAACACCCTCTCTTTTCGCGTTCCCTCAGGGTAGCTCCTTCTACGGTTTGCATATGTTTGATTGTTGTCTTTTCCCCCTGCCCTCTTCACTCCTGTCGCATTCTCTTCCGATCCATTCTTTCCTGCCGTTTTTCTCTTGTCCCCTTTCCTCTTGTCACCTTCTCTTCTAGCACATTTTCTCTCACTTCCTTTCGCCCCTTCAACTTTCCTCCCATCACTTTTTGTTCTCTCCTCTTCCGTCCCTTTCCCTCCTACCTCCTTCTCTACGGTCACATTCTCCCCTGTCAACTTCACGCCTGTCACGTTTTCTGTCTTTTGCTGAACACTGCCTTCTTCCGTTTGTCGTCTTCTCAGTCTTCTGTTTCACAGTCTTCCCAACTGCCTCTGTGGTATCAACCTCTTCACCACCTGCATCACTGTCCCGTCTCCCCTCGTTCTCTACAGTCTGACGACCTGTTGATCTATCCCCACTGACCCGTTTTATTTTCCTATGCTCCTTCTGTGTCGTAATACGCTCAACTCTCTCCGTGTCATCCCTCTCTGTTCCATCTATTTCCATGTTGAGTCTCACCTACATCTCCTTCACTATATGCGTCAACTTAGACACCTCCTTCATCAAACATATGTTGACATAAGACGGGACTCATCTACCTCGTTAATTTTCTCAAAAACGGAACCTATAATTTGTCCCAATGTGAATAAAGCCGAATGGTATGTTAATGTACAGCAGTAAAAACGTTAGCAGTGTCGCCTGTGGAAAATGAAATAATGATCTGTCCTTGTCGTTTCGATGCTGGGTGAGCGTGTTGAGTTGGTCACCGGCCAACATTCGGTAAGGCAGATAACCTACGGCCTGCTCCGTGAATGGCATTCCTCATAGTCAACATTGACGTATTACGTCGTCGGTTATTTATTGTTTAACCTGCACAATAAGATACAACAAGACAGACTGCCCGTAGGCAAGGTGGACTAGTTGTTGGAGTACATTTCTTATGACAACATTTGATATATTACACGTAACATGGGTAGTTTTATGAGATGTCTTCCAAGATAGACGTGTAGCATTGTAAAATATGATACATTATATAGTCGCCAGATGGGTGGATTTATGAGACGTGTTCAAAGATAGATGTGTATCACTGTAAATCCCAAACGTTACTGTAATCATAAAACTAAAACAATGTTCATGCACACATTGGCGGTTTTGTTTCGGTATCGATCATGAGATTGACATATCAAGTGTACCAATAAATTATTGACATGTGTGTGTTAAATCTTGTAGGGTTAAGTATTTGGTATGTTCTGAAACTTTGTTTATAAAGTGTATATGTTTTATAAATTCTTAGTGTAGTCGGTCGTAGTAGAATGCATGGGCTCCTGAATGATCAAAACATTCACGGTGTCCATAAATCTGGTTGCCAGTCCATCCTATTATAATTACTGGGAGAATATCTATTGAGTAAAATCCGTTGTACGGCGTTCTATTTAAGTTCAATACCATGAGCCTGATGCGGGTATTAACTCAAAATACCACGGAAACAGATTGCCAGTTGCGCAATTGCGTGAATCAGATAAGACTTACCGTAGCGTAGATGTTGTAGTCTTATTCATTCACTTACTCCTACGCTCCACAGTACAAGTGTGCGAATCCTCCAAGTCACCACCTAGACAGCTAGATCGCGACCCGATCCCATTCGTTTTTGCAAATGATTTCCATATTCGTAGCAATGAAAGGCCTTTGACTCGATGTGTCGTAACTCGTGTGCCCGGCCACTCAGCCAAGTCGTGGTGCACTGACTATTCACTTGGCCGTGCGTTGGCGGAAACGAAAGGTTATTCGTGAGTAGCAGCCCACCCCGTATGCGGCCGCTAAACACCTCCGGATTTTTTCGCACAAGTAAATTGCCAGAGGTAATAAAGCTCGGCAAAGCGACGACATACGAGCTGTATATTTCTTGCGATATCGCATCCTCACCGCTCTCTTCGCTTTTGCGGACTAGATGGAGGCGGATCGTCTTTCGTCTGCTTAACAGCGACGTTTCAGCCGGGGGATAGGCGGCTTGTGGGAGAGGAGTTGGGATCGTAAGGTGGGCAGACCACCAACGCGGGAACATGCAATGTAGAGATAAGACTTTATTTCCGGTTGCACCGGGTTTCACGTATTGCTCGTAACGGTCGCTGTCGATTAGCGTAGCACAAGAGTATGCAATGGTATTCCAGATAGCAGTAGTACTACAATAACACATAACAACATGTGCAGCAACGTTGCTGGTTGACATATCAATTAACATTGAAAATACACTCAAAAAAATAATAATAATAAATAACTTCTTACGCGCCAATATCCTCAGACAATCCGAGCTCTGTGGCGCTCTAAAACCAAAGGATTAAGCATTATCGTACTCGTGTGATAGGCGAAAGTCGTCAACAAATGGATGGATGTGCTAGGAAGCTAGGGAGGATAGGCGATATTGAAAAGATAGATTTGAGGTGACGACAAAATGTAAAAATATTTTCTGCTGATTTAACTTTAACGGTACGCGAATTCCATATAGTTGGCGCGGCAACTGAAAAAGCTCGAATTCCAGCCTTCGTCTTAACTCTAGGAACAAATAGCAACTTCGAACTAGACGACCGAAGTTGTCTGGCTTGTCTAGCTGGTGTGAACATTAAGTGTAAATAACTAGGTTGTTTGGATGAAAGGGCTTGGTAGGTGATTGTGCAGATTTTAGAAGTGGCACTGAGCGGGAGAATCGAGGAGATTGTGTGACTACCCTTGATAAACAATTTTGGACGCGTTGTAGTTTTGCAATATCCTTGATAGCAATATTATGAAGGAGGGAATTGTAATAATCTAATATGCTGCTAACAAGAGCTGTTGCGATAGTCTTAGCGACAGAAAGCGACATATGTCGGCGAAGATCACGGATATGATAAAAACAGCAACGGCACGTTTGGGATATGTGTTTTCTGAAATTGAAGTCGCAATCAAAGGTCACTCCTAGATTCCGTACTGATGCTGCTGGTGTGATATTTTCAGTTTTGTCTGCATTTAACTTTAATTTGCTATCGGTCATCCATGAAAAAACATCTTGGAGACAATCGTTGAGTCGGTTTAGAGAGTGACTTATATAGGGCGTGGCCAAGGAAATGTAGATCTGTGTGTCATCTGTTGATGATCCAAGTTATGACTTTGGATTACAGAGCTGAGTGGCGTAGTGTAGAGAGTGAAAAGCAAAGGCCCAAGAACGGAACCCTGGGGAATGCCACATGAAGTGGGGAGTGAGGTTGAAAAGTAATTATTTATCTTTATACATTGATGTCTATTGGTTAGATATGAAGAAAACCAGGTCAGAGCTGTGCCAGATATGCCATACCACAATTATAAACGTTTGACAAGGGTGTTGTGATCAATGGTATCAAAGGCGGCAGACAGATCAAGCAAGGTAAGTGCAGTTACTTTGCCTTTATCAATGTTTAATATAACATCATTATGTACTTTTAGGAGAGCAGTCTCTGTAGAATGAAATTGTTTGTATGCTGATTGGAGCACACTGGATAAACAAGTTGAGCTGGTCAGACACCTTAGACGGCTTGCTACGAAAAATAGAAATAAAGCTAAGATTAGAAATTGGCCTATAATTTTTTTAATCATCTTTTGGCAGAGAAGTCTTCTTGAGAACAGGATTTACATGTGCGTGTTTAAAATCATCTGGGAACTTACCCGAACTCATGACATTTGTTATTGTACCAAGTTAAGAGTCAAGACATGCTTTTAGTAGTATGGTTGGTAATGGACCGAGATCGCATGACTTATTTGGGGAGGACATTATTATTTTCCTCACTTTATCAACAGTGGCTGGCTCAAACAATACAAGTGAAGAATTTACTTGTGGGGAGTCCACATTTACAGTACTTAAATTGTGACATGGAAAAGCAGAACGTATGAGACTTATTTTATCTTTGAAATGACTATAGAAAACGAGTCACACAGAGAGTTGGCTGACACATGACTAGGTAGAGATGGAGGCGGCCGTCTGTGTAAAATATTATTTGTGCAGTTCCATAGCTGACGTGGGTCATCAGAGTTACTCGAGACCATGTTTGTATAATAATTTGATTTAGCTTTGGCCATTTGTCTGTTGAAGTAGTGACACTGTTTAGAATATCGTGGTATGTCCAAAGGCGAGCGTGATTTGCGCCATACACGTTCAAGATAGCGCCGGCGCTTTTTAGATTGTAGAATTTCAGGAGTCATCCATGGAGCATGTGGCTTTTGGGACACAGATGTAGATCTCAGGGATGCATGTTTATTAAGTAAATCTTCACATTAGATCTGACAGATGTTCTTTGGGGTTACTGATGATGTCGGATTTAATGATGTCTGTCATTAATGCAGCAGTGTCAATCTTATGGATCGGTCGGTAAAACACATTGTGTTTGGACTCTACGGGAATTCTAGGAACTTTGAGATCAGCAATGACAGTATGGTGGTCTAATAAACCATCTGAAGCAGTAGGTGTCTGAATATTGTTACAATCTGAACGGGTGATTAAGAGATCGAGCCAGTGGCCATGTATGTGTGTTGAGAAGGTAACATGTTGTTTCATGTCATAGGATGCCAGAATGTCATTAAATGTTCTTGTTGTTGATGAAGGTGTGTCCAGATGTAGATTAAAATCACCGAGTATATAAAATTCTGAATAAATAGTAGCCAGATTTTCAAGTAGATCCTGGAATTCTTCAAAGAAATGGGCAGGGTGTAACGGAGGGCGATAAATGCACACAAAATAAGCAGAGAAAGATGAATCGGAAATTTCGGCACAGATGGCCTCAAAGCTGGAGTAATCAGGGTTTGAATGCAAATTAACTTTGAACTGTTTTGAGACGAGAATTCCAACACCACCACCTCACCCAACTGAACGTGGGCGATGATGGAAGGTGAAACTGGAAGGAGAAATGTCAGCAATGCATGCAGCTGTGTCATGTTGTCTGAGCCAGGTCTCAGTGACTGCAAGGATGTCTATTGTCTTGGAAGTTAATAAATCGGTAAGCGAGGCTGTTTTGTCTCGAATAGATCGAACGTTAGTGGTGGCTACTCGAATATTGCGCCTGATAGCAGGTCCAGGATTAGGACTTACATCTCCTGCTAGTAGTAAAATAACTGCCAATTTAAACGTTGGCTTAGAGCTGGGGATTGGCAGTAACTTTCTATTAAAGCAAAGATTAAGACATGGCAAACTGTGAAGATGTGACAAGGAATTTTGTGCTCTCATGTACTGAGAAACTGTTAAAATGACAGCCGACCGTTGGGGACTAAATGGCTTGAACAGCGTAAAAATCGTGACCTCTCGAAGCAGCAGAACAGGATAAAAATAAAACACACAATAAAAATGCTGGTGATATTGTCTTTCCTCAAAATGATGAAGAATTAAATGATAATAAAAATAATAAATAATTGAAAATAATAAAATATTCTAAAACTGTATAATTGTACTAAAAATAATGTAAATTTCTAGGTTATTAAAGAGTGGGTTGGCGATAATCAATGGCAATATTACAGGTCGTATGATTGTTCGCGGTCAGCAGGCCTGTGCATAGTAACAAGACGTTTAGTGCCCGTGCAAAGAAAAGTCAGAGGTCTTCACCCCCAGGACGATTCTGGGTATAAAAGAACGTATTGTTGAAAAGGCCTGTTAATATATAGTTTGTAAGGGGACTGCCCCTGCCTTAGTATGTTGTGTACGTATGCTTGCTAGCGCGAAAATGAAATCGACCTCTATTATCGCCCAAATAATTGTGGTGACAATTTATAAAATGTTTGTTTATGCAAACAGTGCAATACGTTGACACTAATTATACACTAGTGTCACAGACAAAATTAAATGTTAAATTGCAGAAATGATTTTGAATCATGCAGTGACAAAATAAACAAGTACCACCTTACGCCACCTAGCGACCAACCCCAAATTTGTAGTATTAGTTTACGGTCATATGGAGAGAGAGAGGGAGAGAGAGAGAGAGAGAGAGAGAGAGAGAGAGAGAGAGAGAGAGAGAGAGAGAGAGAGAGAGAGAGAGAGAGAGAGAGAGAGAGAGAGAGAGAGAGAGAGAGAGAGAGAGAGAGAGAGAGAGAGAGAGACAGAGAGAGACAGAGACAGAGACAGAGAGAGAGAGAGAGAGAGAGAGACAGAGACAGAGAGAGACAGAGACAGAGAGACAGAGAGACAGAGAGACAGAGACAGAGACAGAGAGAGACAGAGACAGAGACAGAGAGACAGAGAGACAGAGAGACAGAGAGAGAGAGACAGAGAGACAGAGAGACAGAGACAGAGAGAAAGCGCTGACAAGGAGGCAGTAGTTTCCATAGCGATTATTTTCGACGTTGTACTACTCAGATATTACATTCTACTGCAATGTTGCCGATTTTTTATCTATCGTCAAAAGGCGAGCGACAACACGTTGTGGGTGTGGGTGTGATTGGATCGGTGTTACGTATAAGAACATGTTGCTATGCATACGTTCACTGTGTCTCCTCACAGTCAACGGTATCCCGTATAACAACAAGATGTTACGTATAACAATATAATGTCACGTAATACAAAACGGTTTCACGTATAACAACACCTAATTTCACTCAAAAACCGATCCAATTCGAAAACGTCAACACATTGCAATGGCGTACAACGTCCCGAACACCATACGAACGGAATAAAACAGAACTCACCGAACACAACGAATTCACAGAACAGGATATTTTATTATCGCCTTCGACTTAAGTGGATGTTGTAAAAACACCGCGCCGCTTGCTGTTTGTCTGGTTGCTATTCATAAACAACCAAGCTCGAGATACGTCGCTCCCAATCACCGATGTTATCGGGATACGCCACCTTACTGTGCTGCATAAAGCAGGTTGCGTGCAAGCTGCGTCTACAGGGTACGCACGTTCTATTGTCACATACTGTGTATGCATGTACGTTAACTTGCAGTCAAACCTTATGTTGTGTACGTATACATATCTTTTACATGCATAATATTAGAACCTAAACCACAGGTAACGTGTGTGAAGTAAACAAGTTCTTACATAGAGCAGTTTCCAGTCCTTGGGCCTGCTCAAAACGTTTCACACTTTACCCTTGGCAGACTTGTTCAATTGAACACCATCTCGATTTCTCTGGGAAGCATTCAGCCATGACGCGATTAATACGCGAAGCAACGTAGAGTGAACAAACTTGCCGAAGGTTCGATACGGCAGCACTGGATTCGAGCCCGGGTTATCTCGATTGAGAGCCCGGACTGTATCCTCGCTTGTGTCACTGTTTTCGTGTGACAACAATTTGTGCTCGTATACCTCACGACGGGGCTGGTGCCGGGTTGTTAGCGCATTTAGTCGAGGGCCTGATAGCACAGAACTCATAAAACATTGTGGATTAAACGGACCTAACTTAAGTGTGACTTCGAATTATTACATAAAATTACCAATTACTAACTGACTAGCCATAATTGATACAGTACAACAATGTGGTGCCGCGTTAATTGTTGTTCGCCTTAAGCTGGGATTCCACACGTACAGAAACGGCGCACGGAATGGGAATACCTCTGTAGTGACGTCACTAGGGGGGAATTCCTATCCGATTCTTGTGCGGATACGATTTAAAATCGCTACATGGAGCAATTTAATTTTGCGCATCCGCGTAGGTGTATGAACACCCGCGTAAAAAAACCAACTTTCCACTTATGTACATATAGAACTACTTCGATTAATTTTCATTATTTTGCCGCATACCGCGCCTGCATGCCGATTCCGTACACATGTAATCCTAACTCGTTGCT
>CM034531.1:90446800-90476544 GCA_020002185.1 Paraescarpia echinospica
ATATCAGCACTAATGGTTAATCCTATGTCCTTTCTTTTACAGTAGTACTTAGTACAGTACCCCCATTGTATATTCTACCTCTTCGTTCCCATGTCCTGTGTGGAGGCATTTACATTTCCCAAAATTGAACAGCATTTGCCACTTTTCAGACCATTTGATCAACCTGTCAAGATCATCTTGTAAATGCTGTCTATCTCCATCACTTTTAATCCTTCTAAACACTTTTGTATCATCCGCAAATTTCAACACCTTGCTTGTTATTTCATCATCCAAATCATTGATATATATTAAGAATAATATAGGTCCTAATACTTATCCCTGCGGTACCCCACTCAATACCGATTTCCAGTTTGAAGCCTCCCCATCAACTACTACACGTTGTCTTCTGTCAATCAGCCATTGTTCTATCCAGTTTATTATATCATTTCCTATGCCATGGGCCTTTAGTTTCAGCAGTAATCTTTGATGTGGTACTTTGTCGAAAGCTTTTTGAAAATTTAAGTAGACGATATCTACTGGTGATCCCTAATCTACCCATTTAGTGATGTCTTCCAAAAAACATAACATATATGTTAAGCATGACGTCGCTTTAAAAAAACCATGTTGAGAAAGGTTTATCAAGTTTTGTTTAACAAGAAAATCCACCATGTGATCTTTAATTAGTCTTTCTAATAATTTGCAAATCACTTATGTTAAACTCACTGGTCTATAGTTCTCTGACTTGTTTCTCGAACCTTTTTTAAATAACGGTATAATGTGTGCCTCTTTCCATTCTAAAGGAACCACTCCCTCTAATAATGACAAATTGAAAACTGTTGCAAGCGGTACGCTACTTTGTTCTACAATTTCCAATAGTAGTTTGGGCAGAATCCTATCCACTCCAGGTGATTTATTATCCTTCATAGTCCTTATTTTCTTAGCTACCATTTCCGGTGTTACAATTAATTGTCCTAAATAGGCTGAATCTGCCCCCTTGAACTTAGCCTCTGGTACTGGCAGTGAACTAATATCTTCTCTGGTAAACACTGAAATAAAGTACTCATTCAGGTCTTCTGCCATTAAGAATCCCTCTGAAAAAAGATTTCAGTGGTTTTAAAGTTTTTTTAAGTGGAATATAAGAAGGACGTCAATCGTTTGCTGCTCATAATCAGCCATGGGTTAATTTAAATTGTTAGTTGTTAATTTATTAATTCAATTAATTCAATTAACTTAATTTAATTTGATTAATGAACTTTTTCAAGAAACACAAATTAATTTAATTAATTACCTTTTCTGAAAGAGGTTAATTTAGTTACTAGGATCGCTACCAACCTTCAACTATGCGAAACAAAGTGTTGAAGTCGTTGGTTAGGCGATCTTCGTAGATGATGTGGACTTGCTGATCTTCTCCGTACTTCTTTTGGACCCAGTCTGCAACACATAAAACAAATAAAGAACTACATCCGATTCCGGCAATTACCAAGATCGATAGTATTTCTGGATATACTTATTACTGTCGATTATTGATTGAGTGAGAGAGAGAGAGAGAGAGAGAGAGAGAGAGAGAGAGAGAGAGAGAGAGAGAGAGAGAGAGAGAGAGAGAGAGAGAGAGAGAGAGAGAGAGAGAGAGAGACAGAGGGAGAGAGAGAGACAGAGAGAGAGAGACAGAGAGAGAGAGGGAGACAGAGAGAGAGAGAGACAGAGAGAGAGAGAGAGAGAGAGAGAGAGAGAGAGAGAGAGAGAGAGAGAGAGAGAGAGAGAGAGAGAGAGAGAGAGAGAGAGAGAGGACAACGGCATTCCTTACTTATACAGTTTCTCATCAGGCTAACAGAGTTGATGACAACGGCAGTACCGTAGTCACAGGCGTATACCGGATGGAACCTGTTTGAAGACTAAGTGACGTAAGAAAATAAAGTAAATGCGCGTATTAAGTGTATGTATCAATCATCACATGAATAAAAAGGGCAGTTTGTTTACTAAACACTAGCTTCGCAAGGGGAAAGTTAGCCCCCAAACCGTGTTCATAGTGCTGCACCCTAGCGGATCATAACGTTGGCACAGCGAGCGCACTTCACCAGCTTTCTCTATCCGTACTACATCAATGGTGTAAAGACGAATTATAATAACTTGAAAGCTATATTCAACATGATTGTATACTCCGAGCAACATATGTGTAGGATCATTATAACATTTGCCATAATCTACACGTACAAATAATTTATGTTCAGCCGTTGCCATTCCTGCTACAACTTCCTGCTGCAATATTGACCCTACAAAAACTACCATCCTTGGGATACTCGCGCATTATTTCATTGGCTCATGACCAAAGACACCCAAGACTGTATTGTACAATATACACGCAGAAGGTAAATTACTTACTCAGTAAATCTCTGATTATTGACCAAGTACTCTCAACAGCTTTCCGATGCGAAGCCATGTTGTCTCCGTATAACCCGTCTTCACTGTACAATGCATAATCGTAGCCAATGCCGCCATCATTTTCCGTCGCCTTGCTTCACAATAATATATGCAACATGTGCTTCTAATACAATATTAATGCACACAGCTACTAAACCTCTATCACAAAGATGACCGATAGTCGACTGTGCCTGAGAATCCCACTGCAGATACAGCGTCATATTTGTGAAGCTGGTCAGACGAAACACTTGTTGCACGGGCAGCTGCCCCATATATATATATATATATATATAATATATAGTTTTATATATAACCATTAATATATAAGTGCTCAGAAATGTTCAGGTTTTTATCCAAATCTGTAACGTTACAAAGCTATATACATTCTGGGTAAGTGTGCCCCATTTTTTGTGTACTGGTCATTCTACTGCTCCAAGGATAGGGAGATTCTAACTGACAAATACGATGCAGCAGTTTGTGACATTGAGTGACAACGAGTGACGTACGAGAGAATAGTAACTAAACTATTCAAAAAACCAAATTGATTACACATTAAAAAACTCATTGTTACACCGATGAACAGATGCATGGAATAGCCTCATTCAGTCTGTGGTTGAGATTGCGTCGGTGCAGTCTTTTGAGAGGAAATTATATTATAAGGTGTGCCTTCCGGAAACACATTAAATTAACCCAGTTAAATTATACTATACAGTAAGTATATTACAGGTAAGACTAGAACGTAGCATTGTCTTTTTTCGAAAGTTTATGACCCAAGGTGATGGAGGTATTTGTAACGTATGTACTATTTGTGAGCCTTGGTGACGGAGACATGATTGATAAACATGTTTTTTTTAAAGTTTGTTTTTCGTTTATGATGTACTCCAATTATTGTACTATTTAGCAAACATACATCAATTTAAAAACGTGCATATAGTGTACATGTGTGGATGGATATTATTTGGTATAGATATGAATGGATTGCATTCTGTTCGGCAAGAGTTGAAAGTTAACGATGGGTGATGATATGGTGTCGGCGGCAATAAACTCTGTTCACAATGTTCGACTAAAGCTTATAAACAATGGCAATGACAGGCAAGAAGTATGCAGTGCAAAATGGGGTACTTTTGCCGTTTAGGCCCGCACCTCGAGAAAACCATGATAATAGTCACCTACAGTCACGAAACTTCACATCATATATCTACAACACTTATTCTACACATATACATTTGTCACGTGATCAAACAATTAAATTTACTGTCTTATTGATCAAAATATTCGCTTGTTTTTGAGTGTATTCATTAGTTCCACCGTAAACTCCGGCAGGTGGCGACACTTTATGGTTGCCTTCAGCCTATCCCCATGTCTGAAGTCAACCATAAAGTGACGCCACCTACCGGAGTTTCCGGTGGAACTAATGAATACACGCAAAAACGAGTGAATTTCTTGTACATTTTGATCGATAAAAGACAGTAAATTTAACTTTTTTATGACGTCATAATTATGTATGTGTAGAATACGGGTTGTAGATATATGATGTGAAGTTTGGTGACTGTAGGTGAGCGTTTTCATGTTTTTTTCGAGGTGCGGGCCTAAACTCCAAAAGTACCCAAAATGGTATTGATTTGGCTACCCTCAGTGTCCAGTCATCAATGTAAGATGTGATTTAAATAACTCCATTAAGGCCATTTTTTTTATTTGTTGTCTGCGCGGCCGTTGTCTGTGTTCGGGCTCAGACTGGAGCAAACCGCAGCAGTATGTGGCCCTAAAAATGCGCTAAGGCCTAAGACGCAATATAATGTTCATCCGGTTTCCGTTGTAGATCCCGCAGCCACAGAAGACCATGCACCGTGGTTTGTTGAATCTATACGTAATTGGTGCAATCGTACATTCACGTCTGGCGGACCAAGTTGCTGTACGTCATGGCCTTGGAGAAACCAGACGATATATGAGTGGGACAGAAGCAAATGTCACTAAATGCAGCTGAAAATATGCGTAATAAATACTAAAATAGATTGCAAAAAAATGTAAATCTACAGAAAAATTGGTGTTTGTTGAATATCGCGCAATAAAGTCGGATTGTAAAACAATTGATAATACTCAAATGTACCGACCCACTCCTTAATCTAATAAGAATAAGCAAAAAATAATAAAAGCTCACGCAAATATACATATGCACCTAAACAGGATTGAACAGTGATGCTCAATGGAATAAAGAATAAATATTTGTATAAAAGGTAGACAATTACCAAAACCCAAGGTGGCCCTCTATGATAGCGACTGTGTCTTAATAGGATCCACACCACATATCGTACAACCTTAATTGTCATACCTTTTGCGTTAGATAGTTACCGCATATGTTTATGCTTTATTTGTATATTTATTTTATATTATATATTGTACACTAATGGGAAAATAAACACACCTACCTACCTACTTAAACTAATATTAATGTTTTTAAACTATTACTTTTTAACATGCCATCTCACCGGTTCTCGGAGAATGCATGACATTCTAGGCTGGTACAGAGAAGTCCATGTACCACCATTCAGCCCATTATGTAACATATAACCGTAGCTAGTTTGCGCATAGCACGGTACATATTTTGGCGACCCAAACCGGGTGATGTATAATACAGGGTCATCGAACACCATGTGCTCATGTTTCGTGAGATTCAACCATATAACAATTACAACAAAGAAACATTATACGATGGTTGACTTCACTCACCCAGTTACGTTTTCTATTTTCTGCCATTTCCGTCGCCTACAAAAACTCATGTTTTATCAATCGTGACTTGTCCATATTCATTAATCAGCGCTAACCAACCTTGTACTTGATAGCTATGTTTGGTGAGTGTGTGCTTCACATCCCATTTCACCCTATTTTGTAGCTGCTGCTGGGTGTGTTTACCGACACCCAAGAAACCGACTAGCCTTTCTGACAATAACAGAATGTTCTGGTTTGTTTATAATAATGGATACATGATCGAGACACGTATGGCTCGGTCTAAAACCAGTGTGTTCACCACATACAAGTCAACTGGTGACAGAATACGATAATTTGATATAGAAAAGTACTTTCTGTAGACAACTGAACTGAATATAATTCCCCTGTAGATCAGTCGATCACATCATCAGATGTAGGACACGATATTCCGACGCCACCCTTCGTGATTTGTCTTTTTGTCAAATCTGTGTTTAAACCCCGGTGAATATCCAGTTGAAAAATAAAGTAATTGATACCCATTGAGGTAAATGTGACCCACTGAGGTCATTGTGAACTACTGGGTGTGACTCGACCGTCATGCGCCCGTTCTTGTCATGGTCTTCCTTTTCCAATGTCTTTCCGGAAGGCATTTGGATCTTGTGACGGTACGGTAAGAAAGTGTTTCTGTTGTTAACGTCGTACTTTCCGTGCAACACCTACATCTTTATATGAACATATGAACACAAATCTCAGAACGGTACTACAACGTCTCGAGAACGCTGGTTTGACTCTAAACCAACATAAGTGCGAATTTTTTCGGTGACGTATATGGGATATCGAATCGATCGAAACGGTCTACACCCTTCGGCCGATAAGGTCGAAACAGTCCGCAATGCTCCAAGGCCCACAAATGTGAAGGAATCGAGAGCATGGCTCAGAACAGTGAACTACTATGGTCGATCCATGCAGAACCTTTCTACAAAACTGGCTCCGTTGTATCGGTTGCTAAAGAAAGGTGTGAAGTGGGTGTGGGAGAAACCACAAGAAGACGCGTATTTCAGAGTGAAGGAGGCGTTACAGTCGGACGCACTGCTTGTTCATTTCGACCCGAGTAAGCTGATCCTACTTGCATGTGATACCTCACCAGACGGCTGCAGCGCAGTACTGTCTCATGTGATGCCCGGTGGTTCAGAGCGACCGATTGCATGAGCATCTTGAAGCTTATCAGCAGCGGAAAAGAACTATTTGCAACTACACAAAGAGGGACTGAGCCTGATATTTGGAGTGAATCAGTTTCACCAGTATATGTAGCAGTTTACTCTAGCTACGGATCACCTCCCATTACTGGGGCTGTTTGACGAAAAACGACTGGTGCCAAACAATACATCTGGAGGTATTCAAAGGTGGACACTTACACTAACAGGGTACAATTACACAATTAGGTATCGCAGTGGTGTTACACGATAATTTTTTTGTTAGCAAAGCCAGTTGTCACAGCTTCGCCTGCTGAGTATATTGACCAGATCGAGTAGCTGAACGAGTCGCCAGAGACAGCAGCCCACATCAGGGAGGGGACGCTACACAAGAAAACACTGTCCAGAGTACAGAGATACGTACTCACCGGTTGGCCCACAAACGACCAGGTTACTCAGGAATACAGTAGTTTCCTTGATGAACTGACCATGCATGTCGCGTGCAGGGTCCAGGGCTGTCGTTCCGAAGAAAGGACAGCCAATCATGGTGGAACTGCTCCACAGTAGTCACAGCGGAGTGGTTAAGATTCAATGCGAGCAAAACGCGAGGGAACCGACTCGCGTACCAATGACGCCATGGTTATTTCCACAGAGACCATGTTCTCGTCTGCATCTTGATTATGCAGGACCTATTGAAGGCAAAATTATTCTGGTTGTGGTAGATGCTTATTCTAAATGGATAGTAACCTCAATCGTGAAGTCAGCGACAACGCACTCAACCATCGAAGTGTTGCGAAAACTGTTCGCGTATCAAGGTTTGCCGGACTCTGTCGTAACCGACAACGGGGCATGTTTTACCAGCAGGGAATTTCAGAGTTTCCTGAAACGAAATAATGTGACACACATCAAGAGTCAAGCCTACCACCCATAAAAACGGATTGGCAGAAAGAGCGGTGCAAGTCGTAAAAGCTGGTTTGAGGAAGATGCATGAGGGCCCGATGGAGACACGACTAGCACGATGCTTGCTAACGTATCGTATGACACCGCACAGCACCAGTGGTGTGGCACCTTCAGAACTGGTGATGAACCACAAGTATTTGATGCAGTTCTGCCCGACCTCAATCCGAGGGTAACCAGACGTCAACAGAATGTGAAGGACTACTACGATCGCAGCGCAAAGCCACTGTCATCAATCACTCAGTAATTTATTTCCAAAAAACAATAGCATAAATTATGTCATTACATAATACAACACCATTTCCAACACATAAAAAATAAATAAAAAATAGGCACCGTGCACCCTCGTACCTTTGGCTATTTGCGTAGAGTATGGGCACGGCTCATTTGAAATGTCACACGCAGTTTCGTAAAGTTGCCCTGACAGCATTGTTATTACACATATTATACTATATATGTGTGTGTGTGTGTGTGTGTGTGTGTGTGTGTGTGTGTGTGTGTGTGTGTGTGTGTGTGTGTGTGTGTGTGTGTGTGTGTGTGTGTGTGTGTGTGTGTGTGTGTGGTTGTGTGTGTGTGTGTGTGTGTGTGTGTGTGTGTGTGTGTGTGTGTGTGTGTGTGTGCCATCAAGAGCACTTAGTAAAATAAACAAGTTTGGTATTCAACATTAACATACTTTCAATCTTTGTTCACATACCTTCAAAACATCCATTGTAGCAGCCATGTTCCATTCCTAGCTCCCCTTGGATGTATTATGCTATATAGGTTTACAATTAGAAATTTACTAAATTCCCCGTAACGCCAATATTTACAAAATCAAGTATTAATGTCCTCTGGATAGACATGTGTCAATCATTGTTCCTTCTAGATTCTTTTTCAAAAAGAAGAAAAACAAAACTGAAATCGAGGAACTGATATTTATTTAACTGATCAGCGACCGAACATCATGACCAATCAATCATGTATATGATATATTTTTTTTTAATTGTAACTTGTTGACTTCTGGTTTTTCGTAGCATGAAATGCGTGCCCAAAACTCAGCGTGACAGTATGCAGGACCGACTTTAGCGATATAGTAATTCCCTATATGCTGCGAGTTGTACCATGTTGCACCGAATGGCTATTTGCAGTATGTCTCAGCGATTTATTCAGGCAGTAAACATGTTGACTCGTTACCTATTTCTGACATTTGCAGACAATGCCAGCGTGAATGTATATTGATAACCATTTCAGACTGTCTCCATCAATTGCTTTGTCACTGCCACTGCAATGGTAAATTGGTCGCCTTTTGTGTGTTGTCAAGATGTAAATATATGTTATTGTATATGTTGAGTACGTGTTAGTTGCTACGTACGAAGAAATGTCCTGCACGCGATCATGTGATTCACAACGGTACAGTGTATGTCTACACGGTAAGTAATGGTCGTACACATGGGCAGTAATTACAAACGTAAGCCCTCGGCCAATCGATTTATTGTTTCGTACAACCACGTGTTTCCTCCGTCGTTGACCCATGACGAGACAGGACAGTTACTGTACTAGAACGGTTGACCTACCCACGAAAACGGCCACCTTCCGCTGCTAATTGTGATCCTATCGGTGGGAATCAACGACAGAGCGAACAAACCAAGTGTGACGACCATCCCTAATTTGCGAAGGATTGCGGTTCGAGCAGGTAAGTGTTTTCCTCACTCAGTTATCGCCATACCCGAAATAAACGTTTTTGACAGATTACCTCTAGAACAAGAATACATTATGAGAACTTCGGAGAGCCTACTAGACATTAAGGGCATTGTTGTAATACTTAAATTAGAGGAGTCATCGTTCAAGAGAGACACATCAGACAACATTCATTGGACACCAGAAACAGCGAACAAAATTCTAACACATTGGTTGTGCCATTTAAACTAAGAAACATTGAAGGCAACCATACCGCACAAAACAAGTCCAATGATCTGCGCAATCCCACGATTATCATGTTAAGCCATCTAGTGTTATCTTAAATAAATTTCGGATTACAATTTATACCAAAACCTCATACAAACGATGCAGAAGACACACAGGCGTCTATCAGGCGTTTTGCTAGACATATCCAACTACGATATTTTTCACGTAACGAAATCAGCCAAATTAAAAGAGAACTTTACAGCAAAATCAACTTGGAATCCGCCTCGCCACAACGACAACATTAACTCTAAATTGGAACAACTGAAAGATTTTAGCTCGATACCTAACAAACCCCGGAACAAGTAATTTGTCAGAGTCGCAATTGGCGTCGATTTCGGCACTCAAGAGAAACCCATCTATTATTATTAAACCTGCTGATAAAGGCTCGGCGACAGTAATCATGTCTAAAGAAAACTATGTCGCAGAGGCGAATCGACAGCTTGCGAACAAAAAACATTACGCTAAACTAGACACACCGGTCTATCCACAAGCCGCAGTCCGCATTTCAGCAACACTAGACAGATTAGGACAAACAGGCTACATATCCAAGAAGCAACGAGATTATTTAGAGCCACCGGATACACCTCGACCACGTCTGCTCTGTCTATTACCGAAGATTCATAAGGCTAAAGATAAATGGCCTCAGTCTCAAATAGCTGAGTATATTGACTATTTTGTAGCCCCACTGGCAGTAACACATGCTTCGTGTGTTAATTCGAAATTCCTAGTTATGCGCTACTGTTCTCCCTGGATGTAGAAAGCCTGTACACCAATATTGACAATATTTCGGGGACTGAAGCAGTAAGACAGGCCTTTTTGACGGCCAAGACGCAGACATTTTAGAACTACTTAAAATGTCCTTAGAACACAACGACTTTTTATTCGGATCAAACTGGTACCTTCAAATTTTCGGCACTGCAATGGGGAAACGATTTGCCCCCAAATATGCCAATCATTTTATGGCTAAGTGGGAGAAACAAGCACTAAGTAAATGCAACAAATTACCATTAATCTATTTACGATACTTGGACGATATTTTCGGAATCTGGACACATGGGAATGATGAATTCCTAGTTTTCTTGGACATTCTAAATAACCATCAAAATTGCGTAAAATTAACGTCAGTTACGAGCAGACACTCAATAGACTTTTTGGACACTACGATCTTTAAAGGCGAACGCTTTAATTCGACGGGGCATCTTGACAGCAAGGTTTACTTTAAACCAACAGATACACATCAACTACTGTACAAAGACTCGTTCCATCTGAAACATACCTTCTCTGGTATCCTCAAGTCGCAACTATTACGATTTCACAGGATTTGCAACAATAAATCAGACTTTGAGGAAGCCATACAAACACTTGTTCATAGCATGAGGCAAAGGAATTATACATCGCGTTTCTTAAAGCACATTAAAAGCACTATCCTAGCGGACATTAAAAAATCAGAACAGGAAAGAACAAGCCGTGAAATGTTAGGTGAAAAGGTGACTAGCCTGTACGGTATTTGTAGATTTCACACCTATTAACAGCACAAGGAGGCCACCACAGGGCAGCAATTGCGGTACATCCAGCGTGGTTTACCTAATTACCTGCAACGCCTGCCCCGCAAGATACGTGGGTGAGACTGGCAATCAACTCCGAACACGTCTAAATAATCACAGATCGGACATACGACATCACGACGACACACAAGTGGCCAAACATTTTAACGGAGCCGGTCACTCAAAATCCGATTTGCGAATTACAATCTTGGAAACAGGGCCATTTTCTGACATCGCTTCACTGGAAACCATTTACAGACGGAATTGTGATTCAAAATGGATTACAAGACTTAAAACTACGCAGCCAGGGGGGACTGAATGTTAAAGAGGACTTTTTTGATATTATACCTTTTGTGATTCGTTTCTCCTACCAGGGACTAACAATTGCTAAACTAGCTAAAGCCACCAGCTCAAAACGCTTTACACTTCACCCCCTGGCATAAATGTTCAATTGAAGACCATCTCGGCTTATCTGAGACGCCGTCGGATACACTGCAATTGGTGCGAAAATTCTATTCGTTCACACATACCTTCCGATGTCTATATTATATTGCGTTATACTCACTCATACAGCTGAGTGAACTGAGACAGCGTGGAGTGAACGAACTTGCACAAAGTTCGAAACGGCATCAAAACGATTCGATTGAGAGTGCGATGCTGTGAGTGCCTCCACCGCGTCCTACATGTCCCGCAACAGTCTAATTTAATTCATATCCAACGTACATATCCTACTGCAATGCATCTAGCGAGTGTGATTATGACAATAAGCTATAGGTATTGCAAATTAGCATATGTTCGTTGTTTATTAACTGACATCCTTTGACTGCACAACTGTGTGAAACAAACAATACGACACTTCTTTGGTTTCCATTTTTTTATTACGAAATGGTGCATCAAATGACGAAAAGGCACCGTAGGCAATCAACCAGTCATTTAATAATAATAATAATATCGGAATTTATATAGCGCCCGAATCCACTTGACGCTTTACAAAAAGCAGCATACGTTAAATAAAACTATAAAATATAGATTATTTTAAAAATAAATAGTGTAAAAGAATTGGTTTTAACATAACAAATAAATACATAGAAAGTACATGTATAATACACACACGAATAAAATTTTACGAATAAATCATTAGTATATGAATGTCATTAAAACGAGAGCGTGACTCGATCACGTTAGTCGCACGTACGCCAGTTTAAAGAGACGTTTTTAAATATATCTTGAAAGAGATGAGAGTGTTCAGTTGTTTAATGTTCTCAGGGCAAGTCGTTCCACAGTATGGCCGCATGTCTCCTGAAACAACGTTCACCATAAGTTACTGTTCGCAGCACAGATACGACGAGAAATGACATCTGTCGATCTTAAGGTACGAGTAGGTTTATGTTTTTGCATCAGGGCGTTTTTTTAATGTTCACTGGGGGGGCAAAGTCCTAAAAGGGCACGTCTAATGTATAAAAGGGGAAGTTTACGCATGCATTAATGAATAACCCTTAGGCATGTACGAAAGTTTAATATAATGTATCATTATTTTTGTATCCATGTATTTGGATAGTTAGTGCCAAGGACTTTCATAAGTGGCCAAAGTCGTGTAACATGGAATTGTACGAAGGAATACGGGGGCATTCCTTAAAGTTGTATAAAACAGGAGTAAACGAGAACTAAGGAAACACATGTGGCGCCTACAGCTAGTGACAACTGCATCTTGGTATGAAAATAAATGTTACACGTATATCCTAGAAACATGTTTTATTACAACCAATACATGCAGTAGTCATTGAAACATGATACGTATCCTGCAAGTCAGAACGTTTGATAGTTGTCTCAATTTGACTAGACGAGTCCCGTTTCGCGCGTGAATGGTGGCTCACGATCCTTTCGGTCTGCATAGAGTAAGGGCTCATGCACGCCAGAGATGCCACCACCTTCTGAACGGAACCTGTTGTGACTGGCAGAAGTTGGCGCAGTCTGACAGTCAACTTACAGCCTACATCACAGCCATCAGTCAAAAATGGCCCATTCATCACGTTTTCCCACTGCTCGGCTGCCCCGTCCGCAAAGTCAGATGCCTCATCCGGGAAAAGGCGCCTGACGACGCGCAAACCATGCTCAACGAATGACCTCAGACTGCGTGACATCACTAACACCTTCACGTCTTTGATGACGTCCTCCTGCTCCGGATGCATGCGTTCAGACAGGTATTCGAGCGATGCTTGCACGACCTCCAACCTGATTGCTCGTCTGTAGCGGCGGTTTGTACAAACGAACTGGTGATTACACTTTCGTTGTGTCAGGTCCTCTTTTGTGTTATCGGTTGGACAACTCACTTTCTCCTCCCTTCTTCCCGGGAATGGTCCATCCCTCATTAGGTTCAACTTCTTGATTGCCGCATCAGTCACAGGAGGAAGATCGCTGATGAACAAATCACTCCTTTGCAACTTCTTCTGGAGTGTTTCAAATATATCCAGGATGTCGCCCATCAGTGCGGTGATCCACGTTTGTTGGTGGTTCCAGGTTCTCAGGAACCCTTTGGCTTCAGCCTTCTCCTTTCTGTCGCTGGTATTTTCTGGCGCCTGCATCAGTTCCCACACCATAATGCAAGCTGGTAGGTTGTTCAGCACAGCATCAACCAGCTGCAGCTCGTGTTGGGCAAACCTGACATCGTGGTGTCGGAGGAACTGTTTGACATTCCCGGCCTGCGCTGACAACATCTTCATCCGTATCGGCGTCCGGAAGAATCGTACGAGTCCCAGTAGATTGGACTTCCAGATTCCCAACTCAGGTACGGTGCTGACGACGGACTGAATGGCTAAGTCAGACAGGTGCGCAGCACACCAGAATGTTGCCAAACCTCTCTGCATTTGGTCGGCAAGCAGACGCCATAGTCCACCTTGTCTGCTGGTGTTTGCCGCCTCGCCGTCAGTGGTGACATCAACCAGCTTCGTGTATTTACCTCCTATCAGATACAGAGCTTTGTTTACCGCTTAAAGTAGTTCAGGGGCTCCGCTCTTCTCTGGCGAATGCATGACAACGAACACCTCATATCCATATCAGTAAATTGGTCTTTTGTAGACACATTGCCCTTTGGAACAAAATGGCTTTGTACGTTAAAGACGCCTTGTTTCAAGTCGAATGTAAACCTCACCATCTAACATGAAAATTGTAAACTGGCATCTAGTTACAGAACAGGGAATATAACTAAATACGCCTTTTTTTTAAATTCTCCATGCCTCTCAGCAAAGAACAGCCTGGAAAACTGTTCTGAATCAGGATATAAATGCATTTGTTTAAATGCAAGGAGCATAGTAAACAAAAGAAGTGAACTAAACATTATGGTAGAAGATATTGACCCTCACATAATAGGTATAACCGAATCGTGGGCCACCACTGATATATCAGATGCCGAATTGGGACTAACAGGATATGTAATGTTTAGGAAAGATAGAATAGGAAGAAAGGGAGGTGGAGTTATTTTATATATTAAAGAATCTATCCAGGCTTATGAAATAAAATTAGAAAGAGAAGCAGATTGCGAAGAAGCTGTTTGGTGTAACATAGTTACAGGAAACTCAACGTTAACAGTTGGGTTAGTTTATCGAAGTCCAAACATAAGCATAGAAGAGAATGAAAAAATAAAAAACGCTATAAGGGAAGTAAGCAAACGGAACTGTATTATTATGGGGGACTTTAACCATGGGCATATACAATGGAAATCTCTACAGAGTATGGGGAGAGAGGACCACAAGTTTTTAGTTTTAGTACAAGATAGTTTCCTTTCTCAACATATGCTAGAACTAACCAGGGGAGAGAAAGTGTTAGACTTAGTTTTGTCCTCACAGAAAGAATTAGTTGACAATGTCAAGATATGTGAGCCACTGGGGAGTAGTGATCACAACCAGATACATTTTACCATCAAAGTAAAATCAGAAAGGAATAGTAAAAAGCAGTATAGGAGAAATTTCCACAAAGGAAGGTATAAGGACATGAGGAAATATTTAGCAAAGATAGACTGGAATAACACACTGACGAATAAGACAGCAACCGAATGCTGGAATATCTTAAATAGTGAAATTAAGTGCATAGTCGATAAATATGTTCCTTTCAAAAAACAAGGGAAACGGTCTAAAAAGAAACACTTATCGAAAGAAGCCATTAGAAAAATTAAGTAATAACAAATGATGTGGAAGTCATGTAGATGTACTGGAAATGATGAAGACTACAACATTTATAAAGAAGCACTTAATCAAGCTACAGCTGAAATTAGAAATTCAAAGAGAAGCTATGAAAAAAAATTAGCTAGTAATATAAAACAGTAAGAGTTTTTATGCGTATATTCGAAGCAAACAGAAAGTTCAGGATAAGGTCGGCCCTCTAGAAGATAGTGCTGGAAATACAATATCAGAGGGATTCTTAATGGCAGAAGACCTGAATGAGTATTTTAGTTCAGTGTTTACCAGGGAAGATATTAGTTCACTGCCAGTACCAGAGGCTAAGTTCAAGGGGGCAGATTCAGACTATTTAGAACAGTTAGTTGTAACCTCGGAAATGGTAGCTAAGAAAATAAGGGCTATGAAGGATAATAAATCACCTGGAGTGGACGGGATTCCGCCCAAACTACTATTGGAAATTGTAGAACAAATTAGCGTACCGCTTGCAACAGTTTTCAATTTGTCATTAGAAGAGGGAGTGGTTCCTTTAGAATGGAAAGAGGCAAACATTATACCGTTATTTAAAAAAGGTTCGAGAAACAAGTCAGAGAACTATAGACCAGTGAGTTTAACATCAGTGATTTGCAAATTATTAGAAAGAATAATTAAAGATCACATGGTGGATTTTCTTGTTAAACATAACTTGATAAACCCATCTCAACATGGGTTTTTAAAAGCGAGGTCATGCTTAACAAATATGTTATGTTTTTTGGAAGACATCACTAGGTGGATAGATGAGGGATCACCAGTAGATATCATCTATTTAGATTTTCAAAAAGCTTTCGACAAAGTACCACATCAAAGATTACTCCTTAAGCTAAAGGCCCATGGCATAGGAAATGGTATAATAAACTGGATAGAAAAATGGCTGAATGACAGAAGACAACGTGTAGTAGTTGATGGGGAGGCTTCAAACTGGAAATCGGTATTGAGTGGGGTACCACAGGGATCAGTACTAGGACCTATATTATTCTTAATATATATCAACGATTTGGACGATGATATAACAAGCAAGGTGTTAAAATTTGCGGATGATACAAAAGTGTTTGGAAGGATTAAAAGTGATGGAGACAGACAGCATTTACAAGATGATCTTGATAGGTTGATCAAATGGTCTGAAAAGTGGCAAATGCTGTTCAATTTTGGGAAATGTAAATGCCTCCACACAGGTCATGGGAATGAAGAGTAAAATATAAAATGGGGGGTACTGTTCTAAGTACTACTATAAAAGAAAAGGACTTGGGGTTAACCATTAGTGCTGATATGAAGGTTTCAGAGCAGTGCGGAATTGCAGCGTCAAAGGGAAATCAAATCCTTGGATTAATTAGGCGAAATATAGCGTATAAGAAAAAAGAATTAATAGTACCGCTGTACAAAACAATAGTGAGGCCTCATTTAGAATATTGTATACAAGCATGGAGGCCATATCGCAAGAAGGACATAGATATGCTAGAAAGAGTACAGAGGAGAGCGACTAAAATGATACCAAATCTGAGGGATCTTAGTTACGAAATACGCCTAAAAGAATGTGGTTTAACAACAATAGAGACCAGGAGATTGAGAGGAGATCACATAGAAGTGTTTAAAATATTGAATGGTTATGAAAATATTGATAGAAACATTTTTTTATCAGTTAAGAAAAATAGAAGGACCAGAGGACATGAAGCTACATTAGTAAAGGAGCAGTGTAGATTAGATATAAGAAAGTTCTCATTCTCACAAAGGACTGTAAATGAATGGAACAGATTATCTCCTGATTGTGTTGGTGCTAGTAACGTGAATATGTTTAAAAATAAAATCGACACACACCTTAAAAAGGCGGGATACATGTAGATAAAAAGTATTGGACTCTCGATAAGCCAAAAGGCTTCCTTGTCCACCTGCCATCCAGAGTAATTTTCTGGATGGCAATCTTGTTAAATCTTGTTAAATCTAGCGGTTTATCAATGTTGTTCAAAATTGGAGTTAAATCCTTGATAAATTCCGAAATACAAATGTCCCGATGCTTCCTGAAAGTGACCAGCTGGCGAACGCTCTCTGGCATCGTTAAGTTAATCCTAAAATACACAGCCATATGGTCGGCGGAAGGGTTACCCTTTGTGTCACCAAGACAAGGCCCAGAAATTGTTGGCACCCCGATCAACAAGGTACTAATGTCTCGGGTGATGACTACGTCCAAGGTATGGCCCATCTTGTGTGTGGGTCCCACCACGTGTTGTACCAACCCGTGAGCTTCCAACGTGCCATTGAAGAGCACCGCAACGTGCCATTGAAGAGTACCGCGTTAATGTTGCCGATGTGGAAATTAAGGTCACCTGTTATGATTACATCGTTGGTTATAACAGCAAGGCGGTCCAAGTACAAACACCACTCGTCAAAAAACACTGTTCTTAAAACCGCATCGCTTAGAGGGAGGCGGACGGTAAACGATGAGTCCATATGTTCGAAATGTGTCTAAACCTAAAGCTTTGCAGCCGCTTCGTGAACTTGCATGGTCATGTTGCTGTATCGCACGCACTGTAGAACTTGTGTAGTCCACATGTCGAAGTCATCGTGACCGTTTACTGCAACAACAATAAAGTGATGTAATAATAATAAGAATAAAACAAAGACGAAGAAAACATCTGTAGTTACAAAATCTCCTCGTTTTTCTGTACCAATTTTGAAGTCTTTGCATTGGATTCCTGTACGATATCGTATACTATTTAAGATCTGTACCATTACATATCAGGCGTTGTCCAGTAAGCAATCATCTTTTTTGCATTCTCTGTTTACTCCTGTCAGAAAACCTATCCAGCTTCGATCATCTAGTTCTGACGTACTTTTTATTCCTAGAGTCAACACTAACATTGGATCTAGAGCTTTTTCTACTGCTGCACCAACTCTTTGGAATATGCTCCCTCTTAGTGTTAGATCAGCTGAAAATATTACAAAATACCGTCTTCATTTAAACACTTATCTTTACAACCTTGCTTATCCACTATAGCTCCGTAGCGCCTTGACCCATCTGTTGACAACTGGAATACTGTTAATGGATTTTGAGATTGACCAATCCTTTTGTTTTATGAGCCTCTGAGCTTGGTGATTTAGGTGATTTGATCCAATGATTTAGGTGCAACAGAAGTTATCTTATTATTATTATATGTACTGCCGCGGAACTACTTCGAATTAGTACGCCTCTGGTTGTCAAGTGCGGAAAAGTGACGTCATCACCAATTGTTAATACGTCAATCCGTAGCTACGCAGTGTGGAACTTCCTGTGAATGTCTCGCCGGTATAAGCATGCGCCAATTCTATGTTGCACATTCACGACAAGCGTCCATCCTCGCGCGCCTTGGGACGCCGGTTGCGAATTACCGTAATTGACATAGGCGGATCCAGGGGAGGCCTGGGGGCACGAGCCCCCTACTCTTTTGGTCTCGCGATGCCTGCGCTAGAGTGGGGTGCCCCATACATCTTTGTAATGTGCCCCCGTTATGTGCCCGTAGACTTTGGAATTTGGGCCCGCTTAGGTTAGTCTCAAGGGGGTGCAATTGGACGTTTTTGGTGAGCTTCAGAAATTGTGAATAAATGTTCAACAACACCCCTCTATCGTATTCCGATGTCATGATCCGACAGCGTGGTGTTGAAGCTTTAGCAAAAAATTCTTCTATAATACCCCCCACGCTAGCTCTTCCAATGTCAAGATCCGACAGTGCCACGGCGGAGTGGCGACATCGCAATAACTCGACAGCGGAGTCATGCTGAAGCCCCGGCTCAGCCTATCCAATATGAATTTGGTTCAGTGGAGGTTTTATTTGGAAGTTCCCCTAGATTACTCTATGTGGATCCGTCCCTGATTGGGTCACGTGCCCCACGGCCAGGAGCTCCCGGAGCGCCAATGAAAAAAGCAAGGACCAGAGCTCCCGGGGGCTCACTGAAGTAACAAAAAATTCCTTGACTCCGAGCTCATGGGGCGCCGCAGTCAAGTAAGAATAAAATCATTCCAGAGTCCCGAGATCCAGGGTAATCAGGTTAGAACAACGTTTATTCCAGGGCCCAGAGCTCCTTGTTTTTTGGTGGGGGCCTCACAATTCAAACTTGCTGCAAGGCCCAAATATATCTCTATCCGCCTCCGAGCCCGCAGATATAATAATAATGTATTTATTTCAGACAATCATCATGTCCATATATACAAATACATCAATAAAAGTATGTAAATAAATATAAAAATACATCGATAAGAACAATATGTTTAAAAATTATATAAATCCCGGACCAACTGGTGCCGCAGTTTCGAAGTACAATACACGTCGATAGTTTTAATGCTACAAATAATGGGATTCAAAGACATGTCGTAATGTTTCGTCTTTTGCACCAATTTTTAAACTTGCATAATGTGTGAAACAAGTTTATAATGGTGTTCAGGAAAGTGACATAGATGCGGGATGTTGATTCTCGGAAAATTTACATTTAAAAGATGGACGATCTCCGAATGCAAATTGAAATGTAAGGACACTACGAAACCAGGCGGCCTTTATTGTAGACCATTTAAATAAATTAGTTGATTCATATAGCCTACATGAAGGGGCCTGAAGGGGGCTACGGGTGTCAGAACTTGATGAATACTGGGGGGAGGCGCCTGAGGCTCACCAAAACTGCCAATTGACAAGCCTGTTGCGTGGTTCGGGGAGGGGGTAGTGTCGGAGACTGTCACTGTGGCGGGGGGAGGGTAGTGTAGGAGATTTTTCGCGGTGCCGATGGGGTAGTTTTTGCAGAGTTAATTGTTGCGGTCTCGTGTCGTTTCGCATTCTTGGCGATTTCCCAGATAGCATTTCCAATTCGGCCAATATTGGCCTAATGTATGTTATTATATTGGGCCAATGTTGGCAGCCAACAAGATCGGGCCAATGTTGGTCCAACAATGGCAGTTCCGGTGCTTGGTCTTGCATTGGCCTATCAACATGTTGGCATTCCAAGCTATAGGCTGTCATTCTCTGCCAACCTTGGCCCAAGACGGAAAATGTTATGGTATCTGGGGTGTGAATGTCGTGAACCTCCAACACCGGCGATCGATATCACTGAGGGTTATCCAGCGTCTTTCTTCTTTGCAGCGCGGAGAAACTTAATTGCATCTAGAGCTCGGATTCTCCACTACCACCCAGCATTGATATAATCACCGGCCTGAAAGGATACACGGTGGAGCATCACCGATGAATTTCCAAAGTCTCGTTTACGACGCCACCCAGCTGCTCGATGAAAATTCTGACTGCTGATCCCGGACAACCGGCTCGGAAGGTAGGACCGTGTCTTTGTAATTGTCTTGGCGTCCGTACTTCTGTTTATATTCAGTTGATCACTGAACGTTGACGCGATTCGGACCATGTTTTATTTGTCACAATATTTTCCTATTCGCGGTCAATACAATTAACAATTAGTTGTGTGTTTCGCCTTACGTATAGTTAGTTCCGTCTGTCAAGTGTTCTCCATAAGTATTGCGCCTAGAGCTATACGTCTGCGTAAATACGGTTAGAAAGGCGTCCATTATTAAATATAGTCTACACTACTTATAGGTATGTTGACGTTGTTTTAAAACATGAATCCATACTGTTGGTGTCTGCTATGCAAATCGTCTAGGAGGAAAAGTTTAACATACCGATTACCCATACACATGCACAATCATGTATACGTCATCTCAATTATAGTTGCATTGAGGAAGATAATGTGGGCAGGGTTTTTTCCAATTATAAAGCGGGCACCTCTAAGAAATAAATAACACCTTTGTTCTGGGAACAAAGGTGTTAGAACAGTGACGCATCTCGTCGGCAAATTTATTGTACTAGCAATAACGCCTATAGGTACTTCACTAAAACACAACTTTAGCTGAAACGACAAAAATTCGAAAGACACCATATGCCTACCTGTATCACACGCACGCATGCACGTAGACGCGCACGCACGCACACACAAAATCACACACACACACACACACACACACACACACACACACACACACATACCAAACACATACATAAACGCAAACACGCACGCACCACGCACGCACGGGTCATTTTGAGAAACATTTGGAAGGCAAGACAAATAGAGCTTAACACCAAACTGAGGATATATAACTCAAATCTCAAGTCAGTATTACTTTATGTCTCGGAGACACGGTGAATTACACAGAATATACTAAAAAAGACATTCATCAACAAATGCCTGCGCAGAACCCTACATCTAAAGTGGCCAGACAAAATGCCCAATACTACACTATCGGAATGGACCAAACAACTAACAATAGAAGACGAAATAAAGAAGATGACATGACGATAAGAGCTTCGGACCCTCGACTGAGACAACACGGGTTCGAATCCTGTGCGGCGGTGTTGAACCTTGGACAAGTTCGTTTACTCTACATTGCTTCAGTTCACTCAGCTGTATGAATGAGTACCTGGCTATATACAGTGGTGGATATTTGTGTACCAATAGTCTTCACGCATTAATTGCAGTGTGGCTAAATGCTTCCCAGAGAAGTCGAGATGGTGGAGGTAATAAAGTGTAATTAAAGCACTTTGAGCAGTCCTGGGGGGATGGATACTGCGCTATATAAGAACTTACTTTTACCTTTTTGACATGGAGGTGGATAGGACATACACGCAGGAAACATACAATAAACATCACACGACAAGTAATTACATGGAACACCCCATGAACGAGAAGAAGAGAAAGACACGGAAAGCGAAAGAAAGCAGATGGGATACATCGGCAGAGAAATCGAGAAAATGGCATCAAACGGACTAGAGTGGGGGACCATGGTCGATGGCCTATTGCCCTCAGAAAACAGGCGTAAGTAAATAATTACTTCAAAGAAAGAATTGACACATTTGTATTCAGAACAATGACGCGTCTTGTCGACAAAAATGTATATTGTAGCAGCTATAAAGCCTATTGATACTTCACAAAAACATAACGTTAGCTAAAACTACGTAAATTCGAGACACCCTATGCCTACCTGTACACACACACACACACACACCCACATCCACCCACACACACACACACACACACACACACACACACACACACACACACACACACACACACACACACACACACACACACACACACACACACACACACACGCACACACACACACACACACACACACACGCTCACGCACACGTACACACACACACACACACACGCACACACACACACAAACACACACACACACACACATACAAACGTGCCCTCACACATTCCCACATATATACACCACACCGGCCCAATACACAGAAACATACACATCAAACAACGACCATCAAACTGTTGACGCAAGCACGCACGCACACAGACGCACGCACGCATACATGCATAACAGGGGCCGCTTTCATGAAGCGGCTAAGAACGTTATTAACGCTAAGATGATTATCTTAGTAAATTACGTAATTTTTTAATATAAGCGAACATAGTAGTTTATGCAAACACGTGACGCTAAGTAATTGCGTAACTTTAAGTACGCTTCAGGAAACCGGCCTCTGCGAACAAGAAATTAAATTTCAAATTTTAACCAATTAGATAGCGCCTATCAGCACAGAGCCGACCAACCAACAAAGATGGAAGCCACGAGGTACGTGTTGTAATAAAATATATACGTTTTGGGCTAGATTACCATGCTTAATGTTTATTTGTTGACAACATGTATAAATGTGTATGATTAATCCATTCACATCGTCTACAGTGCAGAAATGGATCATATTCTTTACAAAACTGTGAATTATTGAAGGAACAAGTAATCAGGCAGGCCAGTTGTCGTCCCTCTCCAGTTATTGTCCCTTGACGTATCGTATAGATCTCGTCGCAAGATGCGGCGCTGTCTGTTCAATGAATGGCCCAAATAAGCGTGACTGAGGAATAATAGACGCAGAGCCAAGCTGGAATCTGCGAACTACGCTAGAGCGCACATATTCTGCGAATAAGAAACGAATTCTAATTCACAGGGCCCAGCTCTGCGAATTAGAAATGGAATCTTAGGTTCGTCCAAACGTGTTTTACTTTTTATCAGAAATCTTATCAAATTCTTCCGTAAGGTATATATAGCTATATGTGCTAAATCTGTTAACACATATCTATCAAATTTCCGCAAATAAACGGTGATAATTTTTTTTTGAGTGAAGTACTTACGCAATTGTACTATTTGTATTGCTACTAGTAGAGGACAATACGGTGATCAGTTAATTTATAATTAAGCCAAGTCGTCTTATACATTCCTGTTTTAGGTGATTACATTGTCAGCATGGGTGACTTCCAGCTAGGAAAAAAATTTCAGTATTGGGAAGAGTTTGAAAGTGCCCATTCGATGTGTGTATGTGTGTGTGTGTGTGTGTGTGTGTGTGTGTGTGTGCGCGTGCGTGCGTGTGTGCGTGCGTGCGTGCGTGCGTGCGTGCGTGCGTACGTGCGTGTGTACTTGCGTGGAGGCGTGGGTAGGAAATATGCTGTGACATGTATCTTTGCCAGATGGTTAGAAGTTCAATGAAGAAAATATTTTGAAATGTTGTTAACAATGTCTTAGTAAGATGTGGCAGGATTTCAGTTGTTATTAGTTTAGACAAGTAAATAATACGTCCCGTGTTAATGATTTTAATACAATCAGATTGATGCTTCCTACGTAGATATTATGATTCTGTTGACGCTTTTCCCTGTTTCGTACACGATATTTCGCTTAGGCTTTCCCCCCTTCACAAGTCAAAGGTGGACAGGGTTTTAGTGCGTGAAATAAGTTGTGTATGCATTTGTGATGGACGTTGCTAGGATTTAGTGTGTTCTGCATTACTATGTTCGATGTGTTGATATGTAGGCAAGCATGTTGTGTATTATTATGTACCATCTGTGTATCATATGATTTCTGTACTAATATGTTTATGTCGAGATTTCATGTAATATGTTTGTCAGAATATATGTTGTGAAAGGATTTTAGTTTTTAATAGTTAGGCAAGTGTGATTTAATATGTTATGTGTGTTACTATTTAGGCCAGTGTTGAAATACCAGGGTATGTATGTTTATAAGTTAATAAAAACTGTTTTATTGATTTTGGACTGCATCATTGCGTTGTGTTAATAATATCTTGGAATATATAACAGTATAATAACTAAGAGCGGTAGCAATAATCAGAATAATTTACCAGACGTTGTAACTGGATCTAAGTAATTTTAAAGTCGCATAGATAGACATTGGAATATCAAAGAATGTATTTACAACTACAAAGTCTACTTGCAAGGAAGTAGTAGAACATTCATACGCATAGTGAAAGTTAATGCAGAAATAGAAAAAAAATACCTTTGTTTCTAAACACCAAGTACCCAATACCATATCACTTGGGCCAAATTTGCCAAAGGCCGCGCCAAACGCAGAGCCGGTTGGCTATGCGACCTCTACGAATAAGAAGTGGAATCTAATTCGCAGAGCTAGGTTCTACTAACTACGCTTAGCACCGCAAATGGCAGAGCCAGCTGGCTGGCTGGGCTCTGCAAATAAGAAATAAATTCGAATTTGTAGGCCTGGGGCCGGTTTCATGAAGTGTCCTTAAGGTTAGGCTATTACTTAGCGTCACGTGTTTGATTAAACTCCTATGTTAATTTATATTAAAAAATCATGTCATTAACTAAGAAAATCATCTAAGCGTTAAGAACGTCCTTAGCCGCTTTATGAAACCGGCCCTTGGGCTCTGCGAACTACGTTAAAGCGTGCACATTCGCAGAGCCGGCTGGGCTTTGTGAATAAGAAACGAATTCTATTTCGCAGAGCTCAGCTCTGTGAATAAGAAATGGTTTTTAATTCGCAGAGCCCAGCCCTGCGAATAGCCTCGTCCAAATGACCAACGGACGCTGTCACTGGGGCAACAGCGATTGGAGAGCGGTTGGCAGGCGGCTGTCGTGTGCCGACGGATGCCTCCTGACTGCCGCTCAGATCGGGCCAAGGGTGGCGTGCTGGCTGGGGATGGATATGTTCAAATACCATTGCGAGTACCACTGAATCCTGATTGATCATTAAATGGTCCAATGGTATTGAATAATATGTTCAAATACCATTGCGAGAACCACTGAACCATTAGTTATCATTGAATGGTCCAGTGGTATTGAATGGTATATTCAAAAACCATTGAGAGTTCCACTGAAACACACAGGTGTTTCATTGAATTATATATTCAAATACCATTCCACATACCACTGGAACCTTATTTATCATTGGATGGCTCAGTGGTACAGAACGGTATGTTCAAATACCATTGAAAGTACCACCGATACATACTGAATTATTATTGAATGGTATTGAATGATATGTTCAAATACCATTGAAAGTACCATTGAGACAGTGATTTTAGCATTGAATAGTATTGAACGATATGTTCAAATACCATTGAGAGTACCACTGAGACACCGATTTATCATTGAATGGTTCAATGGTACTGTGGTATTTTCAAATACCACTGAAAATACTACTGTGTCCTACTGATTTACCATTGAATGGTCCAAGTGTATCGAATGGTATTAAATGGTATACCATTGGCTCTTTTTTGTAAGGTACGATTCACTGCCGTAGACACTCATATTGATGTTGTCAGTGATCATCTTTTTTACCCATACTCTTTTGTTCAGATTGGTCACAGTGACAGCGGCTTTTGAACTTGTTATCATACAAAATTAATTATCAATGCCAAATCATTTTAGGAGAAATTGTTCATCACCAACTAGAATGTATTAGGTATACCTTATTAAAGTAATGGTTAAGTCACATATCAAGCGTTCGCGCGTTCGCGCATTCGCGCGTTCGCGCGGTCGTGCGTTCGTGCGTGCGTATGATTGAGGTTATCTGTCAGGCAGGGCCAAACTTGTTCTTGAAACAAAATCACATTTCATGGTCGTCTTCAAGCAAAATAACTTCTTTCTAATCTATATCGGTGGCCAAATATACCAGCCAAGCTGACTGACACCAGGCATGGGACATTTACCAGACAGGACATTAAGTCATTCCTATTCCATTATACAAGACTTATCCGGTTACCAGGATTGCTGTATCCGCCATGTCGCCTTCCAGTAACACGGGTGCGATCAGCCGAGTCGCAGTACCGGTCACATCGGGCATTGTCAACGCTCGTTCAATTCGCAACAAGACCGATGTATTCACGGATTACGTGACCAAGGTGAATATGGATCTTGTAGCCATCACAGAGACGTTGCGTGCTTACTTTTATCCGGGCGTTAAATAGTATCCGGGTGACGTTTCTGCGCGTGCGTGTATCTAGGGGAATGTATTTAGCACCAGCTACGACTGTCGCGTTTTAATTTATCAGGGCGTTATGTATGTTTAGGTATATACATATATATATATATTTGTATATATGTATATTTATATACATAAATTATAAAATGTTTGCTTCCCACAGACATAAACAATTTCTGTCGTAAAACAGTTTCCTCTCCACGCACACGTCGCGTGACTTACTTTTATACTTGGTCGCAAATCTTAAACAACAAATTATAATTATATAATCTAACTATAATGCTCGTATTACGACAACAACGAAACATATTTAACTACTGGATGTTATTTATCACTACGTGATCTATATTGTACCAAATATTATGCCTTACATATGCACGTAAACATCACCAGGATAAAATTTAACGCCCGGATAAATATAAGCGCGACACCGTGGCTAAGCTTTGGAAAAAAAGACAATAAAACTATAAAAGACCTGACGCCCGCCGAATACAAGTTTGTACGTCTTCCTCGGATAACATCGCCGCGGTAATGATATCGGCCTTGTTTACCAATCGAGTTTCAAGGTGGTTGTTAACCAACGTGATCATATGAAATCTTTCGAGTTCATGGATGTTTATGTTTCATCATCGGGAAACTCCATGAAACTTGTAATCATTTACCGTCCACCTCCGTCAAAAAAGAATAAACATTCGTACGCTGACTTTCTCTGAATTTGTAGTTTCGTTGAACACTACGCCCTGGTGACCTCCCGTTTTGCGATTATCGGTGATTTCAACATCCACTGGGACGAGCCATCTGACAACAGTGTGAAACGTTTCGCCGACTTGCTTGAGTCACTCAACGTCATTCAACATGTTCAAGTTCCAACACACATCGACGGTCAGACCATTGATCTGATCCTCACTCTATCCGGAAATCACGGCATAACTTCAACAAAAACATCGTTGCTGCTGTCTAATCACCTGTGGGTGGAATGTGTCGTCGATATAGAGAAACCGGTCATTCTGCGGAAACCGGTCACACACCGAAAGTACAAAACATTGACAAGGCTGCGTTTGGTAATGACATCGCATCGTCGCTTCTGACCACAGTTCCGTCTGTCATAAAAACAACGAGTGAACTTGCAGATCACTACAATATGATTTTGACCAAACTTATCGAGAAGTATGCACCACTACAGATGTGTCGTATCGCTGATCGTCCACTCGTACCTTGGTACAACGAGAAGGTGATCAAACCCAAGCAAATTCGACGACAGCGTGAACTGAAATGGCGCCACACATCACTTCAAGTGCATCGCGAAATATATAAGAAACAGTGCGCACAGGTAAATAAGACAATCAAAGAAGCCAAGTCTGAATACTATGCTTCTGAGATAGAACAGCACGGGAGTGACAACAGGCGACTGTATCGTCTGCTAAATGGACTGCTGCAGCGAAGAAAGTCCCAATATCTACCAGCTAACGATAACATCCAAGATGTCGCAACTAGTTTCCCAAATTTCTTCTCTGCGCTAATCGAGACGATTCGTGTGGCGCTACGTGCCTAGTCTACACGTACATCCACCACGATCACAGACCACCGCCCAGCACCCTGCGTGTCACAACTTCACTCACTTCCGATTGCGACTACATCAGACATCCGCAATCTGCTCAACAAGTCACTAACAACATCGTGCGCGCTCGATCCCCTACCAACATGGCTGCTGAAAGAAGTCAGTGAAAACTTAGCATCTGGTGTTGTTCCTTGCTGCCTGAAACATGTAAACGTCAACCTTGTGCTTATGAAGGCAAATCTCGGCCAGGACAATATGGACTGTTATAGACCGATATCAAACCTGCCTTTTGTGTCAAAGCTACTCGAAAGGTACGTTGCACGCTGTCTGGTCGACCACTTGATTGATAATAATGTTCTTGAATGAAACCAATAAGCCTACAAATCGCATCACTCCACGGAAACTTCGCTAGTTCTGGTACATAATGACATCATCGAGGCCGCCTTCAACATAGTTGACCATGAAATTCTGCTCAGCCGACGCTTCGGAATGACTGATTCAGTGCTGGCATGGATGCGATCATATCTAATCGACTGGTCGCAGTCAGTAAATATACCAGGTGGAGCTTCCATCAAAACTAGCGTCGCTTGTGGTGTTCCTCGAGGATCGGTGCTGGGGCCTCTGTTGTTCTATGCGTACTCTGCACCTATTGGTGATATCATCAGAAGACGTAACCTGGGCTTCCATCTCTGCGCGGACGACACCCGGCTATAATCTAATTTGAGATGACCGAAATCAACAGAATTTTGTCTCTTTGCCGAACTGCATCAACGACGTCCGCGTGTGGGTGGTAGACAATCGACTAAAGGTGAATAATAAAAAAACTGTCGCACTTGTGTTAGCATCACGAAACAATCAAGCGAAACACAATTGACATCACCGTGATCACATTTGGCGACTGCGACATAACGTCAAGACCTACTGACAGAAACATCGGCGTTGTATTCGACTCGGTGGTCAGTCATGTAAAGAACATGTGCTGCGTAGCCATCTGAGGAACATTGCTTTGATCCGATCGTGCCTAACACAGAAAGCCGCAGTCCGTCTTATGTACTCTCTTGTTATATCGAGAATTGATTATGCGAACTGCCTGCTATATGACATCCCCGACTGCAAAATGATGCTGCTTGGCTGGTGGTCTGCTGCCACAGATGGGACCATATCACACCGGTACTCAAGAAACTGCACTGGCTTCCCGTAAAGCAACGCTTTCATTACGCAATTCTGCTACTGACGTTTCGTACTCAACACGCGGACTGGTACCAGCTTACATCACCGACCTACTCCATGAACAAAGAGCTACTCGAGTGTTGCGTTCAACTACAAACAATGACTTGTACGTGCCACTATCTCGCAGCCGAAACGGCGGCAGAACTTTCCACTTAAACAGCTACTTGAAATAACACAGCAAATTAGCATGCCACATAAAACATGGTAATGGCAGCTAGGTAAGAGGAAACTTCAGAAGGCCAAGCAATGATTCAGTCGTGGAAACAAGGGTGGAAGACAAATAACCTTATCTACAAGTTTGTCGCTGGATGTTCCCAGGATTTGTTTTTAGTTTTTGAGTTATTGCCATTTGCACATTGTGAATACTTAGATATAATGCAAGGTTGAGCATACTTGATGTTCAAACGACAATAACTCAAACGTTAATACAATTCCTGTGTGCATACAGGGACAAACTTGTAGAGAAGAATATTATCTTTACAATGATATAAAAATTGCACGATTGCAATTTCATGTACAGTCTGAAACCACAGGCAGCACTGCTGCGTGTTAAAGGATTGGGCACGCTTAGCGGCCCTGCCTGTGGTGACGCCAGCAAAATCTGAGGGGTTGTCAGACCTGGATGAAGACTGAACAAGCCACAGCCACGCCGTAACAGAATGTAGCAAGTAAGGTTCTACTGTACAAAAATTGCAAGTAACATTGAACACACTAGAGAAATTATAATTAAATAAAAAATTTGAA